>JAUPFT010000020.1:12757500-13305000 GCA_036936625.1 Parnassius smintheus behrii | reverse complement strand
GGACAAACATCCAGATCCGGAGCAATTACTTGTAGGCCATACAAATAATTGTTTCGTGCGGGATTCGAACCCGCGGCCCTTAGCTCTGTAACTCATTGCTAAGCCACTGCGCCACGGAGCCGTCAAAATTTAAACATGTTGAATTGTTACGCTAAAACAGTGAGATTTACCATCTAGGGCTTCATAACCACTTACTACAAGTTGGGATTGTAGCCAAGCACCGGCTAATAATAATTGTAATGATGTAATTATAACTTTTTACCGTGAAGTAGCGGTGGTGCTAGACTCCATCATCCCGTGGGTGTCGTAAGAGGCAACAAAGAGAAACAAATTAAGAGATGGTCAGCAGCGTCTTCCTAGTAACGACTAAAATATAAACTGCGGTTGCCAAGCGGCTTACCAAGCGTGGCAACTATGGGAAATATCCCCCCTTTAAGGCAGTTTATGGGGATGGCCTATGTTCAGCAGTGAACTTTAGTAGGCTGTAACGGTGACGGTACTGGTTTATAATAAGAAAAAAAAAGAAAAAAGGGATAGTATATACCGTGCTTATGTATTTATCATAGTTAACAGTGGTAGAGCCACGCGGCAGCTTTGCTGTTGCACGTATGGGCCGGCTCAGACCGGGGTGGTACCACGACCTCACAGAATACCGGCGTGAAGTGGAAGCTCTGCTTCCGCGTTTCGTCTGGTGAGTGCAGGTGGCCGGAGGCCCAAATCCCCCCCCCCCATCAACATGGTAGCGGAATTAAATAATGATCGACTACCACAGGAGGGTACCAGCACCCCTGGAGAATCCCTCGCTGAGCATCCACGACCATGTTTCTCCACTTCTGAGCGCGGGTGCTCAGGCTGCCCCGCGTATTCTGGGGGGGGGGGCAAAATTTCGCTCAAGACTACAACTGCTCGGGGCAAACGGAGCAACGAGACCAAGGCGACCCCTGCCACGCTGTCCGTGAATTTCTGCAATATCAGGGGACTTCACTCTAACCTAAACGCCGTCCACTACCATCTCGAGACGGCGAGGCCGGCTCTGCTCTTTCTGACCGATACGCAGGTATCCTCTCCGGCTGATGTCTCGTATCTCTCCTACCCGGGGTACAAACTGGAACACTCCTTTGTGCCTCGGGCCGGAGTTTGCGTTTCGTCAACGTTAACGTCAGAGAGGACATCTGCTCTCGATGCCTCGGCAGACTTGAAGGTTCGGACCTGTCCATCCTTTGGCTACGCGTAGACAGCGACGACCATCCGCGCGTCTACGGATGCCTCTATAGGTCACATAGCGGTAATGCCGAAACAGATCGACTCTTCGACCACGTCCAAATGGCTGCAGATTCATTGCTACAGTAGATCCCCTCCGCAGAGATCGTGATCCTCGGCGACTTTAACGCCCATCACGCCGAATGGCTTGGTTCACGTTTAACCGATCATGCGGAGAGATCTGTTCATGATTTTGCCTTGGCATATGGTCTGACACAACTGGTTACTTCGCCTACGCGGATTCCCGATGTGGAGGATCATGCACCTTCCCTGTTGGACCTTCTGCTGACCTCTCACCCGGACGGATATCAGATTTCCGTCGACGCCCCTTTAGGCTCCTCGGACCATTGTCTGGTCCGGAGTGTGGTGCCACTCACGCTGAAATCGCGGTTGCATTCTGCAGGCTGCCGCCGTGTTTGGCACTATAGGTCAGCCGATTGGGATGGGATGCGGTCTTTCTTTGCATCCTACCCTTGGGGGCGGGTTTGCTTCTCGCCGGATGATCCCAACGTTGTTGCAGATTCTGTTGCTGATGTGGTACTTCAGGGTATGGAACTTTTTATTCCTTCCTCTATGGTGCCCATTGGAGGCAAGTCTCAGCCATGGTTTGGTCGCTCCTGTAAAATAGCATTATGCTATAAGCAGGAGTGCTACCAAGCGTGGGCTGATGCATCAGCGTCCTGGGATGTAAACACCAGCGCTCTAAAAAAGAAGTATAATTCCGCCTCTAGGTCCTTCAAAAGAGTCATTGCATTGCAAAGTCAGAGCACATAGGCAGAATTGGCGAGAAACTAGTTCGTCTTCCTTCTGGAACCCGTGCATTCTGGTCTCTCGCCAAGGCTGTCCAGGGGAATCTCTGTCAGCCATCTCTTCCATCTCTACACAGGGAGGAAGACTCACTGGCCCATACCGCAAAGGAGAAAGCCGATCTTCTTGGCTCTTTCTTTGCGTCTAACTCGACTCTCGATGACGGGGGGAGTACGCCGCCGACCATCCCGCGGTGTGAGTGCTCCATGCCGAAAGTGCACTTCACACAGCGCTCGGTTCGCAAAGCACTCCTCTCCCTGGACATCCACAAGTCGAGTGGGCCTGACGGAATCCCCCCAATTGTGCTGAGGACGTGTGCTCCGGAGTTGGCACCGGTTTTAACGCGTCTTTTCCGGTACTCCTACTCCCTAGGCGTAGTCCCAAAATCATGGAAGATGGCTTACGTCCACCCGATCCCTAAAAAAGGCGACCGCTCTGACCCGTCCAACTACTGGCCAATCGCCATCACCTCCTTGTGCTCCAAAACAATGGAGTCCATTGTAAACTGCCAGCTCATGAGGTACCTTGAAGATCACCAGCTGATTAGTGACCGCCAATACGGTTTTCGCCGTGGTCGGTCAGCTGGTGATCTTCTGGTCTACCTCACTCACAGATGGGCGGAGGCAGTAGAGTTCAAGGGGGAGGCATTGGCCGTTAGTTTGGACATTGCGAAGGCCTTCGATCGGGCTTGGCACAAAGCGCTTCTTTCGAAGCTCCCTTCCTATGGGCTTCCCGAGAAATTGTGCAATTGGATCACCAGCTTTCTTGCAGATCGGAGCATCAAGGTCGTTGTAGACGGTGCAAGCTCCGATTGCAAGCCTATTAATGCTGGTGTTCCACAGGGCTGCGTGCTATCGCCAACGCTGTTTCTTCTGCATATCAATGACATGTTGCATACCCGTAACATTCATTGCTATGCAGATGACAGCACTGGTGATGCTCTTTACACCGGCCGAGCCAATATTTCTCGGGAAAACGTCTCCGAGTGCCGGGAAAAACTTGTGTCTGAAGTCGAGTCTCTGCTGGACAGAGTCTCGGATTGGGGGCGACTAAATCTAGTCCAGTTTAACCCCCAGAAGACACAGGTTTGCGCGTTAACCGCTAAAAAGAACCCCTTTGTCGTATCTTCTCAGTTTCAAGGCACTCCCCTTGTTGCCTCAGCCAGTATCGGAATCCTCGGCGTCGACATATCGAGTGACGTGCAGTTTCGTGGTCACTTGGAAGGGAAGGCCAAATTGGCCTCTAAAAAGCTTGGCGTGCTCAGCAGAGCGGGACAGTATTTCATGCCGGCACACCGCCTGCAACTTTACAAGGCGCAGGTTCGGCCGCACATGGAATACTGTTCCCATCTCTGGGCTGGGTCTCCCCAGTACCAGCTCCTTCCACTTGACCGCATCCAGCGCAGAGCGGCTCGAATCGTCGACGACCGAGTGCTTTCCGATCGGCTCGATTTACTGGCGCTGCGAAGAGATGTTGCATCTCTTTGCGTATTTTATCGCCAAATTTCGTGAATGCACTGCACGGCAAACGTCCCGATACCATCCACACCATCTGGATGCTTGGCGGTCCACCACTGTACGTTTCACAAGGAGTTTTCTTCCACGTACAACCTCTCTGTGGAATAGTTTACCACCGGCGATTTTTCCGGACCGATACGACCTGGGGACCTTCAAGAAAAGAGCTTAGTCCTTTCTAAAGGGCCGGCAACGCACCCGCAATTCTCCTGGTGTTGCGGTTGATCATGGGCGGCGGTAGTCACTTAACATCAGGTGAGCCGCATGCTCGTTTGCCCCTTCTTCTATAAAAAAAATAGTTTTAAGGAAAATTTCAAGCTTATGTTGAACAAAACATATTTCTGAAGAAAATAAATATGTGCGGAATGTCAATTTTTTTTATAGAAGAGGGGGCAAACGAGCATACGGTTCACCTGATGTTAAGTGACTACCGCCTAATTATATATTTACACCTTTGAACAATAATATAATTTAGGAAGAATAAATAAAAGTACTCAAGAAATGCTGACAAACATACGTGTACAAGAAATAGCTGCTTATTTAGTAAATAGATAGTAGATATTTATTAAGGAATAAAAATAATGAACGAGTGTTAAAGAAATACCTCTCAAATATCTCACAGAATACCAGCGTAAAATAGCAGCTTAAAGTTGCTGTTTCATATGGTGAGCGCAGAGAATCGGAGACCCTTTCGGAAATGAGAGCATGTTTGTACCCAGCTGTGGGACGTATATACCCACACGCTTGAACAGCTGGATTACTTGTAATGAAATCTAGCATAGAAGTATAAGATCTCTACTATATCTACTTGCAATAATCTTGTAATTACACATCAAGTGACTGACATGCTTATATTTGATATTATGTAGCTTTGCGTTTTGTGGCTTACCGCCGAAGATATGATAAACCGCAGACTCAAACTCTACGGAGCTACCGTAGAATTGAAAGCCGTACCATACGCAGCCATGTTGATATTGAATAAATGATAATCTATATAGTCGATGTTTTTTTTGCTGTCTAGAACAAAAGTAGGGTGTTATAGGTGAACGAAATAGAAGCCTATGGCACTGACATTTTACAATTTATTTTTATTTTACATTAACATATTATGAAATTGATCTATCAATAAATAATACTACCACGTGGTGGTGGTCTTACGTGGTAGAGCCATGCTGCAGATATATTAGTAGTATAGTTGTAGTACGAATGAGTCGGCTCTACCGGGGAAGGACCACGCTCTCACAGAATACTGGCGTAAAATAGTAGCTTAATGCTACTGTGTTTCGTATGGTGAGTATAGAGAGCCGGAGACCCTTTTTACTGGAAACGAGGAATTCCATCTTAGTCCTCACGGGTGACAACGCATCTACATTTTGATTCGTAATCGAGAAAAGATGTAGATGTCTATGGGCCACCGTAACCACTCACCATCAGGTGGAATGTGTGCTCGTTTGTCACCCTATCCTAAAAAAATTGAAATAAACTTTCGGTACTTAAAAAATAACAACAAAATTTTTGAACTTAATAAATAAATCGATTTAAAAACTATTGAAATTAAAATAATACGTATCCAATTAATTTTGTAATATGTAAAAAAAATATATTCATAGATAAATGTCATAATTTGTTAATATAAAATAAAAAATGTAAAATATCAGTGCCATAGGCTTGTTTATTCCGTTTGCCAGTTACGCCCTATTTTTTTCCACACGGTAAAAAAATCACCTGTATAGAAATCAATTGCTGAATGTTAGTCTCGCTAAAACTCAAAAACGGCTCGACGGATTTTGAGATTGAGCTATTATGTACTACGTACTAGAGGCGACACTGCATTCAGCTACTCTGTTCCACTCAACTGCGGTGCGCACACCGCGGTCAGTGTTGCCAAACTGACGGGTTTCCCGTTAGATTTGACGGGACAACGAGTTTGGCAACGGGAAAAAATTGTGTTTAACGGCTAACAGATTTTTTAACGGGACAACAAAAATTTATGTTTTTTAGATTTGTTTTCGAAATAAAAATAATTTGGAAATGGCAAAAATTTAAGTATAATTTTATTCATATTTTTAGTATAAATATTAAATATACGAAAAAATGTGCAATACATTGTTATGTCTAAAAAGTTAAGAGAGTAAATTTTGGTTAGACGTAATTCTCTTAAATACAGCTCGGAAACTGTTTTGTCGTTGGTCGGCCAAAATGATGCGCTACTGTTGAATATATAAAAAACTATCAATTACTCTATTTATTTCATTCTCTCTCTTTACTGTTTGAGACGCATATCCTGTGAACCTGTGATATCCTTGAAAGTCAATAAGTTTTAGTTCGATAAAATGACTTTATTACCTATAGCATGTAGTAGATGGAGCTATTACAAATCTCAAATAGAAAATGTTAGGTTTCCCAATGGTTCTCACAGACTCAACAGAGTACTGGAGCCCGAAGTGATCCATTTGAATGATCGATCCGAATGTACCAGTAGTCGTGACGAAATGTACTAGAATGATTCGGTCACTAGAAATGAATGATTGATACTTGTTTATCGTACTTGACGGGATTTAACAGGATTATAGTGTTCTCTACAACGGGAGCTAGATTTTAATGTTGGCAGCACTGAACGCACTTTAATCAGTCATCACTCGCTAGGCGCTTGTAGATTTGTCACGTGTTGTGTTGATTTAAAAAATCTCTTGATAAAAATATACCGTCGTGTGCTCATGTGTACTTAGATATTGCACAAATAATTCAAGAAATGTCTGTAAAAACCAAGAAATTACTTTTTATCGGTTAATAAGATACTTAATCAATAAAAAAGTACTATAGATTAATAATAAAACAATCTATAATACTTACCATCTCGTGTCATGGAATATAGATTATGGATTTAATATGTTCAGATGCGGCATTTCTGTGGGTACTTAAGTATAGGACGAAACGAATATATTATTATACACATTTTTTTGTAGAAACGTATATGTGTTATTATAATTAGGCTAAATTTTTCATATTTTAATATGCTTATTATTCTTTTATTTTATTTTTAGGTTTCCACATCAAAGTCAAAGTGGAATAAATTCGTCCATTTTTAACTCTCGCATGCCCAGCATTAATGAACGACTCTTACTCTAATTTAAATAAATATATTTGTAATTTAAATGCTATGTTAATAAGTTTTGTTAAACATAAATTTAGTATGTTTTTTATATTTGACATAGAAACCTTTTAAAATATTCGGATAAAATATCATTAAAATGTAATTGTGATATAATATTATGTAATATTATATTAAATCAGCAGATATAATATACAAAATAAATGTCAAAATTTAAATATTGTTCTGGATACAATTTACCTATTTGTGTCTGTTTAAATGGGTCTAGATGATGTAGATTCACATTTAGACCCAGTAGCTGGCGTTGTTGTCGAGATCCATATAATATTGTTGTGTTCCATAATTATATATAAGTATTATATATAAGTAGCAGAACTCTGCTAGTTCTGCTACTCGACGCGATCAGGGAAGGAATTTTGAGGCTCAAATATTCCAGGAAACTTGCCGAGTTATGGGTACTCATAAAACAAGAACAACTTCTTACCACCCGCAATCTGATGGAATGATAGAACGATTATATCAGACTTTCTCAGAGATTGGAGAGGTACCTAGCAAAAGTTTTGGAAAATCGGCAACGAGATTGGGATAAGCACATACTACCGTTTTTGTTGTCATATCCAAGCTCTGTTCACGAAAGTACCACCACACAAAGTACCACTGCGTAGTATAACCGATTATGTAAATGACTTGCGGAACAAAATGAATGACATTTATGAGCACGTCAGACAATCGGGCCAGCAAATGTCTGAAAAGATGAAAACCCGGTATGACCGCATAATGAACAACAAAGGGTTTGACGAAGGTTCACTAGTGTGGTTGCACAATCCAGCCCGCAGCAAAGGGAAATCTCCTAAGCTTCAAGTCGAATGGGAAGGACCGTACCGGATTGTGACAAGGATCAATGCCGTAACCTACCGGATACAGAAAGGTGCAAAATGTACTCGCAAGAACACTACCCCCTCCCAAGACCACATAGCCGATTTGGTCTTGGGAGGGGGTAGTGTTTCGCGCCATAATTAATGCCACTAGCGCCGTCTAGTATCGAGTAGCAGAACTAGGAAAGCTTTCTAGAGAATCACATACTAGAACATTCTAAACCTAGTCGGTTGGGACCGGTATGTACTCGAACATTCTAGAAGTTTTAGTGGAAAAGGCCCTATATATGGCCAGTAAGGACCGCGACCGGGTCAGTATTGAATTGGCACTACAAGCAAATACTTCGAAGCGATATAACTGCGAAATGTGTTTTATTATTTGTGTGTTTTGAGTTATAATAGGTGTTCGGTAACTAAAGTGTCAATTTTGGTAATTCGATCGGCAGTTTTTATTGTCACGAACCCCAAGCTCGTAACATTATCATCCAGGCGGATCTCTAGTTCGCAATAAGCGATGGATGCTGGTTACTCAGGACCGTGCTTTGTGGCATTCTTTAGGGGAGGCCTATGTTCAGCAATAGACATGTGAACTGTATTCCGTATGCTGAGTGTAGAGGACCGGAGACTCTTTTCACGGGAAACGACGCATTCCATCACAGTGCTCAGGAGTGAAAAGCCCATTTAATTTGATAAATACCTAAAGATATTTTTATTAAATTACTGTGTGTGAGCTGGGGAAAATCATTTATCATTTTGCACATGTATTCTTGTAAATCAAAAATTAGAAAAGAAACCGTCAGAATCCTTAATACGTAGCCAGAGTCGTTAAAGATGGGAATATTATTACAGCACAGAAAAACAACAGAAAATATTCACTAGCACCGCAAGCTCAGAGCCAAACAAAAGTTCCCTATATAAAAAAGTACTCTGTGAACAAAAGTAACAAATAATGATTTCAGTGACGTTTTTAGTTTTTAAACTAACGTTGACATTTCCGCTTTGTGGCCTGTATAAAACATTGATATACACATGAACATATCGATTGTGAAATCGATTTATTAAATTATTCATTCAATTTATTTTTACGACTATTTTGAAACGTTAAGGTGTCACGAGGATACCATTATTTAAATAAGAAGTTTCTTAAACTTACCTAAAGAAGAAAAGACTGAATCACTTTTTATTGTCTTTTTTCTATTTTTGTATTAAAATCGATTAACTAACCTATTTCATCTGGCAGCATTGTTTAAAAATAAAAATAACGGAAGTCAGTATTATTCTAATAATATATTTAATTTCTTTTGCCATGATAAAACTGCTTAATATTTCATTATTAACTACAAAAAACTTTAAAAAAATATTGATAAATATTTCACTTGTGTAACGTTAGGCCCCAAATTCGCCCGTCTCCTTTTCCTTATATTTACGAAAGGGTTACGAGAAGAATTTATTTTACGGCTGTTAACGTTGAAAGAAAACATCGTAAGGAAAATGTACATGTCTTAAAATAAACTTTTGAAAACCATGTGAAGTTAGCCTCGCGTATAATGGATAACGCGGCGGCCAAAATGCTATCTTTCTAGCACTCCCAAACATGAGTACCCAGTTGTGGGACGTATTTAGGTTTTAACTTTTCTTTAATAAAAGATATATTATATTTTTATTTAAGTAAATAATGGTGTAAATATTATAAGTGGATAGTATCATAAATTTTTTAAACATTTATCTCGTAACATGTGTCACTTTACTGATTAAGTGCTATAGTGGGATCTAGTACATTGACATAGGTAATTAAACGTAGAGATGCGTTGGAGCTTTCTCATATGTATAGTAATCAGTGCTACGAAATACAGAGAGAAGATTTTTTTAAAAAGTTGATGAGAAATATTGGATATTACAGTGATAAAAAAACTCTTCACTTAAAAAAGTATATTTTGATAAACGTAATAAAAGGATTTGCGTTTTTGTATTTGAGGTAAGTCGCACGCTCGTTGGTCCCTTTTCTATAGAGAGAGAACTTAGTCGCGTCTCGCATTTAAACTTTACGTATTAAAATTTTATACGAGTATGCTATTTCACATAACAATACAGATTATGCCAGTCGTTTTTCTTTTTAATAAACAAGGTTTATAGGTTGCATACAAAAGCAGTAAGTCTTGGCAAACAATAGCTAAGAGAGTCAAGTATGTCTACTAGATACGAGTATGTGATGCTAGCAGATTTTCTTCGACCGTGAATTTACGTCATTCAATATTATGTTCCAATTATTAATACTACTTTCCTTTCCACTTCTCTTTATATACTATATACTCTGTATCAGTACCACTGCGAGAATTTATAATTGTAATTTTAAACGGCTGATGTACAGAGGTCATGGGATCTCGACACGGAGATAAACCTTAGGGAATTGACCACGTACTCAATTATTAATGAAAAACCAATCGTTCTCGGATTCATTTTTAGAACATAAAACAGTACGTTTGATAAGGCTGTATTAAAAATCTATCACGTATGCGAGGGCGGCACTGAAAATTTCGGGAATCAAGGAAGTGACACAACATTATTATTTAAAAATGTATTTATTGCTTTTCGAGGTATTCTCCGCGAAATTTGACACATTTTTCCATACGGTGGAACCAATCATTGAAGCAACCATTCCATTCGGAAGTTGAGATCTCCAAAGTGGCCGTTTTGTATGCGTCCACAGCTTCTTTAGGTGATGAAAATATCTGTCCACGCAATTTGTTCTTTATTTTAGGGAAAGTATAGAAATCATTAGGGCTTAGGTCGGGGCTGTACAGCGGATGGTCTATTAATTCTATGTTTTCTTGCTCTAAAAACTCTTTTGTTCTGTGTGCGGTGTGAGAACTCGCATTGTCGTGATGGAGGATGATGCGGCGGTTGCAGTTCTCTTAACTGAGTTAAGAAACGACCTGTGGCAAACAAATGCTAGCGTACCATTCTGCATTAACCGTTCATTGTCCCTCAAAAGGAATAGTCGTAACATGGCCGGTTTTGGAGACAAACGTGGCCACCATTTTTTTTTGCAACACTCCGTGAACGAACAATTTTTGTCGGCTTTAACTCATTTTCGAACACCCAAACTCGTTACTGGTTTTTTGTTTCGTATATTCAGGATTCGTCACCTGATACAATGTTGTATACAGCATTTGAGGATCCTGCGTGGAATCTTTCGAGAGTTCTGACGCACCAAGTTACGCGAGCCGCTTTTTGCTCTTCACAGAGCAAATGCGGTATCCATCGGGAAAACAACTTTTTTACACCTAATTGTTCATGCAAGATTATTTGTATTTGACTCATGCCAATGTCTAAAGTTGCCTGAATTTCGCTGTATGTCACATGTCGATCTTCCTCAATCAGCTTACGCACAGCATCAACGTTTTCTTGGGTGACTGCAGTTTTTGGACGACCTTGACGGGGATCATCACTGAGCTTGACACGTCCACGTTGAAATTCAGCAAACCAGCGATAAATTGTGGTTTCGGATGGGGTGAAGCCCTCAATAGCTTCATCACCAAATGCAGAAATCATCCGGTCAACAAACTGTTTTTGTGTTAAACCACTTCGAAAGTCATAATAAATCGTCGCTCTTGAATTTTCTCGAGTCAATTCCATTTTCTCAACGACTAAACAAGTTTGACAAAACCTTGTGACAAGACCGAGAATCTTTTTTTTTAAATAAATAAATGGTATTCAATTTTTAAAATAAATAAATGGTATTCAATTTTTAAAACCAGGAGTTTTCAATTAAAACGATTTTAATGTAACAGAAACAGTGGAAATATTCCGTTCCCGATACTTTTAGTGTATATGTTAAACATGTATATGGCAGATGTTTTAAACTCAATTCGATGTAAAAATTATCTTTATTATGAAACGAGTTGGTCCTTGCCTAAGGTAATAAATATTCCTCTTTTTTTTATCATATAAAACTATGAAAGGCACTATGAAATTCTACGCAGTTGAAGTGACATCAGCTTGTCCCACACGAAACTAAATATCGATGTAAGGCTTGCACTTGGCAAAGTGGTCCTGTGTGGTTTGTAATCCCAAATATTATATAAATTATATTCACGTCATCATTCCATAAGTACCAGATCTACCATTGATGATGCTACTCCCCATTACTTTGTTGGTTTGGGTAATGTGTGTCTTTTTTTATAGGATAGGATGACAAACGAGCAAACTGTCTACCTGATGGTAAGTGGTTGCTGTGGCCCGTAGACATCTACATCTATCCTTATTACGAATCAAAATGCAGATGCGTTGTCATCCGTGAGGACTTAAGTGGAATACCTCGTTTCCAGTAAAAAGGGTCTCCGGTTCTCTACACACACCATACGAAACACAGCAGCATTAAGCTACTACTTGACGCTGGTATTCTGTGAGAGCGTGGTCCCTCCCTGGTCGAGCCGACCCATTCGTGCTACAACTATACTATTAATATAACTGCAGCATGGCTCTACCACGTAAATGGCATGAATGAAGTTGTACCGTCTAGCGTTAATGAAGTTTTTTGTGAAGTGACTTTCAGTAAGTATTATTTATAATCTCTATTGTATAACCAGTTTTTGTATCTGTTTCTGTTTCTGATGGCGGTATAAACTGCAAATGCTAAAGAGATACTTTTGTTCATTCTCATAAGCGCCTCTCACTACATCCTTGGATCAAATTGGGTGATGGGTTCTCTTAAAACATCACCGCAAGTCATTTTTTAATCAGTATTAAGAAATTCAGTTTCATTCTTGGGTTTTTATTTACACATGTACTTGTTTAGTTTATGTTTATTTTATTTATTAAATATATAAACTGACCAATTTCGCCTCACGGGATCATCATCAAACCCTGATCATTGATTGTTGTCATTTGGTGAAACTTCATCATCATTTTTATGATTAGGATTGACACATGTGTTGGTTTCACTAAAATTTATTTCAATCTATCAATTATAAAAATACTACCCCTTCATCAGGATTTACGAACCCTGACGATTGATTGTTGTCATATGGCAAAACTTCAATTTCATTTAATTAAAAACCGACTGGATTCGTCGTTTATACCCAGAAGATGAATTGAATAGGGATTTGAATAGAGAGAAGTATAGATTAGTACGGAATCGTTGCAACAATCTGTGTAGAAAAGCACAACGACGCCATATCCATGAATCAGTACAAGATCCTGATCCTGCTAGGGTCTATAAATTTCTTAAGTCCTTAGGAGTTGGGAAATTACGACAAAATCTCACACACCATAACCTTGATCTCAATCAACTTAATTTGCATTTATCATCTTCGTCTTGCATTAACGATAAAGCAAAACATAATACTTTAGATTCTCTTTCAAAAGCTCCCACTCCGGACACCCCTGCTTTTAATTTTAGCCAATTTAACAGTTGTGATGTTAAGAGAGCCATAATGTCCATCCATTCAAATTCGATTGGTAGTGACTGCATTAGTCGGAAACTGGTCATCCCTCTCATTGATCTCCTTTTACCTATAATCACGTCTATCCTGAATAAATCACTGAATTCTGCTTTTTTCCCTTCAGCTTGGAAAGACGCATTTGTAGTTCCTCTTCCGAAAAAGTCAAATCCCTCTGGTTTTTCCGATTATAGACCTATCTCTATTTTGCCTTTCTTTTCCAAAGTTCTAGAACGTCTTGTGCACAATCAATTAAGCACCTATCTTTTAAAACACAATCTTTTAAATCCCTTGCAATCCGGTTTCCGTCCTGGCCATAGTACGACTACTGCACTTTTACAAATCACTGATGATATTCGGTATGGTATGGAGAAACAAAAGCTTACTATTCTCACGTTGCTTGATTTTAGTAACGCATTTAATACTGTAGATTTTGATATCTTGTTAAGCATTCTACGCTCTCTCAACATATCTCCAACTGTAGTTGACTGGTTTCGAAGTTACTTGTTTGGTCGCCGACAGCGAATTCAGGTGCAAGAGGTTTTTTCCACCTGGATTACTACAGCTGCTGGTGTACCACAAGGTGGCGTGTTGTCACCTCTCCTTTTTGCAATTTTCATTAACTCTATAAGTCATAATTTGTCCTCTTCCTACCACTTGTATGCTGATGATCTCCAAATCTATACTCAGACCTCTCTTGAAGATCTATCTAAAGCAGTTGACACTATTAACGCTGATCTGACTTGTATTTCGAATTGGAGTAAATGTTATGGTTTAACGATTAATCCTAAGAAAACTCAGGTCATTGTCATCGGTAGTTCTAGATTAATTGGTAAAATTGACTGGTCTTCCCTACCCCCTATTATACTAGACTGCACTCTAATCCCTTACAGTAACAAGGTTAAAAACCTGGGGTTGTATCTTGACTCCTGTATGTGTTGGACCTCACAGGTTAATGAGGTCAGTAGAAAAATGTTTTCTGCGTTAAGCTCTTTACGTAGATTACGTAATTACCTTCCCACAGCAACTAAAGTTACGCTCGCCCAGTCTCTTCTTCTGCCTATCCTTGACTATGCTGATATTTGCTATCTTGACATTACCGAGGAGCAGCTTAATAAGCTTGAGCGCATTCAAAATTTATGCATTAGATTTATATTTGGGCTTCGCAAATATGATCATATCTTCGAATTTCGCAAACAGCTCAAATGGCTCCCGATCCGCCTTCGCAGGAATACTCACATTCTCTCCGCGTTGTATAGTGTGCTGTTTAATCCTTCTACTCCTCTTTATTTAAAAAACCGTTTCCAGTATCTTTCTCTTACCCATAATCGGTTCCTTCGATCCTCCATCAATCTTTCTCTCTCTACACCTTTGCACTCTTCTTCCTTTTTCAAGAAATCCTTCACCGTAACCGCTGTGCGATTGTGGAACTCCTTACCTCTCCATATTCGTCGTGCTAAATCTCTTCACTCTTTCAAAATTCTTGTTAAATCGTATTATTTAGAACGCTATTAGATAAATTACTTTACCTTTCTCTTACTCTTTTCATTTAATCTATTACATGATATTTTATATATAACTTTCACTTACTTTTATTTGTATGTATTATTGTATTTTTATTATTATTTTGTATGCCCCCCTCTATTTGTAACTTTTGTTTGCATCATTCCTCTACGCAAAGGTTGTCTGGAAGAAATCACTTTCAGTGATAAGACCGCCTATTGTACATACTTTAATTAGTTTTAACTATATTGATGTTTCTGTATTGTGGTGTACAAAAAAGAATAAATAAATAAATAAATAAGATGCTTTTCCTATAGAATAAGGGTGACAAACGAGTCCACCTGATGGTAAGTGGATGCTGTGGCTCATAGACATCCACATTTATCCTCGATTAAGAATCAAAACGCAGTTGCGTTGTCACCCCTGAGGACTAAGACGGAATGCTTCGTAACCAGTAAAAAAGGGTCTTTGGATCTCTACACTTACTATACGAAACGCAGCAGTATTAAGCTGCTTATTATACGCTGGTATTCTGTGAGAGCGTAGTCCTTCCCCGGTCGAGCCGACCTAGTCGTGCTACAACTATAATATAGCTGCAACGTGGCTCCACCACGTATAAAAAGTGAATTATCAGTTAGTAACTTAAAATAAGAGATAAAAGTACGTGTCAATCCAAAAAAAAAAAGAAGATGAAGTTTCACCAAATGACAAACTAAATTACGCAAGTTGTATAAATTTCCCGGTTTTAATTTTGTGATTATGTGATAATTTCTTTATGCTAGTACGTGACCCATTTCTACTATCCTTACATTTTCCCGTATTCAATTCAAACCAACATATCGTATTATTTATACATACTCTTTTTGTAAATTCCGTCTCTTTTAGAACTTTTTCCTTCACACCATTCGAAATGCGCTCTGATAAAGGCACTGTACATCATTATTTTAGTTTCAACTGTATTCACCTTGCTTTCAAGAGTTTTTTATGTACACAAAATTTTTATTTTACATGTAAATATTATCATCATTGGGATCAATACTGCACCATATATTGTAACTAATAAAATAGAATTTCTATTCAACGTAGATTACAACTAATATTTATTGAATGTTAGTTATACTTTTACAACAGATTCGGGAAAATATCTGCCCTGTAAAGAACGAGCAATAAGCCCAGCTGTAGATAATCTTGTTTAATCATTATTTATATTAATAATAATAGTATTACAATGCTCGTATAAAAGGTTTTCCAATCACTATTCTAATTAATTTCCATAATACTTTTTCACATCTGCACAGAAATCGTGCCTTTCATTTTTTATAAATGTTTTTCGCATATTATAGTTTCAAAGGCAGAGTATCAAAGGCCGGTCAGTTTCAAAAGCTGATCATTACAAGAACTTCATTTTTTTTGTTACAGGTAATATTCTTCATTTTACAAAATAAGTCAAGATCGCGATATAGTCTGGTAAGCCCTAAAATTTTAAATAATTTAAAATGCGTTAAAATATTTAAAATGTCATTCAATTACGCTGTGTTGTTAGTGGCGCCACGGGGAGAGAGTGTCTTTACTACGAGTACATATGCCGATATTACGGCCAAAATATCGGTGGTAGTGCCATAGACCAATGTGTGATTGTGTAACTATAGTTGGAATTAAGGTGCGGCTTTCCTTTGACACTTGTACGTTCTTTTTTCAGAAGTAAAGTGTAGCTGACGCAGCGTGTAACAGCATTGCTGTTTTAAATAGGCGGAGCAAACATGTGGAGGTCATAAAACCTTTTTTTCAATAAATTTACATTTCGTCTGACGGTTAATTGATACCGTAGACCATAGTTAGTACACCTGCAACTAACTTAAAACAAAGGAGGCGACAGATGTGTGCTCATTTCTGAGAACTAAGCTTGTAATTAAACTGACTATTAAACTCTTAGAACAGGAACGCAGCAGTACGCACTGCTGCTTGTTGCAAATAATGTCGGAAATAAGGAGTGTTGTATCTAACACTATTATACTCGTATGTGTGCGTATGTTTATAGTGTATTTTAAGTTCGTAACATTGCCATTGAAAATCAGGACTAGGATGATACATCTTGGCGTATCCTGAGTGGCTTCTATTTGGGCGTTTCCCATAAAATAAGTTTTTCTTTCTTGGTTAGCTTATCGCTTTTTATATTTATTTTGTACCTATCTGCATTGTCAAAACGATTTATCTTTCATTATTAGTTTTTTTTAACTTATTACCAATAAAAAATCTACCATTAATAATAAACATTAAACACAGCGCAAACCACTGAGGTTTAATTGCTGTGCTTGAGTTCATAATTCAGTCTAGTTATAACATTACCTATACATAATATTTATTTTGAGTATTTAGTGCGAATTTGTTACGATAAGGCCAAATAGATATCTCTTCCTTTTTTTTCTTCTTTGTAACCAGATAGATTCCAGAAGGTTGTCTCGAAGAGATCACTTTCAGAGTGATAAGACTGCCTGTTGTACATATTATACTTTATATTTAACTCTACCACTTATTCTGTATTTTGGTGTAGGGTGCTTTGGGGTAACTTCGAAAGGATTTATATGAAGTTAATAGACCATTTGTGTTTTCTATCAAAAGTCTGAATCTGTAAATTTTTTCTTGAAATAAGCACAAGTTTTATGTAGTTTATATATTTTGTGAAGAAAAGCTCATTTCAAAAGTATGCTAACATAGTTGCTAGATATCAAAATTTAATTTTTATTATTAGTTAGATTTTTTGATCCTCAAGTGTAATTTCGAAATACTGTAGAGCAATTTCGAATTACAGCCAAAAATGGTCTTTGTGCGATATGGCTTTAAGGTACATATTCTTTTTTGATTCTAAATTCCCCCAAAGTTTTTTTCTTTCCTAATGGCCACACAACTTTTGTTACAAATTTTTTAAGAATTTATTTTCGAAATTACCCCATGGCAAGTCAGTGTTTCTCAACATTTTTTTACATTATCGGTAGGCAGGGAAAACAAAACAATAAAAATATTTGAATCAGTTTATTTACGATTTAGTATGAGAAATCATTGAGTTTTTGTCGTAAATCAGCTGCTAATCAAGATATATCAATTATTTTTAAGTATACATCTTCACTTATTATTAGACCGTATCAATTATTATCGTGGACTATCTTATCTTAATCTGCCTTGAGATTGACATTTTGAAAATACAAAAGGCGTATAATAAATTTATATAATTGTACATCATAAACAGTTAAGAAAACATGAAATAAAACTGGTACCTATAGCAAAAGGTAAAAAAAACGACTTATCATTAAACATCTGCTCACATTAATACTTATAACTACAAACAAGGACTAAGAAATACTCTTAAACATATGCAAAAAAACAACTTAGAAAATTGAAAATACGAAGTTATAGAAAGACATACGAAATTGTTCATAATTAAGTAGTTTAAATTAATAAACAATTCTATGAATTTTTAAAGTAATCACAACCTTTTTTTTTAATACCAACTCGAATTGGTACCTAATTTTAAATTATTTCGAAAAAAGAAGTATTTTAACTTAGTACGAGATTACATCAGTTGTCATAAACTAGCTGCTAATCAAGTAGGTAATAATTACCTAGTTATTTTTAAGTTTGCACCTTTACATTAGATCACGTCATTTTCATGGACTATCTTATCGTAATCAGTCTTGCAATTGTCATTTTGAAAATACAAAAGACAAATAATAAATTTTTAGAATTGTACATAACAAACAGTTAAGATATTACATGAAATAAAACTGGTACCTAAAGCAAAAGGTAATAAAAAAACAACTTTACATTAAACACATCACATTTCACATTCACATCAATACTTTTAACTACCAAAAAGGACAAAGAAAATATTCTTAAACAATTGCAAAAAAAAATACAAATTAGAAAATAGAAAATACCAAATTCTCAAAAGATATACATCTGGGGTCATATATCTGGGTTTAGGAAATGAAGCGTTAATATACCTAAAATGGTCTGATGCGTTACCTATTAAGTTTATTATTCATAAAGTTATTCATTAAATTTAGTAGTTAGTAGGTAACACATCAGACCATTTTAGGTAAGTATATTAACACTTCATTTCCTAAACCCGGAATATGAAAACGTAACGTAACTCTGTGCTTAAAAATGGTTACAAGGGTTTTTGTTCCTTCGCTCTCCTATGATACTACAGACTTAAGAAAACTATTTAACATAATTAACTTAAAAATATATGTTGTCGCTCTCATTAACCAATCTATACATTTTATCATTCATTCTTTGCAAATTTATTTTCTTTACTATAGATATATTTGTAATTTCATCATAATCTAATTTTTTAGTTTCTCTGAAACAAAGTCGGGGTGCTTTCATAGTTTTTAAATAAGCGATACAATATAATCTATTTCCGTCTTTTTCTTTTATTCCTTTTATAAATCCAACATAGTATTTCCATGTCTTTCTAACGTAATATCTGACTAACACGGAATCATTTATGCAGTAATTTTCTTGTAGTGTTTCAATTTATGTGGTATTTGTTAAATTTTTGTTAATATTACCTACTAGAGTCATCATCAGTCTTATTAGTTTCTTTTGAGCCTTGGTTATTTTCTTTTATTTACTCTTTTTACCCACACTTTTATTGTTATTTTTGGTATGAGGATTTCCATTTTCGCATTCTTTAACTTCATTTGAAATTTCTTTATTCTCATATTTTTCCAAAGAATTTAAAGTCTCCATCTCAAAATTTAAATCATCTGGCCAATTTTCTTCTCTGAGTATTTCATCGTTATAATATTGATCAATGTCTATGTCGCCACTGTAGAGGCTTATAAAATCAGAAATATCAGACGAAGATTCATTCGAATCTATTTCCTTTTTATGTTTTTTCTTACCCTGTTTTTTCTGTTTACTCACTTTTTATACCTGAAGGTCCCGCATCTGCGAAATCTATATCTTTTATTGACTTCCTTTTTTTCGGCTTAGCTTTTTGTGACGCTGTTTCGTTACTTTGCTTTTTCAAGTCTTCTAATTGCTTAGAAGTTATTATTTCAGCTCCTTTAGCAACATGTGTTTTCTTTGTTTGATAATTAATATCCTTCTTATATATTATTTGCCAAAAAAGACTGCGTCTGATTATCTTTACTTGAAAGGTCTGATAAGAAGGTGACATTTTGAGTATTCGTGTGTGTAACTACTCGTTCCACTTGTTCTTCTAAGTCAGGTGCAAACTGTAAAATTTTACTAAAAACATAAATTTTGCAGGGGTTTCGGATTTTTGAGTGCATTTGTGCGTAGCTTTTCTTTAAATCGTTTGTAGGCAGCTGGTTCAAATATATCCTGTGTTAATACATCAGGGTTGAACGGATAGATTCCAGTTTTTTTGAAGCCGCTTTTTATTATCTCGGCATTTGTTTCTTGCCACGTATCTGCAAACGTTTGAGAAAAAACATTTTTAGGAATTTTAAGTCCGACATTATGGCGCTGCCATATAACTAATTTAGTATCCCACTTACACTTAAATGATCTAAAGACCGGCACATCCAATGGTTGTAATAAGTGGGAGGTGTGAGGTGGTAATTTTAAGATTGTGATTCCATGTCGGATAGCCAGTTATACGACATTTACAGTCACATGAGATGAATGGCCATCGTAAATAATCAAAACGGGACGTTCTTCACCGAGCGCCGGAAATAATGCTTTTTTCAAGTAATTCACAAATATCGTACCCTCCATCCAACCTTTGCTGCTTGATGCGTAGGTCACCTCAAATTCATAATCTTTTTTATCAGTCGTCCACTGTTTCCATACATATTGCCCCTTAAATACTATTAAGGGTGCAATTTTTTGGCCAGCGGTATTTGCGGCCGCTAAAACAGTAATATTTTCTTTGCCACTGCCAAATGTTGCTCTTGAACAAGGCTTGTTAACCGCAACTATTACTTTCGTCTTTGAAGGATCTAGACACAGAGAGGTCTCGTCCAAGTTCCAAATTAAATCGGGACGGTCAAACAAATTGAGATCGGCTAATGTATTTCCTAGTAGCTGAAAATACTCATGAATAATAAATGGGTCTGTCATTTTTTTTTCGAGTATATTCAAGAGGTTGAGGTTTTTTAATTGACAATCGGTGTCTTTTTTTAAAATTAAGAAACCAATCTGGGCCAGGTCTGTTGTTATGAAACGGAGTTTTAAGGTTATTTTTCGCAACATAGTCAGTAACTACATCAAGCGTTTCGTTTCTAGACAGACCAAACCCCCATTTCTCCATAATTTGAAGGCCATTTGCCCATTCTTCTTCTTGTTGAAAAGGGATAGCTTGTGGTCTACCAATGTATTGGATGTGATTTAGTTTCACTTTATCAAAAAGAGTCGTTGTGGGAATGCTATATTTTTTGGTTGACTTCTTCCACTGCTTTTTCGACATCTTCTTGGGAATATTTTTGCACTTTCTTTTTTATATATTTTCGAGGCATCACTCTGAAAAATTAAATTAAATACTTAGTATGTAAATGATACTTCACACTTGAATTTCAGTAGATAGGTATATTCCACAGACGTAATTTCTAAATTTTTTGCATTATCTGTTTAATATGATGAACTGATATCGAAATACTAATTTAAAAAATAAATTGACTTCAAAAGAGTAGTTTTATTACTTTACCACAAATTGTTTACTTACTTAGTAGAAAAAACTTAATTCAAAATTTTTAGCTATGTATATTTTTGTGCTAAAATAGTATTGTGATATTTTTAATATAAATTTTTTACTTTTGTAAAGTTTGCAGTTTGTTGACATGCAATTTGGCACATTCACTACGTCATTATCCCGGTCACTTAACTAGCCAACTTTCGATTACATGTATAAGAAAATATCTTGAATTTACTTACCAGTCTCTTCATCAAATAAAACTTTAGTAGGTAGGTATTAACTCCTACAAACAAACAAAATAAAAAATTATTTTCATTTAACTGTTAATTTTTGATTTCACAAAATTATTGCACCTAACATCAACTTTCATAATAATTAAAAAAGTACAAAAATTGTTTAATTGTGATTCTATTACATTTTTATTATAGCGCAATAAAGTACTTATAAAAAAATATTAGTTTAAGAACCACTGGTCAAAAGCATAATCTTTCGAAATTTACCTATGGGGCAATTTTGTAAGTATTTTTAAAACTGTAGCTATAATGATAAAGATAATCTAAAAATGCGTCAAAAACGTCAATCCATTGATAAAAAAGACAATCAATCGTTTAACTTACCAAATCATTTAATAAAATGATGTGGGGTAACTTCGAAACTCCACAAAATCCACGAAAACGTACTTTTTTTATAAAATGTCACACACAACACACGTACCTGCTGAGAGCGAACAGAGTGAACTGAAACCCGGGAATAGATCAACATGGCGTCTAAGTCAGTGCTGCCAGGAAACAATATAACTTTCTGTTTTGTAGTAATGTTTGATTTTTGAAATTACCCCAGATTCGAGGTTACCCCAAAGCACCCTACAAGAAAGAATGAATAAATAAATAAAGTCAAATCATCTAGTAAAGAAGGTTTCGTTGTAAAGTTTAAATGTATATCGGTATCAATTATAAGTTGATGTTTTTTTATATTGATACTAGCGACGACTTCGCACGGGTGATTTCCGGATCTTGGCAACAGTGCCATCAAATAACCTTGATGATGATTCGCATCGCGATCGTTTCAGGAGGAGTTCTGTCACACACGGACTGAAGATACGTTTATTTATTTTTATAGATTAACGTGACAAAGGGTCGTCGAAAAGGGCAGAACAACGTCTGCCCGGCAAGCTAGTATATATATATATATATATATATATATATATATATATATATATATATATATATATATATATATATATATATATATATATATATGTTCATTATGTAAATATATGTATATAAAGACAAAACAACGCAGTTGCGGAGTTATACCCACTGATGGCTGGTGATGACCGAGTGCTCGTAGCCCAGAGCTGCGTATGCATTTCCTTTTTACCTTTACAATATTGCGATTTTAATATTATTTATTTAAGAAGCATAAAATGAACAAGCTTATACATTAACTTATCAGTGATATAAATCAAGCGAGCGAAGTCACGGGCATTCGCTACTAAAATCAGGCTTTTGTAAATGCAGCGTACAATTTTATTTTCTTTTTCCAATTCAATAAAAGGCCTGAAAAGAGTATATACTCGTATACTATTAAGTAACAAACCTCATTAATTTTTCTGAAAACAACAAATTTAGGTCGAGGGAATGCTCTGAGTATTGAGGGATGTTTGCACATTTTTTTTATTTTGAAGCTGTAGTCCACTATTTATTTAGTGTTATATAAAAGAAGAGAAACCTAGTGTAAATTTTGAAATATCGTACCTACAGTCATCACCGCCTCGCGGTTTTCTCTAGACGCCTTTATGAAAAACGTGAGAAAGGTGTACAATGGGAGAGTCTCATAACATCTGTGGACTGTTATACCCAAGTACTAGAAGCCGTTAAGTCTTGTGCCGTTGCTATTTAATTAAGTCAAAGTGACCGTGACATCACGAGACGAGACTTAACGACATCCTAAAATAAAGGACAGTACTATTTTTAGAGAACCTGAGACCTTTTTTTAACTAGAAACGAGGCATTCGAGCTTAGTCTTGAGGGGTGACAACACATCTGCATCCTGATTTTAGATGTAGATGTCTATAGGCCATAGTACTTACATCGGATTGTGTGGTTGTTTGTCAGCCTTATTCTATAAAAAAACACTAGCTTAGTATTATGTTGACGCGCCTGCAGCAGCGCTTGGACAACATCGTTGTCAAACATGGGCCGAAGCACTATTCTGAGCCACCTGCTCCCATAGATTTCCTGCATATCTTACCAGGTCGTTATTCTATCTAGTGAGGGTCATACTAATTCGTTAGGCTAGATCAGTTACGAAGGAAATGCTAAGACATTTTATCTTAGTTCTTAGGAATGGCAGCGCATATTCTTTAGAGGATACCTTGAAAATGAATCGCAGTTTTAGGGGCGTGGCTTATTCCTTTTTTCTTTTAAAATCCTTTAAAATTACATGATATCGTGTTTCGCTTTTATGCAATCTAAGGTCATCATATAGTCAAAATTATAAATTTACTAATGGCTTTCATTGAAGTTGTATTACAAACTGCCGGAGAAGATTAGTTAATTACCTACCTACCAGTAAGACTAACTCCGAAGAAATTCAATCACACGGCAGTATGTCATCCAAGTTTGGAAAACAAAGGGTGAACCATTGAACGAACCATTTCGAGCGATTTTCGACCCATCACTCAAAAAATTTTAGATCTACACATATTATGCATTTGTATAAACCCCTGGAATAGCTAGAATCCCAATTTTCATGTATAAACCTAATAAAATTTAAGGTTGGAATAATGCCATTTTTATTATTCATCAAAAACTTAGACCACCTTAGAAAATTATAAATTTGGCTGCAAGGAGATTAATTAGGCGTATAGGTACAAACAATTATTAGTGTCCGATGTCGAAAAAGTTATTGGTGATGTTAGTTTCAAGTTAGTCCCAATAGTATAATAATAACCTAACAACTTTACATTTAAGCTTGTATTAAGTACTTACCTACTACACTTAAAACTTTCCTTTCGTGCTGTAAAAACGTTTTAAATTCATTATCAAAGAACGTAACAATTTTTCTTTTAAAACAGGGGTTCCCAAAATTAAGCAAGTAAGGCCCAGGGGGCCTGGCCTGCAAAAAAAGTTTCGCTCCACCTTCTGCCATATTTTACTTATATCCACTCCTATTTTGGAGTATTAAGGGTTTTATGGGAGTTAAGGGCTCCCTGAATGTTTTGCGTTATCTTCTGTGTATAACAAAAGAAAATTCGGGTTTCGTATCCTCTAACTTGAGTAAGGAAAGATTAAAGTCGTATCGCATTGCACTCGTCACCCTGACATGAGAAGGTAGAACGTCTCATGTGATTTTACTGGCATCCACACTCCTTTGAAACTGGAACAAAGCAATGCGAGTACACTACTGCCTGGCGGCAGAACTCGGTGTGAGTTCTATTGTTTATTACCCAAATAAGGGTAAAACGCCCCGAAGGAATTAAAAACATAATAATAATAAAACGGTGAGTTTAGAGAACCAGAGACGCTTGTTACTGGAAACGAGGCATTCCATAGTAGTCATCAGGGGTGTTAACGCAACTGCATTTTGTTTGTTACCGTTTGTTACCCCCATTCGATAAAAATATTTTCAAGATCTGCCCCACCGTTTTAAAAGATTTTATAGATCATAAATCCTCGCAAAAGAACGTCCGCCTTTCCTATCAATGATGATTTGACTATTGAAATTAATATAATTCTAATATAAAATTGGTTGTAAGTATACATAATCGTACATTGCTTGCAGTAGCACCCTACTACCTAGCTGACTTACAGTCTTTGGGTGCTTTACAGGATATATTTCGGAGTGTGTTCAGCAATTGTATACCTTAGTTCATCTTTTTTCATAATCGGACAAGCAGACGCTCGGCCGGCCTTCAATACCTTTGTTGTCGTCATACTGCGCTCTCGAACCAAACGGTTTGTTTTGACGTTCATAATACTTAGTACTCACAATAAAGGAGTGGAATTATTTACCATCTTTTTATCAATATAGGTATTATAATTACAGCATGGATTGGTTCAAGCCCGGATTCATATGTCACTTTTTGTAAATTAAAAAAAAAACTTCTTTATTTTTGTACAACAACATCGTATTGTGTAACTTTATATTACTATTACATGTGTGGTTCCATTTACAGTTTCGAATACATTTCAAATACAAATGTATATTTTCAAACGCAGCTGAGCTCTAAACCGTGTGTTCCTATCTACTGTGTAATGTGCTGCATAAAATATGCTGTATGTTGCTTTCCTTGGGGATCTAGTTTTACGATTGCAATGGACTATGTGAATATTATTTAGGAAGCTAGGGCATTTTGTTGCTTACGACATCCGTTTGCAATTCTATGTTAAGTCAAGTGCTCAGCGATCTAACAACATAAAGTAACACCTACAAGACAGTTGTAATAAAATAGTCTGTATTTTACAGTGGTTCCATACATATACAAAGTATTAATATGTGCTTTGCTGTAATATTAATGGCGTAAAGAGTTCCACAAGAGCTTCGTACCAGTAAGCGGAGTGCAGAGCGGCCTTTCACTAAATGGAGTGACGACCTGGCAAGACGTCAATGGATATAACTGGCCAAGGATTGTGTTTTCTCCTCTACGGACATGTTGTGAATCGGTGTAATGATGATGATGATGATGATGAATATTAATTGCGCGAAAAGTAAAGTGGGGTGTAAAAGTGATAGTCTAAATTATGCCCACGGCTGGGCAACAGGCCTCTTCTTATATTTTTTTGTAGAATAAGGGTGACAAACGAGCACACAGTCCACCTGATGATAAGTGGATGCTGTGGCCCATAGACATCTACATTTAACCTCGATTAAGAATCAAAATGCAGATGCGTTGTCACCCCTGAGGATTAACTGCCTCGTTTCCAGTAAAAGGGTCTCCGGTTCTCTACACGAGATAGGACCGTGATATCTACCAATATGTAGGAGCGAAGCCTGTTTTGCTTTTTGACTAAGTTGACTGCTAGATTTGTAGACACAGAAACGAACACAATAGTAAGATAATAAATATGAGTGTTACGTATTCAAGGAACTGGGAGTAAGAGTCAAAGATGTTTTATAGGTAAACCTATAACATCTTTGGTAAGATTAATAACTTGCTCGAGCCTTGTTCGTGGGCATTCGGTTTCAATAGTAGGATGTGACGCAGTCAGGACATGCTAGCATTTGTAGAAACGGATACATATCCCTTACATTCCTGGACATTACCACTTAATGATTTAATAAAACGCAAAACACAGTTATGGTTTTCTGGCAATCGCCTCATATCTAGCCACCCAGTTGTAACGAAATGAGCTTAAATTATTAAACCGTTTGTTTTGACGTTGAGGCTGAGCTAAAATTTTAAAACTCTTTAAGTTAGGTTGTTAGGAACTGTCGTGTTTTTCCATGTGAATTGAACTTACTTTGTTTTAGTTGTAGGTTTCATAATCGATAGGTTTATGATATTATCATAGTGTGCTGACTATATAAATATATATGGTCCCTTATTAAGGGCAGTGTATTTTGTGGCTCAAAAAGTATCGTTACTATAGTGTGTATGAAAACATTTACAATAAAAATGTAACGCTGTTTTAACGGATGGTGGGTTTGATTTGTATTTTTTTTTCTATTGTTTCGATTGTATAAAAGTTTCTAAAAGAGAATACTGTTCGGTAAAAGACCTCATCCATTTTTCTGCAAACAATAGATGCGGGTCGAGGGGACGCTGTGAGGCCAAGGGATGTTTGCACATTTATTTAAGTTTATAGCTATCGCCGTCGTATTCTATTCATTTAATGTTAGGCTATTGATAGTTTTGGAAGTACCAATGAACTATGATTGTTGTACCGTTGTTGGTTAACCCTGTAAATGTGTTTCTTTAATTTAGAGGTATTTTGGATTTTTTTTAGGTTTGTTTTTGGTGTAGTGTGCCAGTTAAGTTACAGTCTATGTACGAGTACTCCCTTCTGGAAAGGTTTTAGGACAAGGAAAAGAACTGATACTTGTATACTTCACAGCAAGCGAGACCTGGGTTTGATTCCCGTCGTCACTAATGGGTTTGATATTGTTAACTTCAATTTTAAGTGCTGATTTACAATGTTTTCGGCAGTGAAGGAAGACATTCTTAGAAAACCTGCAAATTTAATTAGTGTAATAAAGCTTCGTTTATTGGGATCTTAAGGCACGCCTAAGTAATAAAACACGCTTACAAAATATTTATAATTAATTTCGCTAAATCCTTGTTTTTCAGTCACCAGTATGTACTAAATTCATGTAAAATAAGCATTTGATTGAAAAAGATGGTATACTACACCGCGTAGATATGTAAACAAAAGTTTGTGAGTAATATTTACCATCGAAGGCCTAATGCCTCATTTACATTCAGCCCTGTTGGGCAGGGAAGTGAGCAGGGCAGCGGGCAGGGCAGTATGTAAACAGGCTACTCGCGCTGACACAGCCGCTGCCGCTGCCACTGCCCTACGCTCGCTCAAATGTCGGTTTTTCGTGCGGAAGTCAAAGGACGGGCAGCGCGAGCGGCAGTGACTATTCACATTCAGCTCCATTAGCCTGAGATTATAAAATTATAATTTTATTGTAGGTAATTAAAATTATGAATTAATTTAATACTGTAGTGTAATTATAAAAATAATAATAGCATAACTAATCTCATATAATATTTAATATTATTTATGTAACAATAATGTAATAATTCAATTAATAATTTATAAACAATTTACTGTATATAAATTCAAAAAGAATGTTTGTACCTAACTTTTAAGCAATGCAATTATTTAACATTGGGTTTGTGTAATTAGCTGTATTTCATATCATTTTTGCATGCTAATTATGGCAAAACATGTCAGTTCCACGTCATTGATGATCTTATGTACCATGTTTTTAAGCAAATAAATTTTCTATCTATTTATCTATATTCTTTCGAACTTGATATCTTTTTAAATTATTAACATAATTTTGTATTGCAAGAAGACGTGGACGCTGTAATTATTTCGACGTCTGCCATAGTCGAAAGCCGAAAGTGATGTGAGTGGTAGGGCAGAGTGTGAATACACACTTCCCGCGATCCTGCTACGGCAGTATTTAGCGAAGTATTGCCGGCAGCGCGAGGAGCAGTGACAGTGGCTGAATGTAATGCCCCATTTACATTCAGCCCTGTTGGGCAGGGAAGTGAGCAGGGCAGTGAGCAGGGCAGTATGTAAACGGGCTACTCGCGCTGACACTGCCGCTGCCGCTGCCACTGCCCGAAATGTCGGTTTTTCGTGCGGAAGTCAAAGGACGGGCAGCGCGAGCGGCAGTGAGTGTTCACATTCAGCTCCATCGCTCACTTCGCGCCAAGCGCCTGGATGAACGGACGTGCGTGCCGCCCTGTTATTAAATAAATACGATCTACCAAAATGCCTTTCGAGTGGATTAATGAAAATGCAATAAAGTTTTTAGAACTGCTGGAATCAGAAAAAACTATATGGGATTTCAACGATAAAAACCACAATTCATCATGTTCTACGAATACGAATTTTCTTTTTGAGTTTACATAGTACCTATGTACATAATTAATTATAAATTCGTCAAATTTATTATATTGATATAAAATTTAGTTTAAGGAATTAATGAACATTGACATTTTATTTCTAAAAACGATTAGTAACTCATATTGATTATTTATTAATTAAAATGTAAAATAAGTTAAAAGGTAATATTTGCATAATAGCCTGATATTTTTAAATTATAATTTTATTGTAATTAAAATTACGAATTAGTTTATACTATAGTGTAATTAATGAAATAATAATAGCTTAACTAATCTCATATAATATTTAATATTATTTATGTAAAAATAATATAATAATTCAATTAATAATTTATGAACAATTTACTGTATAAGAATTCAAATAGAGTGGATCTGTATAAGTATTTAATTGTACATAATATTTGAATTCAAAAAGAATGTTTGTACTTAACTTTTAAGCAATGCAATAATTTTAAAACGTAACATTGGGTTTGTGTAATTAGCTGTATTTCATATCATTTTTGCATGCCAATTATGGCAAAACATGTCAGTTCCACGTCATTGATCATCTTATGTACCATGTTTTTAAGCAAATAAATTTTCCATCTATCTATCTATCTTCTTTTGAACTTGATATCTTTTTAAATTATTAACATAATTTGGTATTGCAAGAAGACACAGCGCGGACGCTGTAATTATTTCGACGTCCGCCATAGTCGAAAGCCGAAAGCGATGTGCCCCTTTAGGGGTATATGTGTTCTGTGGCGATGTGAGTGGTAGGGCAGAGTGTGAATACACACTTCCCGCAATCCTGCTACGGCAGTATTTAGGGAAGTATTGCCGGCAACGCGAGGAGCAGTGGCAGTGGCTGAATGTAAATGGGGCTTAAATGAGACTTTAGGTGTGGTAATTAACCAGTCCTGACGTTTTATTTGAGATTACAGCCCGTCAAAGACTAACGGTAATAGTGATACGTCCTCATCAACAAGCAAATAAGTGTACACCGGTATTGATTGCTGCGTGCATTCAAACAAAGATTGCACGGTTTAGCGATAGTAATACGTCGCCATTTTTCCTAATTAAAATTCACCTAATTAATTTCTATGCTTGCCTTTACGCCTAGTACTGTTGCGTGTTTCCACTAATAATAATACGGTGACGATAATTGCTCGATGATTTGTATCAAACGAATTAGTTCCAGTGAAATGGTCATATTTCAAAATTTCTACTTAGGAATCTACGAATTTGATTTATTTATGTTAAAGTACTGATTAGCAGTTTTTTTCCACGATTCGAACTTAGCTGTAAGTTTTATTAAGTCAATTTGTTGTCGGTATGCTTGTCGGTGTAATTGATTTAAAGCTAATTTTCCGATGAGTTGGAAACTTATATATATAATTAATAATAATATAGCTCTAGTTCGGATGATAATAATGCAACAACATGATAAAAAAACGCGGTAAAATTAAAAAAATATTTAAAAAACTACACTTTATTTCGTCTTGATTTAAAAAAAATATTTTAAATAGTTGCTAGAAAATTAGTTTAAAATAAAAAAGAATATATGTAACGTTACTCGATTTTACGTGAAAATCCCTAAAGCGTCGAAATCACTTGACTATGGTTGGTTTAGCTTGTGTTCTATACAATGACACACTCTATATAGCATTACACCCACTCTCAATAACGATAACAATTAAATAATAAAAAGTATTTTTAAGTTGGAAAAATTAGTAAAAACTGCACAACTGTTTACGTTCGTTTGTTATTTTGTCGCTTTATTATCCTAACCCGTAGTAAACTAGACTGTCGGCATCATACATACCAAACTCTTGAAGAAATCTGTTGTTTTGTTTACAAATTGAGATTGCTTGCACGTGTGGAATGTGCAAGACTGTTGTTAGTAGGAGTCATGGATTATCTATAAGTTGTCATATTCTCAGTATCTCACCGACTTTCGAACTGTAAAGTGAGAGAAAATCACTGTGCATTGGCGAAAAAGTTATATAGAGTATGCACTGTACTATAACAAAGGAACAAAAACAACAAGCAATTTGATAGTAAGTAGCTACTGCAGCCAACTGTATATCTGCAATCAACATAAACAAAGACGGCTTCTGATGCGTTTCTCTGAGGACTCACAGCGTGATGATTATGAAATGACTCACAGTCAGTAATTAAACTAGCCTGTCTAAGTGAATAGTAGTTATTGAAATATTAACTTTTAATAAAAAATGACTTCAAAAAGTAAAAGAATAGAACAATTTTCACTTAAGAGTTTCTAAAGTCGGTGCTATGACAAAGTGTATCGATAGATTAAAGCCCCTACTTCAGATGGCTTCTGAAGTTTTAATTTTTTTTATAGGATAACGGTGACAAACGAGCACACAGTCCACCTGATGGTAAGTGGTTGCTGTGGCCTGTAGACATTTATATCTACCATCATCGATCGCTAATAAAAACCTATTAGTAATCGATGTCTACCATCGATTACGAATAAAAATGCAGATGCGTCGTTACTTTTGAGGCCTAAGATGAAATGCATCGTTTCACGTAAAAAGGGTTACCGGTTCTTACTTATCATACGAAACACAGCTGCGTTCAGCTGTTATTTTGCGATGGTATTCTGTGAGAGCGTGGTCCTTCCCTGGTCAACTAACTATACTACTAATATAACTACATCATGATTTACCACGTATAGAGTTAATAATACACATTAACAATACAATACACAGCTATTCATACGAATTTAATAATCGACTCCCTGGCGCAGTGGCTTAGCAATGAGTTACAACGCTAAAGGCCGCGGGTGCAAATCCCGCACGAAACAAGTATTTGTATGGCCTACAAGTAATTGTTACGGGTGGATGTTTGTCCTTGTGAAATTTATGTTTGTAAACTGCCCCCACGATACAGGAGAAAATTCTAGTGTGGAGGTAACGTTTTTAAAAAAAAACCTATTTAGGTCAAAAATACATTAAATAATTCCATAGTTTTAAATAGTAATTAAAACAAGCCTAGTTGTAAAACAGTAATTAAAAAAACTGTCAGTGGTTGGATTTGACATTGTTTTTGGGTTGTGCAGAAATATTTTTAGGAAGTATTTTATAAGAAATTATAATTCATCAATATATTAATATAGTAATAAAAAAATAATAAAATATAGTAATAAATGATTATTATCTTATTATCTACATAATATAAACAAATTTATAAATTCATCTGTATTTACGTATCTGAGTGTGTCGGTTACATGAGTCCAGTGCTAACTATACTATTAATATAGCTGCAGCATGCCTCTACCACGTGATTTTATTTAAATAAAAATATTAATAAGTAAGTGGAAATTATTTTAACCTATTTTATATTCTCGACTTTTCAAGTACCTTATACAACACCCATGATCGCGGCAAAACTGAGGTGTTCGACGTCTTAATGTCATAATTAAGCACGGTTACCTTCAGTTTAAAATTGTATGTTTGGGTTGTGCATCTTCCAGAGCCCAGCCATTTTCTCTTAAGAGTTTTAAACGTCTTAATGTCTATTTACCGATGAAATTTTAAACCATCACTTTTTTGGTGTTCTGGAGTGTTTACTGCAGTCTTTAAGGACACAACCAGGCATTTTGAAGTTGTTATTTATGCGAAGCGAATACGACTCGTCTGTGCCGTCATTGGACACTCACTAAACAGTTGCGGTACAGCGTACCGCAAAGCGTGGCGCAAAATCATTCAAGGCGTTGTCTTCTCTATGCGTAGCAGTAATACCTCAATGATTTAAATTAGGATGTTATTTATTTTTGTTATGGTAAACTCACAGCTAAGGCATAAAGTCATAAAGAAAATGGATATGAATTACAATTTTTCACAGATAAGATAAAGACAGTTACACATATAACAAGTTGATGTAAAATTAAAAATACCCATATCATAGAGATCTACTAAAAATTAAATAGACTAGTATTCATATACTAAAGGACATAGCTTTAGTTTATGAATGCTAGTCGTAAAATAAGCTGTGTGTTTAATATTTATAGAACGATATGCGTCGTTTTATTTTATATGGTAATTCTGGACAGTTAACAGTGCCGTTAACAATACATAAAGATAAGACAAATATGCTATTTTCCTTCGCGTATTTCATAGTATTGATGAAGTAATATGGAATTTATTAAACTGAAAATATTATTATTTCTTATTTTATTCACTTACATCAGGCATAAAATGAACTAAAGGTATCTTTGAAGCTTTTTAAATATTTATTTTTGATTTTATAATAACGTATGAGATTTCGAACTAGCGGGACGTATACTCTTAGATCATTTCGGATGAATGTAGGTACTATAGAAATCTTTGTAATACCGTATTTTATTCTTTTTTAAAATCTTTTTGTATTTGGAATTAAATACAATCAAACTATGTATTTGATTCATAAAACTGTTATTTTATTTTATTTTTGTTGTATTTTATCCTAAGAATAAATTTCATCTGAAGACTGAAAAATCGGCTCTTAAGGGATAAATCGTAAATTCTTTATCACCGTTACGACATAACGGTGATAAAGAATTTCACACAAAAATGCACACAACACTGGGTTGGCCGTGTAGAACCAAAAGCACCGGTGCACCTCGCTTTGTTTGATGATCATCATTATCATTACAGCTTTTCTTAAGTAAACTGTTGAACATAGGCCTCCACTAAGGAATACCACAAAGAACTGTCCTAAGCCAAAAGCATACACTTGTCTTACCAGGTCGTCATTCCATCTAGTGGGGGCCGCCTACACTTCGCCTACTGTTATGAGGCTGCCACCCGAGAATCTTTCTTCCCCATCGGTTTTCGGCTTTTCGAGTTATATGGGCGGCCCATTGCCACTTCAGATTACTAATCCTTTGGACTGTGTCAGTTACTCTGGTCATACTGCGGATATCCTCGTTTTTAGTCTATCGCGCGGATAAACCTCGAGCATAGCCCTCTCCATAGCTCGCTGAGCGACCTTGAGCTTCCTCATACAGGCAGTGAAGGTTCACGTCTCAGATCCATAGGTCATTAGTAGAAACACGCACTGGTCGTACAATCTTATTTTGAAGTTTTGGAGTACGCCTGACGAGAAGATGTGTCGTAATCTCTCGAACGCTGCCCAGCCGAGTTGAATCCGTCGATTGGTCGAAGAAGGACTTACCTAGTTGAACTATTTATCCCAGGTTAACATACTCGTCAACAACGACAACAACAAGCTTTTTTGATACGAACACAAAATGGTGCTCCATATTAAACCCTGGTTTGGTTGTGCGAAAGAGACCACGTGACTTTTTAATATGCGACGAAGGTGGAAATCCATGGAGTTTTTGAAAGTCTAATATAACCCGTCCCTGCACCTTTGAGGCGGGTATGCATTTACTTGTAAAAAAAGAAAAGATATATAAATAGCCAAAGTCAAACTGACTGTACCCCTCAGTCTCCTTAAAAAATCCCGGCAAATCCCGTGCGGCCGCATGCGGCCGCATGCGACCGCACCAACCCACAGCTCTTAAACCATTAAAACTTATATTTAGAGACTACTTTTCTGTGAAGAAGTTTATTATAAAATCTATACAAAATAAATATATACATTATAAAATCTATACAAAATTCTCTATATAAAAGTTAGGTTTTAATTCATTAAAAAAAGACTATTGTATTTTGATAACAAAAATAAAACATACCAAGTGAATGTCGGCGTGAAAATCACAATTATTTCAATATATATATTGATTTCTTAATTATACGCGAACACTACACATTGAGTAAAACTATTATTTACGGATTTTATCGCGTTTTGCATAAATCGGACTAAAAATTAATATTCAAAAACTGAAGGTAGCCGGACTAACTATGACATTGGGACCTCAAACATCTCAGTCTCCCCCGTGACGATGGGTGCTGTAAAGCACCCGAAACGTCGGGATAATAAAAATAAATTAAAGTAATTAAACGCGATAAAATTCGTAAATAATAGTTTTATTCAATCAATATAATATATTACTCGAAATCATTTACGTAAAAAGATAAATTATATTCGCACAAAAACTTTCATTACAATTTTATAATAAACACTATACTAAAACTCTAGAAAAATCTAAAAATCAACACAATAACATTCACGCGAAAATGGGGTTCGAAATGAACGTAGATTATAAATAAATATCCATAGCATACTTATTTTTATTGCTCTAGAGTATACAAAATTTCATATTAATTCTATAATACCAAACTTCTTCATAGAATAGTAGTCTCTTAATATAAGTTTTAATGGTTTAAATTGCTATATAGTGCTATAGTATATGGGTGTGCGCGATCGAATTCGATTTTTCGATCGAATTTTGACGGAATAGCGCCGCGGTCGAATTCGACCGCTTAGAGCTTGAAGGGTTAACAAAAACTTCGCCCTTCAACCTTCTTACAATTGAATTGAAAGGTGATTTATTTAAAAAAAAGTTATCCACACACTAAGATTTTCTCCTGTATCGTGGAGGCAGTTTACAAATATAAATAGCACAAGCACAAAAAGTTTGACCCGTGCTCTGTGCGGGATTCGAACTCGCAGCCTCTAGCGCTGATACTCAAAGCTAAGCCACTGCGCCCCGGAGCCTTCAAATTGATGCTGCAAACGCTATTTATTTATCAATTGTTTGATAATTGTTGTTCTTTGTTTCACTTGCTATTAAAAATAACAACGAAGTAAAGTTTTAAAATATGGTAAAGGAAAAGTTTCCTGTAGATACTCTTTTGTTAAAACTTAAAAACTGCTTAAAGCGACGCGTAATAAACTTTGCAACAAAGCAAAAAAAAAAACACAACAAAGCCGTTCTCTAAATTAAGTGAAGACGCTGCAAATTTTGTGTTTATCTCAAGGAAAATAAAATATATTTGTATCTTTGAATAATAGCCTCTATATAGAGGATCTCGGATAACACTGATTATTTCAACATTAACTAGTCGAAATTGTCATATAAATCACATTGTCTTTGTCAAAAATTACCTTTGGTATGCTTGAAATCCCAACGTTACTTAAATTTTAGGTTTTTTTCTGATTGGGAAAATAAACACCTAAATTAATGTGGGTTACTTTATGTATACTTCATAATTTAACCATTTAATATTCTCGGCATAATTTGATTATTTAGATAGCTTAAGGAAGGTCGACGTAATCTGCGCACCGGCGTTGATCTCTGAAATAATTTTCGACGGTGCTAGCTCACCATTTTTTATTAAGAGTTTTTCATAATTTTTAATAGAAGGAAGCTTTTTGCTTAAAGAAAAATTGGTTAACTTTGTTTAAAAGATGGAAAGAAATAATTTTGAACAATAATACTTTTCTTGCAAATTAAAATCTTTCCTTCATATACATTGAGCTATTATGTACTACGTACTAGAGGCGACACTGCATTCAGCTACCCTGTTCCACTCAACTGCGGTGCCTACACCGCACTTTAATCAGTCATTCGCTAGGCGATTGTGGAGTTGTCACGTGTTGTGTTGATTTAAAAAAAAAACTTTTCATAACACTATTATGAAAAGATTTTTTTAAAAGAAGAAAAGACTATTAAAAAATATGCCGTCGTGTGTACTTAGATATTGCACAAATAATTCAAGAAATGTCAGTAAAAACCAAGGAATTACTTTTCATCGGTTAATAAGATACTTAATCAATAAAAAAGTATTATAGATTAATATAAAAAAAAAATATTCCTAAGACGCCATCTCATGTCATGGAGTATAGATTATGAAATTAATATGTTCAGATGCGACATTTCTAGGTTTAGGTTCTTAAGTATAGGACGAATATATTATACCATTAAAAATATAACTTGTAAAAAAACCGAGTCTCGCAACTCAGTTCTTCTACCGTAAAAGTTGTGAGATCCATGTAATACCAAGTCGGTTAATTTATTCAGTTCCTACTTAAGGGTCCTTCTGTTTTAAGTTATTACGTAATTAGCTAACCTAACAACATTTAATAGTGACCATATCAATGTTAAAATTCTTTTATGTTTTAAATATATAGATTGACTTGGCCATCGCATGAAACAACAATGTATCTCACAAGTAATACGTATTATGCTTAATGCGATTGCCAAGTCAATCTATATATTTAAAACATAAAAGACTATTAAAATTGATATGGTCACTATTAAATGTTGTTAGGTTAGCTAATTACGTAATAACTTAAAAAAGAAGGACCCTTAAGTAGGAACTGAATAAATTAACCGACTTGGTATTACATGGATCTCACAACTTTTACGGTAGAAGAACTGAGTTGCGAGACTTGGTTTTCTTTTACAAGTTATGTTTTTAATGGTATCTCATTTCTTTCTGTATATAAGATAGTCCTAATTTTTTACCTTTCCGGTACCGGCTACTTCTACAGTACCAACAACGTACCTATGTACACCTGTAATACATATACTAGTACACAGATTCATTCACTGCAAATGTAACTTTGTAATTCTATATATTTCTATGGGATTACAAACTTATTTATGCAGTTAGTGTATCTAAAAAACTGGACGGAAATTAACAAATGTTTTAGTTTTTCCTTGATTTATACACTAAACACTAATTATATTCTAAATTTTAAGCTTTTATGTCTGCTAGAAGTGCCTTAGAGTTTTGATGATCGGTCAGTCAGTGAGTGACAAAATTAAGAAATTTTGACTGGTTACAATTCTTAAAATACTGGTTCAAATTGAATGAAATTTTAAATATACCATGTTTATACAATGCTTACTCGGTTACTGAAAATTCAGGCTTCTAGTTTTATTGACCATGAAGTTATATGGGGTTGAAAATGGCCTGAATTGCTTCGAGAAAAGATAGTACGGCGGTGCCGCTTTTTTGCTCGACTTGGCGGGGGCACTGCCGTGCCCCCAGATTAAACACATTTATTTAGTAGAAACATAAGTATATAGGTTATTATAATTGGGCTAAATTTTTCATATATAAATATGCTTATTATTCTTTTATTTTATTTTTAGGTTTCTACATCAAAGTCAAAGCGTCGTTCTACATCAAAGTCTCGCGTGCCCAGCATTTATGAACGACTCTTATTCTAATTTAAATAAATATATTCGTAATTTAAACGTTATGTTAATAAGTTTTGCTAAACATATATTTAGTACGTTTTTTTATATTTGACATAGATACCTTTTAAAATATTCAGATAAAAATATCATTAAAATGTAATTGTGATATAATATTATATAATATTATATTAAATAAGCAAATAATAAATGACAAATTTAAATATTGTTCTGGTTACAACTTACCTATTTAAAAATACAATCTACTATTACCTACGGATCATTCTACCTATGTTTATTCTATGATAAAAAAAACAACCGCGCGAACACAGAGTAGCGCACATTTTTTGTTTGAAATAGCTGTTCTAGTACAGAAGTACAAATTTCTTCATTGATGCACGAAAATTCGAACAATTCACTAATGATATTTTAAGTATCCGAGAATCACAATAAAAGTTTTGCGCAACCTATAAATAAAATATTCTTCATTCTTTCTTACTTTTCTAGATGTACAGAACTTTTAAAACTATTAAAAAAATTCCCTAGAATCTTTATGCTTTAAATCAATTTTTAGTGCGAAAAATGAAATTCATGTCATAAAAATAAGTGACAAGCGATTTCACGCCGTAAAATACTGAATTCAATCGATGAAATTTTTTTTAAACTTAACATTCGAAATTCAAATATTTATGAGTGAACAGGATTACATGACTTTTAGCGTGGTCCACGTAATTTCAGATAATATGATTAAAGGGTGCAGAGTTCTCTCACGCTCAAACTTCAGACCGTATTTCATTTTTAACCTGATTTTGTTTGTTCGAAAGTTTCGAGGATAGTCTTGTTACGTTTGTTAAAAGTCGAAAGCATATAATTTTTCCTGCATTTTTTTTTATAATTTTATTTTAATTTATGCACGGCGTTAGCAATTTAAAATAGCACATACCCAGACTCATAGGGAGCCCTGCCTCCACATATAAGTATATATGTTAAGGCAACGTTGAACTATTTTTTAATTTTTTTAAACTTTAAAAGAAATAAAATACCGCGCAAAACCAAAATTAACCAAATAACCATTGAACGGACACACAAAGGTGGCGTTGAGACAGAAAAGTGAAACCGTGTTACATACAGTTGCATACATCAATATATATATATATATATATATATATATATATATATATATATATATATATATATATATATATATATATATATATATATATATATATATATATATATATGCCATGCTGTAGTTACGGTAAGCACGAACAAGGACCACACTGTCACAGAATACCAGCGTAAAATAGAAGTTTAATACTGTAATCCTCACGGGTGACAACGCGTCTGCATTTTAATTCGTAATCGGGGGTAGATGTAGATATCTGTGTTCAACAGCAATAACTTACCGTAAGATGGACTGTGTGCTTGTTTGTCACCCCTTATTCTATAAAAAAATTTAAACCTTCAGAAGCCATCTTTAGTAGGGGCTTTGATTCATCGATACACTTTGTTATAGCACCGATTTTAGAAACTCTTAAGTGGAAACTATTCTATTCTTTTATTTCTTTGAAGTCATTATTTCATTAAAAGTTAATATTTCAATAACTGCTATTCACTTAGACAGGCTTGTTTAATTACTGACTGTGAGTCATTTCATAATCATCAGGCTATGAGTCCTCAGAGAAACGCAAAAGAAGCCGTTTTTTTATGTTGATTGCAGACATACAGTTAACTGCAGTCACTACCAGATAGCTTGTTCGTTGTTTTTGTTCCTTTGTTAAAGTATTTGTTTTTATTTTAACCTACTTACTTAATAACAATTTAAAATATTTTTTTAAACAAGATTAAACGAAAAGACCGGAGACTCTTTTTAGTGGAAACGATCCATTTCCACATTTGACAACGTACTCGTATCTGTATTTTGATTAGTAATCGAGGGTAGATGTAGATGTCTATGGGCCACAGCAACTACTTACAATCAGTGGGACTGTGTCCTCGGTGTTGACCCTTATCCTGTAATAAATAATGAAATGAAAATGGTATTATTTATTAGATTGTCTTGAGAACACATTTTACAAATTAGTTTTTATTTTTATCTTATATTAAATAAAATCGAACAGTTCAAGCGTTTACGATCGCAACTGCAAATGGCTGCCGAGATTAGCGAGGCCCGCTGGTTTTTGAGGTTAGAAATACGTTGGTTTTTTCTAAAAAATTCCCCGCGTTAATACTAACTCGAATATTGCGGATAGCGAAGTAGTGTATTCATACCTTTTTTGTAATTTATTCTGTAAAAAGTGGAACGTAAACTTTTACTACCCCTTGTTTCTGATTGTGTTCGTTATGTACGTTACGTATGATATTTTCTATCTGCTTATTGGATATCTACTCTTGTGGTCCCTACAAAAGTTTTAGTGATAAAGCTTTTAGTTCTAACACTACATTATACTTGTAAGTCTGTGAAGGTCACACAATTTGTAAGGGTTTTCTCACATCATCTTGACTGTATTCCAGTGTAAGTGGCCATAAGAAATTTAAGAATCTCTAATTATTAATGTCGCCACAGTAAATATTATATATATGTACCGTCATTTATATATTCATTAGGGGGTCATTGTAGAAGCGTGCTCGTCGCGACCCCTGCCAGCCCTTTTCAGGGCTGCAATTCTACACAGCTGCGCACCCATGCGAACGAGGGTTAGGGCGTCCCCCCAAGGCGACGCACACCAGCTCGTCCCCGTTGGTGTGGAATGCAGCGCGCAAAGCGGCGATGGGGACCGCCACCCGTCACGCACAGCCCGACACGGCGGAAGGTGGAGGACGGAGTGCAGAGTTGGCACGTGGAATGTTAGAGGAGGCATGAGAGATAAGACGAATGAGTTGATCGAAATAATGAAAGAAAGAGAATTAGATGTCGTGTGTATGTCGGAGACCAAACGGAAAGGCAGTGGTATTGAAGAGCTCCCTGGCGGGACGTTAGCTATATGGTCCGGAGTCCCGGAAAGCGAGAACGCCTGCCAAGGAGTGGGAGTGCTGTTGTCGTCCCGGTTGGTCGATCTTATGACTGAATACAAGGTTGTGAACTCAAGACTTCTCTGGGTTCGCTTCAAAATGGGACTGACGAAGTTATTCCTTTTGGCTGTTTATGCGCCGGTAGCTTCGTCGTCCAGGGCTGAGCTGGAGGAGTTTTGGGAGAATGTAAGAGAAGTTCTAGATTTGGTTAAGGGAAACGAAAGAACTGTTGTATGTGGTGATTTGAATGGATGGGTAGGCATCGCTCGACCAGGATACGAGTCGGTGCTTGGAAAGTTTGGAGATAAAAGGGTTAATGATGCTGGCAAGCTTATACTGGCTGTATGCAAGGAAAAGGGTCTTCTTGTGACAAACACTATGTTTAATCACAGGAAGATCCATATGTACACTAGAGAAAGAAAGAATGAGAGAAGTATGATTGATTTGTTCCTGGTGGATGACCGACTGCGAAAACAGGTGATGGATACACGAGTGTTCAGGGGTGCTGACCTGGGAACGGATCATTATCTAGTAATTACTAGATTTAGGGGTTTGTTCGCGGGTTGGCGCCACCGGACGGCAGTAACAGAACCACAGTCGGTCTGTCGCATCCGAAGCTGGAAGCTTCAGGAAGCGGATACTAGGGACAAATATCACACGAGGGTAGCCGAAAAGCTTGACACCATCGATGGCAGGAAAGAATGTGTGGAGAGAATATGGCAGAACCTTAGGGATGGAATGGTAAGTGCAGCGGAAGAAGTATGTGGTACGACAAAAAGAGGTAGTAGTAAAAGAAGAGATGCATGGTGGAATGACGAAGTGAAAGAAGCTGTAAAAAAGAAGAAAAAAGCATGGTTAGACTTCTTAGCCTCTAGTAACGATGAGCATATGAGAGAGAAGATGAAAGAAAGATATAAGCTGCAGAAAGTTCATGCGAAAACATTGATTGAGGAAGTACGTGAAAGGTGTAGAATAGAAGCGGACGAGAGGTTGTCGCACAACTTTAGGGAAAACTCCAAACTCTTCTGGAAAGAGGTTGGAAGGTCCCGGAGTGGTGCGACAGCTTTAAGAATGAACAAAGTGCTTTCGAGAACCAATGACGTCCTCTCAGAAAAATCGGACGTCAAGCAGCGATGGAGTGAATTTTATAGAGAATTGTATGCGTGTCATGATCTTAGTGAAGGATCCGGGGGTGACGCCGTGACTGGCACGCCAGACACGGACCTCGATGACACTGAGGTCATCAGCATGAAAGAGATTGAACGTGCGATTCGAAGTTTGAAATGTGGTAAGGCTGCGGGACTAGACAGAGTTACTGCTGAAATGGTCAAGTGCGGTGGGCCTCGCGTCTGGGACAGCTTTCATCTGCTGTGCAATTTGTGCTGGCGGACGGGAGATGTCCCGGATGATTGGCGATCCGCGGTCATTGTGCCTTTATATAAAGGTAAAGGTTCACATTTTGACTGCGGGAGCTATCGGGCGATCAGCTTGACCAGTTTAGCAAGTAAAGTTTATTCGAAGGTTTTGACACGCAGGATGCAAGAGAAATCGGAAAGATTCTTATGGGAGGCACAATGCGGATTTAGACCTGGAAGAGGATGCACGGATCAAATGTTTTCTCTCCGCATGATCACTGAGAAGCTTTTGAGTGTTAACCAGAGGATTTTCTGTGCTTTTGTGGATCTGGAGAAAGCATTTGATAAGGTTATAAGGAAGAAAATGTGGGAACTGTTGCCGGGATATGGTGTGGATGGTCGATTGTTAAGGGCTGTGCAGTCACTCTACTATGACTGTAAAGCCTGTGTGCGGGTAGGGCATGACCTGTCACCCATGTTTAGCGTCCAAGCGGGCGTAAAACAGGGTTGTGTCATGTCTTCCTGGCTGTTCATACTGTATCTCGACAGCTGTTTACAGAAGCTGAAAGATAGCTGTTTGGGTGTGAAATTGGGTGACATAAAAGTTAATTGTCTGCTGTATGCTGATGATGCAGTGCTTATTGCACCATCAGAAGCAGAACTGCAGGCATTAGTCACGTGTATGAAAGAGGAATGTGAAATTAAAGGTCTCCGTTTGAATGCTAATAAAACTAAGGTTCTGGTATTTGAAAAGGACGAAGAGAGAACGAAATGTGAAATATGGGTAAATCAGGAATGTCTAGAACAGGTAAATGAAATTGTATACTTGGGGAGTGATTTCAGCCGGGATGGAAGATGTGATTTAGATGTGGATAGGCGTGTCGCTGCCGGAAACAAAGTCAATGGTGCCCTGAATGCATTAATAAAAAGGCAAGGCGTGGTGAAGAGTGCACGCCTTGCAATACATAACGCAGTGTTGGTACCGACTTTGTTATATGGCAGCGAAACCTGGGTATGCCAGAAGAAGCATAAAAGCAAGTTGAATGCAGTGGAGATGCGATCTCTTCGTAAAATGTGTGGCGTTACCATAGCCGACCGAAAGCGAAACGAAGAGATTCGCAATATGGCAGGATTGAAAGTTGACCTTATCACAAAAATTGATAGGGGCGTACTCCAATGGTTTGGACACGTTGAACGAATGAGTGAAGACCGAATGGTGAAGAAAATATATAGAGCGAAAGTAAATATTAAAAGGTGTCGAGGTAGACCGAGACTAACTTTCGAAGACCATGTGAGCAAATTGCTCGAAGAGGGGAGGGTCAAGAGTACTCGGATACCTAGACGTGCATGTTTGAAGAAGTTAATGAACCCGAAAGAAGCGAAAGAGGTATGTAAGGATCGTGACACTTGGCGATCTGTTCTCTCTGGCTACCCCGTTAGGGATTGTGCGTGACGATAAGTAAGTAAGTAAGGTCATTTATATATATTATATAAATGACGGTATACCCGTTGTATATAATACGTATTTTATATTACTATTTTTATACTTCTTGTCAATTATTTTAATCTCTTCGTTAGGATGCTGAGCGAAGGCTAAAGTAATCCTTACCGGCTTAAAGTCTGTAATGGTTCCCGCCTGTAGATAAGCCCTGCCTTTACTTTTAATAAGAATTTCTAAATTTATACAGATTATTGAGAAAATCAATACCAATCAATATTGAAAGGTTTCAGAATGGGAAAATCTGATACCGTTAGATGTAGAGAAATTTGTGCTAAGAAATGAAAGACGTCGTTTCGTCGTCTATTAAAGACGAGAGCTGGAGACCCTTTTTACTTTAGGTAATGAAGCATTCCATCTTATTACTCAGGGGAGAGAAAGAATCAGATTTTTGATTCTTACTTGATTACTAGCGTTCACCTACCATCGTGTAAGACAGGTGCTCGTTTGTCATTATTTATTCTATTAAAAACTCGCATCTTATTTGTACTTCGCATCGGTCACCAGATCCTAGCTAAGTTGTTAGCAACGACCCGTTTCGATAAACACGTTCCTGCCATTTCGTATGCATTTTATGGGCAATTTCTTGAAGCTGTTGATATAAAACTCTGCTGCACGAGAATCAATAAACTATTTAAAGGCGTTCTTTACTTCTGCTGTTGCTAAAATAATCAATATTAAACGCTAAAACATATATTTGAAAGTTCTGTCTCAGGTGTATACTGCAAGTAATAACATACACAATATGTATGTGTGCAGTCCATGGGGTATAACCCAAAGACATAACCCGTCGGATTAGTAAGCTGAAGTGGCAATGGGCCGACCATACTGCTTGAAGAACCGATAACCGATGGGGAAAATGGGTTCCGGGGTGGCAGCCTAGTACAGGCAGGCGAAGTGGAAGGCGTCTCCTCACTAGATGGAGTGACGACCTATTAAGACTTGTACGAAGTCGATGGATGCAGGTGGCTCGGGATGGTGCTTCGTGGCATTCCTTGGGAAGGCCTATGTTCAGCAGTGGACTTGTGAAGGGCTGTAACGATGATGAACGATAATGGTAAAAAATGACCAATCCTAACATGGTTAGCACTAAAATGGTTATTCTTTGAATGTGCCTATAAACACGTCAGATACGAAAAATCACAACAGTCACTGCTACGCCCACTATAAAACGTATCATACATGTATAGTCTGTACATGTGTATATATAGTCTGTAATACTGTATTCGTATCGTTCCCGTTCTTGTGTATGACTATGATGCTCGTTATATTATTTTGTGTGCGTTTTTGTGTCAGGAGGATCTTAGAATTTAAAACCCTCTTAGAAATGAGAAGAGGCCTGTGCCCAGCTGTGGGACGTATATAGGCTGTAACTTTACTTTTTTTTGGAGCTTAGAATGTGTTGTTCAGATGAGCGCTAAAAGTGTTGATTGTTTTGTTGTGAAAATATTTATATAAGAACAGTTAAATGGTAGTTATTACAAAATTATATGTAAGATAATTAGCAATAATTGTTATTATTGCTAATTATATTGGATAACGGTGAGCATATGCAGTTAAAATGCGTTTGCACGCTTGCAGACAGTTTGGTGACGTCGCGTGCCATGTACGGTGCGTATCGATACCTGCCAAATATTCTTGTCGTGAATTCGACGTGTGTCCAGTCATGGCGCGGATACGGTGTTGGTCGGTGACGAGACGGTCTAGTGGGCATTGTTGCATACCAATTTATACGAAGAATATTTTTTACAACTCGAGGAAACAGTTATGGTAAAATAGTATGGAACATTGTTATAGGTACTTTGAAAATAATATTCACGAGCAAAAAAATCAAACACATTACTTCTAAGGCCATTAGTATGTCTGCTCTGTCGGTTTGTTTGTACTTATACCACACTAAAACTACTGGACGGTAGTGATTTATGCTTAAAAATGTTGCATACGGTCGTCTTGATGGTTAGTGGATGCTGTGGCTGTGGCCTGTGGCCTATTGATATGTTCATTTATTCTCTGTTAAAAATCAAAATAAAGATGCGAACTAAGGTGGAATGCTTCGTTTCCAGTGAAAAGGGTTTCCGGTTCTCCACACTTACCACGTGAACAGCAGCATTTTAAGCTTCGCTTCTTTTTTATTTTATGGTGGTATTCTCTGAACCTTGGTCCTTCCCCGGTATAGCCGACCTATTCTTGCTACTATCGAGTAGCCCTCACGACAGTATATATTAGTGTTCATGTAGAATAAATTTAGAGTAGTCTGAGTAAGGTCATAGAAAGAGTAATACGTCTTCTCATTGAAACCTTTAACAACATTACATGGTGAGCCTACCAGGTTCCATATAATGATGGTAAAGGGCATATTATACTGTCTTGGGAGCTACGCTACACTCCAATTAAATTCGTACATTTCTGTACAACCCAAAAATGATGTCAAATCCTATCACTGACAGTTTTTTTAAATTACTGTTTTACAATCGACCTTGTACTTTTTTAATTACTGTTTAAAACTATGAAATTATTTAATGTATTGTTTGACCTAAATAGGTAGATTTGTATTAGAATTATAGATTTTTTTTAAAAACGTTACCTCTATACTATGATATTCTCCTGTATCGTGGGGGCAGTTTACAAACATAAATTTCACAAGGACAAACATTTAGATCCGTAACAATTACTTGTAAGCCGTACAAATACTTGTTCCGTGCGGGATTCGAACCCGCGGCCCTGAGCGCATTAAATTTGTATGAATTGTTGTAAATTGTGTTTAATTTGCATTATTAACTTTAAACGTGGTAGTGTCATGCTGCAGTTATATTAGTAGTATAGTTGTAGCACGAATGGGTCGGCTCGACCGGGGAAGGACCACGCTCTCACAGAATACCAGCGTAAAATAGTAGCTTAGTACCGGAACCGGAGACCCTTTTTATTGGAAACGAGGCATTCCATCTTAGTCCTCACGGGTGACAACACATCTGCATTTTGATTTGTAATCGAGGATAGATGTAGATGTCTATGGACCGCAGCAACCACTTACCATCGAGTGGACTTTGTGCTGGTTTGTCACCCTATCCTATAAAAAACAATAAGATTTTTGTAGGTAATAAATTAAAAAAAAAGTTATTTACATTTGATATATTTATTAATTCATTACAGCCTATCAAAAGTCTACTGCTGAAACCCCCCCCCCCCTGTAGATTTCCTCATAGGGAACATATTAGCTGTAGTTGCCAGTCTTAGCAGATGAGATAGCAACTGCAGTTTTTTTAATTAGTTTTTGTATAAAAAATGCCGTTGCCAACCCGCTTGTCCAGCATGGCAACTGTGGCAAATATCCTCCTATGCGGCAATTTATGGGGGAGACCCACGTTCACTTAATGGGCTATAACATTATCAGTGGCCTCTTACCACACCCACTTGGTGATGTGGAGTCATGAATTCTCTTACGGCACCACCATTCAACTATTGCATAATGTTGCATTATTTCGATACATTCAATCCTATAAAAAATTCAATATTGAAAAAGCTACGCTGTAAGAGCAAAAAATAATTTATTGTTCATATTTTTAGGTATGATTGGCATTTATGATGACGCTTTAACATATCCTTCTACGATCCAAAGTTCGTCAATGAAGTTTCACTCCATTTACGTGTAGTCTGTAAACGAGCGGACTGTAACTGGTTTATTTCTAGAATTTTACCGTTATCAATGAACGGTGTCGTTGCTTTGACGATAAAAACGTCAACTACCGCCCACCACTACGGCGCAGAATTTTTTATAACCTTAGAAAGTAAAAATAGATTAACACACTTCAGAACTGTACTTTCAGTTAAATTACAAATCGAAAACTTACAAAGCGTCGTATGTAGTTATTGATGTTTTCCTTCCTTATCCAAAAACTCCTAATAACGAGTAAATAAGGAAATTTGCATCGTTTTTACATATCAATTTTTTTAGATAACAGAAAATACAGCAAAATAAGTAGGCCTGTGTTTTACATGTTTTTTTTATTAATAGCTTTGGGTGACAAACGAGCACACAGTCCACTTGATGGTAAGTGGATGCCGTGACCCATAGACATCCATATTTATTCTCAATTAGGGATCAAAATGCAAATGCGTTTGTCACCCCTGAGGACTAAGGTGGAATGCCTCAACATTCCACGTTTGTCACCCCTGAGGACTAAAGTGGAATGTTGAGACATTCCACCTTAGTTCAGTTCCAGTAAAAAGGGTCTCCGGTTCTCTACACTCATCATACAAAACACAACAGCATTACGCTGCTATTTTACGCTGGTATTCCGTGAGAGCAACGTCCTGCCCCGGTCGAGCTGACCCATTCATGCTACTACTATAATATAGCTGCATCATGGCTCTACCACGTAATAAAATGTACGTTTTGGTTGGATTACATAGTCCGTCAGTAAACTGAGAAATCAGATTGTCCGCTAAGACCAATGAATTTGTTTCTTCACAATTTTAATTATTGATTGCTACGCTCTCGACGGCGAAGGAAAACCATTTTTTATTTATTTCTCAGACATGCAGGTTTTCTAATAAAAGGAACAAAATGTTAGAGTCATATAGGATTTAATGTTATTGTAAGTAGTATAAGTAATAATATTAAATGTTTGTATACCGTTAATTTAAATGCTTGTTTTGTACTTTGTTGCTGTTAAATGTCCCTTATAAACACGCTTCAAACACGTCTTTCAACTACTATGTTCCGTCTAAAAAGAATTCTGTTTGAAAAGTGTTACGAAGCACTTTTTCTTACGTCTGCTTCTTAGCACTTTCTCAGCCTTGCGAAAATGTGTTTCATTTCCTTCTTGAACTAGTTTTAACACTGGCAGTGTTTTATTTTTTATTTTAAAAATCTCACGTGGAAAGTAAATAATTCGGCTATTGATATATCGATGTGCCGAAATTGTATTTTTTTTATATAAGAGTCAGTCAGGTCAGTGATTTAAAATGTACGTTTTATGATTTTTTTGTAACACTTAAGTAATAAACGTACTTTTTTTACATGGGCAAATGCGTACGCATTCGCGCCTCGCATGGGCAAGAATGGGTTATGTCGAACTCGCACCGACTAAAATCCCGTGGTGTTCCACCATTGTCGCATATTGGCAGGGCCACGGAAACGCTTTTGCACACATCTGGGTCCCCACCAGCGCCGGACGCTCCATGGCGCCTCCTCGGGAGAGGACTAGTACTCCCCCTTCTCTTTCTCAAGTAAGGTGCACCAGAAAAGATGGCGCCTTCCTCCAAGGCCTCGAGCTACACCTGCGCAAAGGACGCCCCTAGGGTCAGGAAAAATGAGCACTCAGAAGCACTAGGCTTTCTGACCCACTCTGCGGATCTGGTCTATAGTTCCGCCTCCACCTAAGATTCGGCTGCGAAGGGTAGGGAGAGCGGCGCCCTGTAATACCGACACCCCACTTCCCCGCAGCCTCACCACCACAGCATTAACGGTGCGGCCCCGTTTGAGTCGTGAAGGATAGGGCGAGTGACGCATCGCCATACTAACATACCTCTTCCTCCGCGACTCCACCTCGGCTGCAGCGGTAGGAGGAGAGGACACCCATCTTGCCGCAGCCCTCCAGGACACATCCGAAGTTGTCTCGCCAAGCCCACTCGGAGTAGCCACCTCGGGCCAGCCCTACACCTCGGGCCAGCCATGTGGGTTCCTCTTTGTTCACCGCGGATGACCAAGCCTCGGCTACTAAGCCCCTTCGCCACGACAATGCGGGAACTCGTTCAGGGGGTGATAAACGTACAGCATCAGCCTTCTTCAAACAAAGCAGGCTATAGAAGCGTTGTCACCTCCGAGCACTTATATGGAATACCTAACAGTCTGTAGCTATACTGGTTTTCTATAATACCCCTTAGACCGGAACACAGCAGAGCAACCACTGCTATTTAGCCGCAATATAAATGTTAGAAGGTGGTACCTAACCAGATGGACTAAAAAGTAAAGTAAAATTACAGCCTATATACATCCCACTGCTAGGCACAGGCCTTCCCTTATTTCTGAGAGCGGTTTAGGGCAAGGAAGTATCCGACGAGCAGCATTAATACGTGTTGGCGAAATTCTCATGTCTCGAAATATTTTTTTTCTTATTCCTCAGACATGCAGGAAACCTGCACCTCACGATGTTTTCCTTCACCGAAGAGCACGTGGTAAATCAGCACTTAAAATTAACATTTACAACAACAATTAACAATTTCATTGGTGCCGGCGGGGATCAAACCCGTTTACTCGCGTTCTGTTATATTTATAGTGAGCGTTAACCATCTGAGCTACCACGGCTCTTCCAGATGGACTCCTATACAGAAATTCGTCCTACCACCTAGTTATGGTAGTGAAAGTCACATTGAATTAATGTTATACATACACTACTTGTATGACCAACTTAATTTTCCCAGTTATATGTCACAGTTGGTAATTTTATGCGCCAGCATAACGGTAATTTATGCTGTCAAAATCAAAACTTTTTCTTAAATTTGAGCATGAACTCTTATGAACGTCAAAATCTATATCGGTTCGTGGAAAAATATATATTGATGGAACTAAAGATGACAAATTAGCACACAGTCCACCTAATGGTAAGTAAAAACCCATAGATATCTATCATCATTCATCGCCGATAAGAAATCAACAGTACGCGAGCAACCGCCGTTCGATCCTCACCGGCAACAATGAAATTGTTAATTAAAAGTTTATTTGCTGATTCACTACGCGATGAAGAAAATCGTCGTAGGGAAACCTGTCTGAGAAATAAGAAAAAAATATTTCGAGTACATGTGAAGTTCGTCAACACGCATTGGGGTAGCGCGGCAGGACACTTCCTAGCTCAAAAACCCTCTTAGAAATTAGAGCAGACCTGTGACCAAGAGTGGAAGTACATAGGGTGTAACTTGAAACTTAACTTTAAGAAATTAAAATAAGATGGGTCGTCCCTGGGGACTAAGATGGAATGCCTCGTTACGACTAAAAAGCTTTTATTAAACTCTTACTGTCCCCTTACCATATCGGTATGTTTCATTGCTATTGTCTAACTATTGTGTCTGAAAATTGATTAAGGTAAGTGTTAAGATGAAATGCTTTACTGTCTGTAATTACTTTATATTACACACCTTCTAGGACATATTCCTAGGCAAAAAAATAAATAAATTTGATCTAAGGTTATGTAAGGTATAGGCTCAAAAACAATACTCTTTCCTGTTAGCTGCCAATCAAATGTTCCATGAGCTACCGTAAGTAAGTCGCATTAACATACCATCAAATGAATTGTAACAGAAAAATAACCAAAAAATTTTTTGTTTCATATCTAATATATGAAAATAAATATTTGATACTCGTATTTTATCGTTTTTAGTTTTTCGTTTGAGCCGTGGTAGCTCAGATGGTTAGCGCTCGTTGTAAATTTCACAGTACGCGAGCAAACCGGGTTCGATCCCCGCTGGCACCAATGAAATTGTTAATTGCAATTTTAAGTGCTGATTTACCACGTGCTTGGCGGTGAAGGAAAACATCGTGAGGAAACCCGCATGTCAGAGAAATAAATAAAAATATATTTGGAAGACATGTGAAGTTCGCCAACACGTATTGGGGCAGCGCGGCGAGCAATTCCTTGCCCTAAAACCCTCTCAGAAATGAGCGGAGGCCTGTGCCCAGCAGTGGGACGTATATAGGCTGTAACTTTACTTTACTTTCGTATTTTATGCGCTGTCATACTGTTCATAACATTGCGATAAAACTTTATTGACATATTGCTGACACTTCCGCAAAGGTTATTAGTTAGTTGGACCCGGTAGGTGGCGCCGTTGTAGAACCCTGATATCACCCGTGCGAAGCCGGGGCAAACCTCTAGTAGTTTATAAATAATACTTATTGAAAGTCACTCTTTCCTTTAATTTACCACTGGTTCGGAAATAAAATCTGTCCTGGGAGGAACCAGCAAGAAACCAAGCGGGACGTTATTTGAAAAAAAAAGCTTACTTACTCAAAAATGTTAACAACGCAAAACAAATATGAAATAGCTTGGTAGCGATCACCTCGGAATTATTATCATCCATAAATTCCTTAATATTATAATTACTCTTTTTATACAAACTTTGCTTAATGAAGTTTTAGAACTTTATTAAACTTTATTAAATTAAAGTTTTTGCTAGCTCGTGAGTCTGTTTAATGATATAAGAATTTGTAAATGTACATTTGTATATAAACATCATCAACCCTTAAGAAATTTGCCGACTTTTGAATTATCTGTCTGCACTTAACTTGCTTCTTAAGTATACATAAGAGTGCTTCAAAATTAGAGCTCGCAAAAGTCAGCAAAAAGTGTCAAGTCGAACCAGCTTATGTGTGCACTCTCTTAAATATTCTTAAATTTTCTGCACTGCGCCTGTACTTCACGAAAGTTATGTTCGTTTTACTCGCAGTTCTACATGTTATCTTCATAATACTTTCAAAAAGGGGCGCTGTAAATTTCACAGTATACGAGCAACCCGGGTTATATTTCAGCCGGCACCAAAGCGTATTCCCTAAAACTTACGCTGCCATCAACACCATCTGGAGGGTTGGTGGTCCACCACTGTGCGTTTAAAAGGAAGTTTTCTTCATCGTACGACCTCTCTGTACCTGTACCATCGCGATTTTTCCGGACCGATGCGAGAAAAGAGCTCATTCCTTTCTAAAGGGCTCCGGCATCACATCTGCAGTTCCCCTCGTGTTGCAGTTGTTCGTGAGCAGTGGTAGTCACTTACCATCATGTGAGCCACATGCCCTCTATTATATTTAAAAAAAAACTCCATAACCCTATCAAAGGACTTTGCCCAGATGAGGGACGTATTTAGGCTGGCTGCATCTCTGCATTGTTTTGTTTTACACAAGTGCAAAAGGAATAAAATAAATTTGTATAGTTATATTGTCAAGGTTTTAAAAATCGACAACAATGGAATGTTCCCTTTTCATTCATTTCATCCAGTGCGCTGGAAGGCCGTCTCCAAATTAAGGGCAGTAGAGCAAATTACTCGGTTTACTTTAAATGTAACGATCGTCTTCAATACGCATTTGTTTTTTTCTTCGGTATGTTTCTGTTGAACTCTGAAATAAATTACGGCATTGAAAATAAGCATATTGGATATATTTGCTGAAACACCTTGTCTCTTATACCCTCTTATTGTAGGTTACAAACCTTAAATAAAGTATCTATACATTAATAATTATAAGACTTTGTAAGCCTTTTATATATATATATATATATATATATATATATATATATATATATATATATATATATATATATGTAGCGCTCCCGGAGGAGCTTAAGATTTGACATATATAAAGCTTACGTTGGGAAGGAATGCAGCAATTTATATATAATATATGTTACAAATACTGTTAATAAAATACAATAGAACATGCATTACTTACGTTTATTTTCAATGTTTTGTCAATTGCCAAACACAATAGTCTATGGTCATACAGTCGGACAGAGAATGAACACATATATAGGCAAGAAAATACAATAAGCAGATTTTCGTTGCAAACATACGGTACAATTCTCGATGATGTTTTTCTCAAAAATCCTGAAACAATAAGGGTTGCCACGTTACCAACGATACGTCGTTTCGCTAGAGTAAAACCTATTTACCCTCGATCTAACCACTATTGTATAGACCGACATATATATGATATACTTTGGGATTTATCATATGGATATCCCGTTGACCTATCAATTTATACTTTTTGAATTTAATAATTCAAAAGTTAAATTCTTTCAATATTATACTCGTATTTTATATTATTATAATTTACGCGACTTCAGTTGCACCTTAAAGTCAACCACGGTTATAGAAATAGAATTAGAAGTATACACTTTCTTATTAAACACTTTTTTATTAATTATAGCATATAAATAATACTTATTGAAAGTCACTCTTGTTGACTCATGTTTAATTTAAGACTGGTTCAGAATAACTTTCAGAAATACCTCTGCTTTTAGAGAACCAGCAAAAAAATCCAGAGGGACTTTTTTTGAGAAAAGAACAGGTTACACACAAAAAGTTCGAAATAGCTTCGTAGTGATCACCTCATTCCCATTTTTGTCCATAAATTACTTAATATTTTATTAAACCTCTTTATACCATATTTGTTATTTTTATTTTAGTTTTATGTTTTAATTAAAGTTTTTGATTTTAGCGAAGGTCAAATTTTGTATGTTGTTGTATTAGTTTACTTGATGGTCTGATGTGTCTAAAAGGAATAATATAAAAATAGATTGATAAAATATTCTACAATAGAATTAAAAGTATTTAATACAGCGGTTTAGTCATAGGCTCGTACATTCTGCGATTTTAATTATATTCTCTTAGTTGTAATATGCATCATTTAATATCTATTAGTAACACCCTACCATACACAATGCGGTTTAACGTTATACAAAACGTCGTAATCCGCAGAACTAAAAAGAATGGATTTAATACCACATAACATTACTGTTATTAAACGTGGATTATGACGACCTACTTTAATATAATTTTTTCTAGGTTTTAATTAAAAATAGCTTGAGTTATTTATTATATTAAAAAACTAACAGTATTAATAGTCCATTTATGACGTCTTGGGCTAGTTTTATAACCGACTTCAAAAAATGAGGAGGTCCCTAATTCGACTGCATTTTTTATATGTGAATCGATTTTGATTTTTGATGATTCTTATATATTTGAAAGCTGATTCTTATGATGTAGTTCCACATAAATTTGATCACGATCTGACCAGTTTGATGATGTTCTCTTTTTATTTATGTTGAAGTCGATTGTACAAAATTTTTCCTTTCAAAATCTCCAGTTCTTCTCCAGACGTCACGTCATACGTCGGTTATCTTGATGAGTACTGATTCGCGATCCGTCAACGAAGGGACAGTTTTTCCAAATATTTTCTTACTCATCTTTTTTATTTTGCCGGAGCCAAGCCCGCTGCAATCTCCGTGGTTGACGTTGCCGTTGCTGAGGTGCTGGCCAAGACCTCTGTGCTCATAGTCCAGCGTGGTGTAAGCAATTCCAAATGATGTGAGTGCTAACTTCAAGTCCAGAGGCCAGCAATTCTAATTTTATTGTAGTGGCATTTAATGTTGGGTCACGGGCTGCCAGCAATCTGAGCAGCAGTCAGAACTGTTGGGTAACCACTGCGGGGTCAGTCAGCTAACTTATCCATGCCGTGGTACCTCTGCAACGTGGCAACGACGCAGGATTGGGATACAGCAACTCTGCGTGCTAATTCTCTCGTGGAATATCCTTCTTACCTCAAAGCTACAATTCTTGCACGTAGAACTTCTGATAATCCTCGTGACGTTTTTTAATCATAACTTTCCCCGAAAAAGTTTTTTAATCCGTTAACATTGACCAAATCAGTTTTATAAATGATAGCTTGGATTGAATTTCTTTTTATATGGAAAAACAACTGAATTTGTATTATTGCTTGATAATCATATTCTATATTTTTAAGTAAAGAATACAAAAAGAAGACGAAATTATGATATAGTCTACCTAACGTAACAGAAAGGATTTCAATTGTTCCAACTGATCTTAAACTTTCTTTGTCGTGTATACTTGACCAATTATATATATACATATATTTATATATATATATATATATATATATATATATATATATATATATATATATATATATATTAAGAACGGTCTATAGATCACATAGTTTATACCATATAGTGGCGCCGTAAAGAATACCAATACCTCATATCATAACGTGGGTGTTTTAAGAGGAAACAGAGGAAAACTTAAACAGAAGATGACGATGGTGATGACCTGTTGTCTAACTTTGCTACGACATTGCCTCAAAGGGATCCCCCCATTTAATGCAATCTTTGGGGAAGGCATCTGTTCAGCTGTGGACATGTAATTGGCTGTAATAAATGCTGCAATATACTGCTAAAATTGATAGAATGTTTTTCATCTCTCTCGTATCATGGTAAACAGTCCAATGTCTCTGTCGAAAGACTGCAGACTTGCTATTGTTGTTTGGAATTTGTGACGTCTTTCGCTGCTGGAACCCGTAGACCCTTTTTTATGGAAATGAGGCATTCCATTTCAGTCTTCAGGGGTGAGAACCCATTTGCATTTTGTTTCTTAATCAAGGATAGATGTAGATGTCTGTGGGCTACAGCATCCACTTACCAAAATATGGCCTCTGTGACCGTTTGTCACCTTTATTTTAAAATAACGCGTGTTAATATTATGACAGCACTCATTTGATGGAAGTGATAATTTTGTTAAGTCAATGATATTTACCAATGTGATGTGTGTTCTGTCGTTAGATACGTACATTTATCATTTTGGTACGCCCACTGACGCCCCTTAATTACTGTCGATATTACGCGTTGTTATTGATCAAGCAACGACGTTAATGTCTCAATAAAATAAATTGTGGATGTACTTAGAATTTGATTTACTCACTTATTAAAATAACAACCACTATACATCACAAACTTGACACGAGATTACTGTTATTTTTGATTATGTAGAGAAAAATCGAGATGATGATGAGATGATCCGCACTGCTCTAGTGCTTGTCGAACTCCACTTGTCCTCATAAAATTTTTAATTACTTAGTATGGAAGCTTCTTCATCACGTTTTCCTTCGCTAAAATTGTTTTTAACAGTGACAGTGGTAGCATCGTTGCGAACTTGTTGAGCTCACGTGCCATCCACAACAGCTGTAGGTAACGATTAAGAAAAGTCTAAAGTAACAGGAACAAGCCACTCTTTTTTCCGAAGCTTAGAAGGGTCTGCCGCTACAAAACTGCGATGGCTGCAATATAAAGTATATATACTTGAGAACAGGTGTTGCTTGCGGGGACTGGGCTTCAAGTCCAAACTTTTTGTCGTAATTTTTTGAATAAATCGTAGATCATGATATTTTAATTTACCGATATTTGTGATTGTTTTTCAGTTTGCATATACTATGCCATATATATACCAGCGTAATTTCTGCAAGTTACTGTCCCAGCCAGAGATACCTCAGTTTATTGATATGCATTAATCTGCTAAGAACAGGACGGCTTTAACGGGATAAAACACTAAATTGCAATTAACAATCCCGTCTGGTGATAAATAATGATGGAGTCCTAAACGGTAATGTCATCCAGACCGAATTTCAGTCACGGCGGCTAGTGTCATTTCAAACCAGCCATTTGCGCAGAACAAGACTATACTGCAAAAGGGTTAGCGCAAGAACAAGCGTAAATTCTATTTTCTGACTCTCACCGCAGAGAGTTAGCGCAGGACCAACGGTTTTACATGCTTTCTTAGGAATTAAAATAACGCCAACTTAATGACTCCGGGCTCTACTATGATTTTATTTACATAAAACCAAATAGCAAACTCCCTCCTCCCCCTCCACCACTGTGATTGACCGGCCCGACCGTCCGACCTGGTTCTTCTATGGGGTGTATTAAATCATGTAATGGCTCCTTAAAATTATGTCGCCGTCCAATCCCGCGACTGCGTGAGTTTTGGGAAGGTGTCCTTATTGATCTTAAATGCATAATGATATGTACCGCAGTGCCGACATTGGCAAAATGCCAACTAGCTGCTTTGTAAGGCTCTTGTACTCTTTTAGTTTTGTCTGTAGCGGTGCAATAATTACTCGCTTTTTCTGCACGTGGAATTCTGGCTTTTGCACTTTTGGATTTCTAACAAATTTTGGCTTATTTCCAACGAAATGTACATTCGTACGATACCCTTGGGCGAAAAAACACGAATAATAATATTTCTTTAATGTGTAGTGCGCCTAGGTCCTTATAATAACTAATTGACATTAACATTTTACATACATACTGTTTAAAAGCTTCAGTTTTATAGGTAAATTATAAAAATTATAGTCAGAATTTGAATGAAACTGTTTTTTATAGATTCTATCGCATACATATTATACGCGATAAAATCCGTGAAAATTAGTTTCAATATAGTTTTTGCGTAAACATAGGGGAAAATCATACTGGTTACATCATGGAAACTCAGGTCATGTCTGTCTCATTACTACATACGGCCCGTTTCGATAGATCGGATGACGTATAAAATTTTAATTGGTTTAAGGAACCTATGTTTACAATAGTCGGATGAATGCTAATAAAATTAAATTTTGAATATTCATCGAAAGAATTTTTTTTCACTTGCGCCATGAAGGTGTGACAAAGATAAGTTCTCTGCAATTATGACGAGAGCGGGAAATCGTCGTTACAGTGTGAAGTGCGACACGATTTTAGGTCAGCCGTGCGGCGCGGACGAACTATCCGATGAAGCTATTTAAAGTCGACAAAAAATCGGTGCCGGATGAATGAGAAGAGCTCCAACAAAACGTTGTGCAACAATAGCATTTTTGTCGGGTTTGAAAAGCGACGAGTAATTAAAATGCAACACTCTAAAAATCTCTTTTGTGTATGGCATAACGTCGTCATCATACATTGTTCTCTCCTTCACCACAGATGACTTTTGATTTTGAAGTATGAGTATCTTTACGTGATAGAGTCAGGCTGCAGTGTAATGTTTGTTGCACGAATCGGTCACTTCGACCGGAAAAAGACCACGCTCTCACTGAACGCCAGCGTAAAATAGCAGCTTTATGCTTTTGCGTTCGTATGGTGAGTGAAGAGAACCGGAAACGGTTTTGACTGAAAACGGGGCATTCGATCTTATTCCTAAGGAGTGACAAGGCTTCCGCAATTTGATTTTAACTGAGGATAAATGTAGATCTCTATAAGCCATACCAACTTTTTACAATTAGGTGGACTGTGTTCGTTTGGCTCCCTTAAACTATAAAAAAATGACATTCAATACCGGACCCTCTGTATACGATATACCATACGTCATTTGGCCTCTTTAGAAGGTCACGGGATTTTCTATTTAATTTGTTTAATTTTTTACATTATATAATTCATTCATAACGTCAAATTTTCACGCTTATTAAATTATATCATAAACGTGCTAGGTAAATGATATAGTGTTGTATTTCACGCAATACTGTTATAAAAATAATCAACACGACTCATTCAACACTTTCCGTTGAGATTGAAATATAGTTATATTGTCAAGGGTTTTCGAATTACTCGCGAACAATGGAAACTCTACTCATTTCAGTCGGTGCAGTGGAAGACTGTCATCTTCATATTAAGGGCAACGGAGCAAATTACTCAGCAGGCTAGACATAAAGCGCATAATTAGTGCGATACTTGAAGCATAATATATTGCGATTGTCTTTCGACGTTATATGCCAAGTATAATTTTTTGATATGATGCGTTTTTAATAGTGTCCCAACTGGTGCTTAAAATATTTGCATATTCTAAACTACACTCCAACACACACTGAAGGAAAGCAGTGGACAAATTGCTCCATAGCCCTCTCAGAAAAAGGAGGCCAAAGCCCTGCTGTGGAACGTAAAAAAAGTTCACCAAGCTAGTGAGACAGGTCAGTGAGTTCAGATGTGACACCTGCTCTTACACTGCTCCTGAATAGTTTTATTGTTTATTGAAATCTGGAAAAGTTGCTACCTACGTCCTTACACACTATGTGCTGTCCAAGAAAGAGAGCGAATTTTTATTTTATTTTATAGGATAGGGTGACAAACGAGCACACAGTCCACCTGATGGTAAGTGGTTGCTGCGGCCCATAGACATCTACATCTATCCTCGATTGCAAATCAAAATGCAGATGCGTTGTCACCCGCGAGGACTAAGATGTAGTGCCTCGTTTCCAGTAAAAAGGGTCTCCGGTTCTCTACACTCACCATACGAAACACAGCAGCATTAAGCAACTATTTTACGCTGCTATTCTGTGAGAGCGTGGTCCTTCCCCGGTCGAGCCGACCCATTCGTGCTACAATTATACTACTAGTATACTCGTAACAGCAGCATGGCTCTACCACGTATAAAAGAAATTTAAGTGTTAAAGGGCCGTTACAGCCCTCTTTAACCGTTATTATAGTCGGAAAATATTTTAACAAGTAACAAATCCTCCGTATACAAGTTTTATCCATATTCGGGACGACCTCTAAAAGCATAACTATGTTTTATTTTAATCAGTCTAATGCTATTGATGAACTCCAAACACATAATTACAAGAGATTGCTTGGGTCAGGCTTGGCAGTCGCAAATTAAATTTTTTTGCATAGTTAGCAGCTAAACCGAGGCGCTTTTAGGCGTTTGTCTCCATTCATGAATAATATAGTAAGTATTCGGAAGACTCCTATCATAAAAACAGTCTAAATGTCTACTAACATGATATACGTTAGAAAGGTAAGGTCGAGTTATACCGAGTGATGTTGGTAATATTTTTTTTGTGATATACAAGCTCTGTATTTGATTCGAATTTAACGATTAACTTCATTCATCTAGTGCAACTTCATACGTTTACGTGCTTTCCGAGGTACGGGACAGAAACACCACTAAGCAGCTTTCGCAGGAATGCTCACATTCTCTCCGCATTGTATGGCGTGCTGTTTAATCCGCCCACTCCTCATTATTTAAAAGACTGTTCTCTATATCTTTCCCTTACCCATAATGGGTTCCTTGGATCCTCTGTCAATATTTCTTTCTCAACTCCTTACCACTCCTCCTCCTTTTTAAAGAAATCCTTTACTGTAACTGCTGTGCGTTTATGGAACTCTTTGCCTCTCCACATTCGTCATGCTAAGTCTCTTCACTCTTTCAAAAGTCTTGTTTTATCGTATTACTACTTAGAACGCTGTTAGATAAAATACTTTTCCTTTTTCGTACTCTCTTCATTTAATCTATTATATCATATTATATATAATTTTCACTTAACTTTATTTCTATGTATTTTCATATTTTTCTTTAAATTTTGTACGCCGCCTCCATTTTAACTATTGAATGCATTAGTTCTCTACGCATAGGTTGTCTGGAAGGTATCATTTTCGGAGTGATAAGACCGTCTGTCGTACTTAAATTTTTACTGTATTCGTTATTTTGTATTTTGGTGTACAATAAAGAGTAAAAAATAAATAAAAATAACATCCTAACTTCGTTTCTACTGAGAATTTCTTGACAGCAAAACTTACTAACTGATTTTGACCCGACCCGGGACTTTATGCTCGGCAGTCGCCTTTACTGGACCAACGAGACAGTCAAAATAAATGTCATTAGATGTAATCTGAGTAAAATAATACTGAACGATATAATAATACTTTACGTTTGATTTACGTCTTTCACGTCGAAAATCCCTGAATTGAGATGGATAATTATTGTGAAATATTCAGAAGGGTCTGATTTGTTTGCTTTGACGGCTTTAACTCGGCAGAAATTGACGTAGCCCTTGAGTGTTGTTTATTTAATTTATTTGCAAAAGGATTCCTAAATAATTTTACTCTCAACTTATTTTAGAGTCGTCGGTAGCTTATTATTATTAAAGTTAAGCGCTTTTTGACACATGAATTCATCTTTCTTTTATTATTCTTCGTATCATATATAGCGTGTAAATATTGCAACATGTTTATTTTTGTTATATTTTTTTGTGAATATGGATCTCTGTGTCTGCAACAAAAGAGTAACAATATAATAAATCATTTTTATACATAAGATACATAGAATACACGAAATCAAGGAAGTATTTGTTGAAAACTATGATCTGGTTTTTGTAATACATTAAACATATTTAAAAAGGCCTGTGAAAATCGTAAATGTTCTTCGAACGGAATTTGTCGCCGTGACTGGATTTCGTTCTGGAGGCACAGCATCTAAAAGCGTGCCTCGGCTTTGATTCCCGGAACAAGTATTTTAACACTGTAGACATTTGTATCAAAAAGTTTATTCGATTCGATAAACGACAGAAGTTTTTTAAATCTAATGAATTTTACTGTACTCCTTCATGTTTTTGAAAAAGCACAAAAGTGCGTTGGTGTCTTTCTTTGTTTAGATTTGACTACGGATATTCTGAGCTACAAGGATCACTTATTTATTTGACTACGGATATTCTGAGCTACAAAGATCACTTATTTATTTGACTACGGATATTCTGAGCTACAAGGATCACTTATTTATTTGACTACGGATATTCTGAGCTACAAGGATCACTTATTTATTATCTGGTGGGCTGCAAGCAAATTTTTTAATAAAATGTTGTAACATGGTTTTGTTAACATCAAACTTAATGTAATCCTTTCGTAATATTTACAAATAAACAACCGTAATCCCCTTATTTAGGAAAATTTTCACGTATAAAGCCGAACACAGGATCCCAAAGCCTCTATTTGTAAAGACCCTTTGAGGGTCTGAGTGCTTTGATCGTTTGTGTTTATTTAGCCTTTCATTTTAATTTGGGGGCTGGTATTCGTATAGGCTATTTTCAACCGATTTAAAAAAGGAGGAATTTCTAAATTCGACTGTATTTTTTCAAGGGTCGGCTTGACTTACTGGCGCTGCGTAGGGATGTTGCATCCCTTTGCGTTTTCTATCGTATCTACCATGTGGAGTGTTCTGAGGAATTGTTGGGATTAAGTCAGAGTGGTAGAGCCATGCTGCAGTTATATTAGTAGTATAATTGTAGCACGAATGGGTCGGCTCGACCGGGAAAAGACCACACTTTCATAGAATACCAGCGTGAAATAGTAGCTTAATGCTGCTGTGTTTCGTATGGTGAGTGTAGAGAACCGGAGACCCTTTTTACTGGAAACGAGGCATTCCATCTTAGTCCTCGCGGGTGACAACGCATCTGCATTTTGATTTGTAATCGAGAATAGACGTAGATGTCTATGGGCCGCAGTAACCACTTAGTGGTAAAATTAAAAACTTTCTACAACCGACTTCAATTTAAATAAAATGAGAACATTATCAATGTAGTCGAAGTCAATTAAACACGCATGATTAAGGGTAACTCAAAAACTGCTGCGGTGGTCAGATTTTGATCAAATTTATAAGGGCCCACATGAGAAGCACCAGCTTTCTAATAAAAAAGAATTCGCAAAATCGATTCACCTAGAAAAAAGTTTTTTTTTAATATAGAAGAGGGGGCAAACGAGCATGCGGCTCATTTGATAGTAAGTGACTACCGCCGCCCATGAACAACTGCAACACCAATTGCAGGTGCATTGCCGGCATTTTAGAATTGAGTAAGCTCTTTTCTTGAAGGTCTCTAAGTCGTATCGGTCCGAAAAAATCGTCGGTAGTAAATAATTCCACAGAGAAGTTGTACGAGGAAAAATTCTTCTAGTAAAATGCACGGTGATAGACCGCCAAGCAGCCAGATGTTGAGGATGGTATCGTGAATTTTGACGCGATGTGCGTTCGTAAAATTTGGCAGCTGAATTTTTTTTTATAGGATAGGGTGGCAAACGAGCACACAGTCCACCTGATGGTAAGTGGTTGTTGTGGCCCATAGACATCTACATCTATCCTCGATTACGAGTCAAAATGTGGATGCGTTGTCACCCGTGAGGACTAAGATGGAATGCCTCGTTTCCAGTAAAAAGGGTCTCCGGTTCTCTACACTCATCATACGAAACAGCATTAAGCTGTTATTTAACGCTGGCATTCTGTGAGACGTGGTTCTTCCCCAGTCGAGTCGACCCATTAGTGCTACAACTACATTACTAATATACTCGTAACAGCAGCATAGCTCTACCACTTAAATATGTTGAAATTCGTTGTTTTTTATTAATTTACGCCATTGTGTGTGGGTTTTTTTTGCGATATTTGATTTAAATCAAGAGCCCCATTGAATATTGATTTACAATATTTTTCATTTTGATTACAAAATTTCATGAACGGGAGCAGAAATGTACAGAAGATGGGCAGCAGTGTGTTCCTGATTACAATAATAGAAAGATGCAGTTGGCAACCCGCCTGCCAGGCGTGGCAACTACGGCGAATATCCAACTTATTTGCCAATCTACGAGGAGAATCGAATTGATAAACGGAAGTAGAAATATATTAGCCATGTTAAGGCAGCTAAAAATGAACCATTACCCAATTTCGTCCCGTGGGTGTCGTAAGAGGCGATATAGGGAAACTGAAACAGGATATGGCAGCAGCATCTTGCTGATAACAGGGCAAAATAATAAAAAAACTGCGGTTGCCAACCCACTTGACAAGCGTGAATACTACTTCAAATGGGGGGAAGCCAATAATCAGAAATTAATAGTAGTTAAAAGTTTTGAATTTTGTATAATTCAGAAAAAAAGACACCAATTGTTACGAGCTTGGGGTGCTAGACAATTAAAAAACCGCCAAGTGAATTACCAAAATTGACACTTTAATTACAGAACACTAATTGCAACTTAAAAACACAACTAATAGCAAAACACAATTGTACTACTGATCACTTTAGTTCGGAGTTGTATCGATTCGAAGTATTCACTTCAATCGCCAATTCAATTCTGACTTGGGTCTGACTACTGGTTGAGATACAAAACGACAGAAGACTTCATGAACTAGTTTTTTGCAACTGTTGGAGATTCTTGATTTGGTATGGCGGAGACTTTTGGCCACTTAGTTAAGTAATCCATCACAACCATTAAATACTTGTTACCACTTACGCTTTCGCTTTCCGGAAACAGCCGCGCAACGCGCGACTCCAGTCTTCGACATCATCACGACAGTGGACCCAGTAAAACCATTCTCGGATCTTCAGTAGAGTTTGTTTAACTACCAGATGGCCTCCTGAGTAACTATTATAGTACAGCTGTAGATTATCCGGTACTTTAGCTTTAGGGACAACCATTTGCAAATGACAGCTGTCTCCCCGGCCATTTTCCTATTTATGGTACAGGACTCCGTCCTGAATCAGCAAGCTGTACCATGAGGACCAATCACTTTTCATGGTCGAACTCATCCCTGAGACGTTGTTCCACTTGGGCTTAGGTGTACCGGCCTTCATCCATTCCATAATTGGATTGATTTCTGAATCTTCGTGCTGTGCATGTTTTAGGTTGCCTTCCACTCATTGCTGAGCTGATTTGTCCTGAACATCCTCACAGATACCACTTCCTTACCCTCTTGATTACAATGCTTGCAATCCGGGATAAGGTCTTCTTGACAAACAATGCATTTGCGTTGTCGTGAGATTTCCCGCTGCGATATACGCACACCACCCTCTCGTGATTGATCACCTCCCCTTTCTACAATTCGCTTAGAGCAGCTGGATCGAAGATGGCTCCTTTCCCAATTTTATCTTTTCCATTTTTACCCAAATGGTTTCACTACTAATTCGTCACATAATAGTAAATTCAATAACGTGGCAGGACTTCTTCTCTGCGTAGTAGGAGTTGTGTTCTGGTCAACGGGTATAGAGAGCCAGTATAATTGTAGGCTTGAGGTGTACCACCTTATCCCTCAGAGGTGACGCATCTGTGGGCTTCTTTGTTTGAAGTCGACTGCAGGTGTACATAGACTGCAGAAGCCACTTACCATTAGGTAGACTGTAAGATAGTTTGTCACATAAGTTTTATAAAAATATATAAAGACCCACATGAACCTTCGTAAAAAATCTAACGGAAATAAGTCCAGTCGCAAATACCATACTGTATTGACAGCGAGACTACCAATCCCCGTCAATTTCGCCCCGCATTAGCTTAGTAAACTTTGAGACGTGGGTCAGCTTCGGCAAGTGAAATCCTTTGACACTAGCAAGGGATTATTTTCAAGACCCATAATGAACACAGCATGTTGGTATAAGTAAAACACATTGTTATTTTCAATAAAACTAATGTAGAGTTCAAGGTTCTAAATCTTTATTATGAAAATGGTGTAATATGATTTTTGCCTTCGCTTATTATTATTTTTTTGCTTATTTTACTACACTGACGTACTTTATTACCTACCATCGGACAACAGTTATTATGAAGCCCTAGCTGTTTGATCGCATTTTCTTAGCATAATAAAAATCTGTTTAGCTTTGCTTTGATCGTACTAATCGGTATGAATACAGACGCAAGAAAATTATTCTTAGTTATTTATATGATCAATGAGATAACTTTCTTCTAAGTATTCACATAGATTGATATCAGTAACTTGGATTTTAGGAACACAATACCGTATCTTGAGTTCATGTCCTCCAATGTAAGTTGATTAACATTTACTTATTATTTTAATAATAACGATATATAAAAAAGTGTTTTTGAAAGGCTTATTACCTATAAAAAGTCGTCATCAATGCAATTTATCGGCGCAATTTTGATGCGTACTGACAACTATCAATCACTCAAAATAAAATAAAAATTCAATCATCATTCATTCATTTGAGGCTATCAAAGCTCACTCTATTAGGCCTTCCCACTAATTGCCTCATAAAGGGATATTTGTCAATTTATTTTAAAGTTCCTACGCTTGGCATGCGCGTTGGCAACCGCAGTTCTTTATCCTTTCGTTCAGTTTGCTACCTATCATCTGGTGTGGTAAAAAAAACTGTAGTTACCTATTTTTTTAATATTTCTGAAGACATTTGGTGTAAGGTGAACTTTGAATATTCAACCTATATATACATATATATATATATATATATATATATATATATATATATATATATAGGCCGGCCGCAGAAGAACACAAAAGCTCTCCGTTCACACTCTTAATCTCATGGCTGTTAGACGGGAGATGTAGCTGCAATCGTCGACAGATTTGACAGCATACAGGCAACTGAACAGACAGATCTTCAAATGCATGCGGCGAGACTTACGCAAATTTAATACTGCTCGTATTAAAGAAGCGATTGAGCGGAACCAGGGCTCCAAAGTCTTTGCCAGAGATCTGTCTGCCAGTAAGAGCCAACTGTCGAAGCTGAAGACTGAGTGTGGCAGCATCGTTTCCGGGACAGCTGAGATTCTGAGTGAGATTGAGAGGTTCTATGGGCAGCTGTACACATCATCGTTGGAGCCACACGCAAGTGTGAGTAACGATCCAAGAGCGGGTCTTATCCGACACTATTCCGATGATATCCCGGACGTCAGTCTGAGCGACATTAGAATGGCTCTCCAGCACTTTAAAAACGCCAAGTCCCCGGGCGAGGATGGAATTACAGCGGAGCTTCTGAAAGCGGGTGGAACACCGGTACTTGAAATCCTTCAGAGGCTCTTTAATTCCGTCCTTCATGGTGGCACTACTCCGGAGGCGTGAAGCAGAAGTGCGGTGGTCTTGTTCTTCAAGAAAGGTGACAACGCCCTCTTGAAGAACTACAGACCGATATCCCTTCTGAGCCGCGTCTATGTGCTGTTTTCGAGAGTCATTGCGAATCGTCTCGCACGCAGACTCGACGACTTCCAGCCTCCCGAACAAGCCGGTTTCCGAAGAGGCTTTAGTACCATAGACCACATACATACCCTTCGGCAAATTGTACAGAAGTCCGAAGAGTACAATCTGCCACTTTGCCTGGCGTATGTGGACTATGAGAAAGCCTTTGATTCTGTCGAAATTTGGGCGGTGCTACAGTCTCTTCAGCGGTGCCAAGTTGACTGTCGGTATATCGAAGTGTTGAAGTGTTTGTACAGTAGGGCTACGATGGCTATCCGAGTACAGAACCAGAGTACGAAACCTATCCAACTGCAGAGAGGTGTAAGACAGGGTGACGTTATTTCCCCGAAACTCTTCACCGCTGTATTGGAAGACGTTTTCAAGCTACTGGACTGGAAAGGATACGGTATTAACATCAATGGCGAGTACATCACTCACCTTCGATTTGCCGACGATATAGTACTTATGGCAGAATCGCTGGAGGACTTAAGCACTATGCTCAATGACCTCAATAGTGCCTCCCAACGGATAGGTCTTAAGATGAACATGGACAAAACAAAGATCATGTTTAATGTCCCTGTCACACCTATGCCGGTAGTTGTTGGGAGCACTAAGCTCGAAGTTGTTGACGAGTACGTTTACCTGGGACAAATAGTCCGGCTAGGTAAGTCCAACTTCGACCGAGAGGTCAATCGAAGGATTCAACTCGGCTGGGCAGCGTTCCGGAAATTACAACGCATCTTCTCGTCAGGTTTACCTCAAAACCTGAAAACTAAGTTGTACAACCAGTGCGTGTTGCCAGTGATGACATATGGAACTGAGACGTGGTCCTTCACTGCTGGCCGTATGAGGACGCTCAAAGTCGCTCAGCGAGCTATGAAGAGGGCTATGCTCGGAGTTTCTCTGCGTGATAAACTTAGAAATGAGGATATCCGCAGTAGAACCAGAGTGACCGACATAGCCCAACGGATTAGTAAGCTGAAGTGGCAATGGGCCGGCCATATAGCTCGAAGAACCGACAACCGTTGGGGAAAAAAGGTTCTCGAGTGGCAGCCTCGTACCGGTAGACGAAGTGTAGGGCGACCCCCCCACTAGATGGAGTGACGACCTGGTAAAACATGCAGGAAGTCGATGGATGCAGGTGGCTCAGGACCGTGCTTTGTGGCATACCTTGGGGGAGGCCTATGTTCAGCAGTGGACTTGTAAAGGGCTGTAATGATGATGATGATGATGATGATTATATATATACCTACGTATATTATATATATATATATATATATATATATATATATATATATATATATATATATATATATATATATATATTGGTTTAATACTCAAAGAAGGTGAACCTTATTGATTATTAAATTTGAAGAATTTAGCGTTTCTAGTTCAAATTATTTATAGACTGTCCTTAAACGGCAAATTTGTAATAAAATTTATGCAAAATTATACTAATTAAGAAAGTCCTGAAAGAAGCTTACTTTATTCAAGATATCACCTCAAATTTATAATTAGGTAGATACTCATTAGAGGTTGTAAGTTGTAACCGGTATTACGTTTAGGCAATGTCTATAAACCTATATTATACATGACATGATGTAATCTCCGGGATCTGCGAAGCGATTTACGCTTGCCCAAACATGACAAAGCGTAATTTGGAAGGTAATACTTGATGTTACGGTCTGTGTTGTTGATTTAGTATATTTAGACATTAAGGGAAAATAATAAGCTTTGCAGAAGTCATTCTAAATTTTTTCTATATATTAAAATCAATTGCTGTCTATTAGGCTCGAGAACACACGAAAATGGCTGGACCTTTTCTAATAATTTTTTTGTGTGTTTGAGAACCCTGGATGGTTAAGATTCACAATTGTACCCGGTAGGTGGCGCTGTTGTCGAGATCCAGAAATCACCCGTATGAAACCGGGGCGGATCGCTACTATCAAATATATTTGTTGAAACGTTTCGTTAATTCAGCTAATACAAAAGTGAATCTAATACTTCGTCAAATCGCAGCGAAGTATGAATATGGCCTTTTTTAGTTCCACGAGTGTTATAAAAGTGATAATGAGAAAGCCCTTGCTCACACATCGACTTCGATAGAGATAGAAATGGTATTAAGTGTCTGTATAAACACCCTTTATATCTTCTTCATCATCAGCTCGTTACACTCCATGCTTGATAGGCGGATTGTCGAACTAATATATAATAATAATAACAATAATGTGGAACGGGCCCAGCACCGAATCAGGCCGACACTGTCGCATTCTGGCGCGGCCTGTGGTCAGAGCCCGTAAACCACAGCGAGGGCCCTTGAACGGTAGTTGTGGCGAGTCTGTGTGCGAGTGCTACGCCTATGGACTCCATCATCATAACGCCGGATGACGTAGCTGATGCGTTCCGTAGGGTCCCGAACTGGCAAATTACGGGGCTCGATGGTCTGCATCACTACTGGCTGAAGGGGTTCGTGTTGTGTCACGCTGTGCTCGCCCGACAGTTTCAAGTGGCTCTGAACCAGAAGTCGCTCCCGCGCCTCTTCACTACTGGTGTACATCATTTGGTACATGACCAAGGTACCACAGACCCGAGCAAATACCGCCCCATCACATGTCTATCGACCATATACAAGACACTAACATCCATTTTGAGCGCGAGAATCACTCGTCACCTGGACTCAAATAGGTGATGCTGCGGGCTCAAAATGGATATCTGGGCGGTGGTCGTGAAACCAAGGAACCTTCTTGACGCGGTCATTGGCTAAGTGGTAAAACACAACCTTCGGAACTTTTCCGCCGCCTGGATAGATTACAGAAAGGTGTTCGACTCGGTGCCCCATACATGGCTAAAGAGGGTCCTCGGCCTATACAAGATTGACTGTACAGTGAGAGACTTCCTCGGGCAGTATATGGGGCAGTGGAGTACGATTCTTTGTCATCTGGGTGAGCGGATGACGGCTGCGGAAATCCGCATAACCTAGAACCTTACTTTCTCATCGGTCTCGTCGGTTTTTCGATCGATATGACCGGTCCTTTGCCACTTCAGCTTACTGATCCGTCAGCTTATGTAGGTTACTTTAGTTCAACTGCGGATATCTCGCTGATCGGCTTTCAACTTCCTCTTGCTACCTATATATTCATATGTAACTACTGGTAACACACACTGGTTGCATACTCTCAAAACCTAGACAGGCATTTTCCATAGTTTAACTTAAGGCGATACCTCGAAAATTTGGTGTTTTTTCTATTTCACATATTTTTTAAGTTTTATAGATTATGAACCAAATTTTTGGTATATGTTTTTTGACTATATGACTTTAAATTTCATGAAAGGAAAACACGCTATCATGTAATTTTCTCGATAGAAAAATGTGCAAAGTAGGCTCTAATTAGTTACATTTCTCCACGATACCTCAATATTTTTACGAAGAAGTTCATGGAATTATGTTTGAGGCACAGTAAATAATCATATCTAAGTTCTCATAAACTATTTTCTTAATCCATAACAAAGTTTTGTTAAAAAACTGTTGTTTGGCGCTTACTTAGTTTTTTTCCGAGCGCGTGCTCAGTATAGCGATTTCATAATTTGTGGATTATGAATTAATAGCATCACTTTAATTTTGACACTCTCTCAGTCGTCCCTGAGCTTCACTAACAAAGGCATAAGTCACGCCCCGGGAACTATGATTTTTTTTGCTAGTAACTTTTTTTTTACACGTTACCTCCACACTGGGATTTTCTCCTGTATCGTGGGGCAGTTTACAAACATAAATTTCACAAGGACAAACACCCAGACCCGGAACAATTACTTGTAGGCCATACAAATACTTGTTCCGTGCGGGATACGAACCCGCGGCCTTTAGCGCTGTAACTCATTGCTAAGCCACTGCGCCACGGAGCCGTCAAAATTCACGGAGCCGTCAAGATTCATTTTCAAGGTAGGTATCCTCTTAAATTAATTATGCCTTTGGATGAAATGCGGTGGTAGATTTTCGTAAGTCGCTAGATGTAAATCTACTGACGTCTGCTATTGTGTTCGCTAAATAAATACCGAGTAATAGCACTAATTGGTGATTTTACCGATTCTATTCGTGGTTTCGGTTTCACTGCTCTATATAGCTAGGGTATTATATTTAAAATTGTAGCAATAATAATAGTATGTTCTATCCCATCTATGAGGAAATCTTTGGAATCCTATGTTCAGTAGTGGAATTTTGAAACGATGCAATGGATAACTTTGACGATAAAAAAAGTAAAAATAATAATTATGGGGGACATCACGAACGCTCGCTGTAAATTTCACATTACGCGAGCAATTTGGCTTCGATCCCCGCCGGAGCCAATGAAAGGCACATATTAATTGTTAATTGCAATTTTATGTGCTGCTTCACTACATGCCCAGTGGTAAATTAAAATATCGAAAGAAAACTTCTTAACCTGTACGCCAAGCGAGCGCGCGCCATGTTACACTCCCGTTCACTCGGGACCTTTTTGGCGGGAAAATTTCTAGGTTAGGAAATTTTTTGCAATATTGCAAATTTTGCTATATTTTCACTTTGAGACAATATTTATGGATAAAACTTACAGGAAGTCTTGTTGAATGTATAAACTATCGAATAAAATTATTTTTGGTTGCTAAAAATTGTAATAAAGTATATAAATTACACTGTATAGCATAATAGTAGTATAAACTTCAATTTTAGTGACAAAATTACTACTAATTTGAATTCTACACCTTTGTTTTTGTAGAAATTTATATGAAATTGTTTGGAAATATGTATATTTTATGTTTTATGTGTTTCCATTCGTTACTCATACCAAAATATTAAAATATTAAAAAATTAAAAAAAAAAAAAAAAAATAATATTTTATCTGTGACATTTCGAACAATATTTCTAAAATATGTTCGTGTGAATTTGAAATAAATACAACGTCATGTTATTTCAAAATATGTAGGAAAACTATTTTTACTTACATTTTACACTAAAAATAAATGAGAATTTGAAAAATAACACATTTATAACCCGCCCGCCAAAACAGGCCTTTCGGAATTTGAAGTACTTTTGGCAATTTACTTTTCACTTTTTATACCACAAATTACATATCTACGTGTTGACTATATTACAAGGAATATAAAAAAGTATAATACTTTCGTTTTTAGTCCAGACACAAATATAAAATTCTATAAAAAAGACGGACGGACCTTCATCAAAGTGACACGTGGAACGCCGGAAGTTCAGAGTGATTTCTTTTTTTTTTTTCTAAGAAACATTGCCAGGTTATGGTTTAAAATAAAAGAGCATATCTTTGTCTTTGATACTAATATCTATTGCATAGTGTCTTTGGTTTTGTTTAAAACGAAAAAATAGTTTTTTCATAGGTAGACATGTTTACATAATTCTGATCTAATTCGATCACTACTTGGCGGGCGTAAGGTTGGTATTGCGCGATCGAAAGTGAGCATGGCTTGGCGTACAGGTTAAATGGGAAATGGCTTTTGCCCAGCTGTGGGACGTTTAGGCAGTAATAATACTAGATATTTATTAATACTAGTTCTTTAACCACTCACAACTTACGTAAAGTTGGTTGGTGGTCGTTATTCAAAATTTATGTTAATACCCTACAGTTTGCGGGTTTTGGCGAATTTCCAGTAACATTTAGTTTATTTCTGTTATGTAATGTTTCTAACTTAAGTTGCAGAATAATCCCGTTGTCGTATTTTAGATAAATGTTTGTAGTTAGAGTTTTTTGTTAAATATATAAATATAAAACAAATATTTGCGAATAGGTAACGCTAAGTATGTGCCGTGTAGTGGCGACGTAAGAAAATCTCATATCATCCCGTGAGTTCGTAAGATGTGACAGAGAGAAATGGGAGAGAAGATGGACTTCTTTGTGATATACTACAACAACTCAAAATAATAACAAAAATGTTGTCAACCTATATGTGTTGCGTGGCAACTATGGTGAATATTCCCCAATGAGGTTTTGGGGGAGGTCTGCGCTCAGCAGTGAACTCTTAAAACAGTATTCTCTCTCTGTAGTCTCGTACTATATCCATATTATGTTATGAGAACTAAAGTTTCAAATTTTGCAACATTCTAACAATAAACCATACAATTGTACTAAACGTTTCCTCTCAAAGCAATTTACCTAATAACTTATCTATTAAACGGCGAGTAGATCCAGCGCTCTAGCGTCTGAATAAACCGCTAATGTGGATTAAAGAGTTAAAATTAATGGATGCGAGCTTCAGTTCAATTATGTAAATATGTTTATACACAAATGAAAAAAAAACTTTTAGCAGAAAAGAAATTATCTACAATATTAATTCAACTAGGATATAAAAGAATATTTTATATCAATATAGATTACAAAATACTTGTCGAATATGCTTCACATAATATATACTTTTAACACTGGTTTGGAAGAAAACTTCCGCTCAAGGAAGAAATAGCAAAAAACCCTTCGGTGCTTATTTTAAACATTTCATTAATATTGTATAATATAATATTTTATATAATTAAGTTTAAAACATTTAGGAACATCATGGTAGCGATCACCTTATTACCAGAGGACATTATCAATCATCGACTCTTTTGAATTATATACCCTTAATTAAAATTAAAAAAAATTAAATAACTTTTGCTTAGTAAAATATTTAAATTTTTTAACCAATAGGTACTGCACATTTTCTGGAAATTTGTGTGTAAAAGCTTATACATTGCCCCATGAAGGAATTACTGACTCTGGAGTTCTCGATAACTGGTATATGTAAATAGCTTGTACTTGTTCTATTATTTGTAGAATGTACTAATCACATTTTAATGAAACTGTTTTTTGTACATACATTCAATTCTCGAAAATATACTGAGATACCAAAGTTTATATTGTGTATAATGATATCATTGTATTCTTAATACTACAATTAAGCATAGACTATTTATTATGCTTGATATATTGTTGAATAGCGGATTCATACATACGACGTTTTTGCTCGCCGTATTCTTTCCTCTTATTCTGTGGCTGATCGTTTTTCTTGAAAAATACGTGAATGACACTGAATTCTTTGATTCGACTTCAAAATAAGGAATTTAATTCGACTATATAAACAGACTATATATACAGTCGAATTGAAATCTTTATTTTGAAGTAGACTAAACAATAATGAGATCCGATAAGCTGAACTCCACGCGTTGCTAAGCGTCGATTGTAGATGTGTCAACCTCATCACACCTCGTATTGGATTTTTCCTGCCAAAAAGGTATCCAAATTCTGGAAGTTGAACTCCGTAGACGCAAAATCTGATGAGTATGACGGATGACGGAGAGCTCCCAACCCCAGTCTTTTGTGCAGTATGAAGACGCGCGTTGTCATGCAAGAGCAGCGGGAACGAGTGATTGACGAAAGCTGGTTAGAGACGTGCGATCATTTCCATCATTGTTCATCGTTCAGTTCTTCACAGTACACATACACAATAATGCTCATCCCGTTTGGTAAGAAGCTGTGATGTATCACACCGGCGCAAGCTCTAGCCAACAATCAGTGACCATCACATTTCTAGGATTTTAGCTTAAGGCATTCTTTAGGTGCTGAACCATGATCTAACCAACTTGCTGAATAGAATCCATTTTTCGTCACAATTAACAATGCGGTTAAAAATTCCTTCGTTTGTGTGCCAGTAGAGCAGTGCAAGGCAAGTATCAACGCGTACTTCTTGTTGGCGATCATTGAGTTTGTGGGCCATCCATTTGTCAAGATTTTTTACCTTTTTCCTAACTATATTGTTTTCATACTAACGTCGAAAGCTGCTGCTAATTCAGTCGTATAGTTAGTCCGATCAGCTTCCACAATAGCCTTTAATTCGTAATTGTCGACGAAAGATTTCGGACAACCACGGTGTTCACTTTTCAGATCGAAATTTCCAGAACGTAAGCGGGCAAATCAATAACAGGTGATGCGTTTGTTTGTAGTATTCGTTTCGCAAACGTCGCGTCGTAGATATTGCGTGCCGCTTGTGCCACGTTGCTGCCATTATTCATATTCCATAAATACTCGTATTTTTAACGTATCCATGATGACGAAAAAGATTTAAATGCCATGAAAACATAACACTAATTAAATTATCAATAATTAAATAACTAATTTGGAGCAAAGAATTCCATGTTATTAAAATAAAATTAATTTGAAATTAGAATTCTGAGCCAAACAAAAATCATTTTGATTTGAAATGACCAGTATTGTAGAATGGCAATATCATAGGTCGATCGATCGGCTAAAACGTTTTGAATTGATGTGGTCGATAAATCACATTCGATTTGAGATACTTTCAAAGCCATATTTACTCGTATTTTCAAAAACTGAAATAACGGTATATCATTATTTATAAATTTGAACTTAAATATAAATTTGGCTATTCTTTCAAAAATAACCCTGTATAGTTCTGTACTACATTTTACTATTTGATAAGACGGGGTCTCGCCGCAAACCCCATTAATATTTTATTATTTTTAAGGTGAGCCGTGGTAGCTCAGATGGTTAGCGCTCGCTGTAAATTTCACAAGCGACCCGGGTTCGATCCCCGCCGGCACCAATGAAATTGTTAATTGCAATTTTAAGTGCTGATTTACCACGTGCTCAGCGGTGAAGGAAAACATCGTGAGAAAACCTGCATGTCTGAGAAATAAGAAAAAAAAATATTTCGAAGACATGTGAACTTCCAACACACCTTGCGGCAGCTTGGCGGACTATTTCTTGCCCTGAAAACCCTCTCAGAAATGATAGGAGGCCTGTGCCCAGGAGTGGGATGTATAAAGGCTGTAACTTTAAGGTTTAAAAATGTCTCAAAGAGAACCGTATTAAGAAATAAATTTACTTAAAATTTTACCTCCTGTAGGAAATACACAGCTGTCGAGCACAGCCCTTATTTTAATGACGAATGACAGCGAGAATTTAATAATTAACTTGGGAAGGGCTTCACATTGCTTGTACAGTTTCTTGGAAATTCGAGTTTGTTGAGATCCGTAAAAACTTCGTTTCTTGATCTGATTTGATGTGTATATGTCCCTATCCGATTGCTTATGTATTCAATCAGATAGTTGTACGACTTGATTACTATTTATACGCCGACTTACAACTATTTGTCTAGATTATTAGCCTTTTTTATTTTTATTATTTTATATTATATATTTATTAGCCTCTATTAGATTAACATCATTCATACTTTTATTAAAATTTAATGTTTGAGCTTATTGAAAGAGTGTTTCGAGGCGATTGAATCAAGAGTCGCCAAGACGTTTAAATTTATTTTGTTTTAGGAACTAACAATATAATCTTATATCCATGAATACAACCAAACAAATTGAATTATTTTACGTAGTTCATTCTTAAATTTCGATAGAATAGTTAGTTGGCTAGTCTTATCTAAGGCTAGTCCTATTAAGTCTTTTTTTGAGTACATCATAGAACATGCTTCAGTTATCTATGGGTTTATTACTGTTTTGCTTTTTAACTTAAAAATGACAAATAAAAGAGACCTGTGAAATTTCTTTTGCAATTTCTTCTCCTTATTCAGATTAGACAAAGGAAATTTTATCTTCTTATTCATATATATTTATTTCTCTTACATATAATTTCGCTTATTGAAATCAGCTTACTGGCCAGGACTATGTTCGTTACTCTGGTTCTACTACGGATATTCTCATTACAAAGTCTACTACTACGAGAAGAAGCTCCGAGTGTAGCTCTCCCCATAGCTCGCATCCTCCAATACTTTGTAAGACATGTCGGTCGTCCATGGATGCAGATGTCACGTAGCATCGTGATTTGTATTGTGTAAGGCTATAATATTGATGATAATGATGATGATGTTTATATTTCCATGTCACAGAATGTACATAATGTGGTTACGTAAATTTAACCTTTGCATGCTAGACACATCAATCGTTTAAGTGAATTGTATTGTAATAGGAAGCCCTAAGTATTGACGTATAATCCAATTGCCTTTTATAAATTATGTAAATGTAATGTCATAATGTATTCACTGATATAAATAATATATATAAGTCGTTGTAGTTTTAATGTTTTTTTTTATTTTCCAATTTTTCTTTACCCAGTTTAAAGGATCTATAAATGTTCATAACAGTTTTATGTTCATTGAATTTAATTAACGCTAATCTAACTGTTGGCTTATTCGAAGATGAAATAGTACGGAAATTTACGGAGCTTTTTTGTCATGTGTTTGAGTTATTATGATTTATAATTAAAGTTATTTTTTGTTTTAGGTACATTACTCCTACATTGCCTCATGCCTCAGGCTACCGTAACCAGAACGATGGAGTTGTAATTTATGTTAAGTCTGAAATTAAGCATAGAACTTCGCTGGAGACCAAATTAAATGACTGTAATAGTCTTATTTTAAGTTTAGGGGATGAAATTGCGATTATAGCTATGTACAGATCACCATCATATAACAATATTGATAACTTTTGTGATGGTCTCGAAAATTGCTTGAATTCATTAGTGTCTGTTAAATCAGTTATACTAATAGGAGATATTAATATAAATATAGCGTCAGATAGTTCTGATCCAAACCGTAACAGCTACATTGACTTAATGGCATCTCATGGTCTACTTCCAACGCATGTCATTCCGACGCGTAAAACTAGTTGTCTTGATCACGTGATGCTAAGATCAAATCGATGCTCTAAAACGCTTATTCTGGATTCACTCATAACTGATCATGCACCGACTATACTTGTATTAGACAGTAAAATTAAAAGAAATCAAGCCAAAGCTACCATCAGGAAAATTGATTGCTCAGGTTTAGTCCAGGAATTATCTGTTACAAACTTTAACGCTGTATATAACGCTGCAAACGCAAATTTAGCAGCAGTCTCTCTAATTGATATAATATCTAAAGCAATTTCGTCCCACTCCACATTGGCCTACGTCCCGCATCGAAAACGAGCTATTAAGCCCTGGATAACACCTGGTCTTGTACGATGCATCAGGAATCGTGACAAGTTACATAAAAAAGCAAAGATAGATCCTAACAATGCCATATTACAACTAACCTACTCTAGGTATCGTAATTTCTGCAATAATCTTTTAAAAAAGCTAAAAACTGAATATGAAAAATACCAATTCAAAAAGAATAAAGATAATCCCAAGGAAATGTGGAACACTATTAATAAGGTTGCTAGTCTAAAGAAACCAACTCTACACTCCACTGAATTGTTAAAGCTCGCCGAAGACCCGCATGAGTCAGTTAGCCTAATAAATGAATACTTTGCGAGTATAGGTCAGTCCCTTGCTAATAAAATACAAATTAGAAGAGGTAGTTGCTTGACTAGTTTTGTAAACATCCCTCATATTGATTCACATAGAGATTCAATGGTTTTACTTGATGTGGATTATAATGAAGTTGAAAATATCATTATGAATTTTAAAAATAATTGCGCTACAGGTGTTGACAACATTCCTACTCAAGTTTTTAAGAATGCAAGGAGTAGCGTTATTCCACCTTTGACCCACTTGATAAATCAATGTTTTGCTTCAGGAGTTTTTCCACACATTCTCAAGAGAGCTCTTGTACATCCTATCTATAAAAACGGAGATAGAGGTATGATAGGGAACTACAGACCCATCTCGGTGCTGACTATTGTATCCAAAATTTTGGAAAAGGCTTTAAATCCCAGACTTATAAAATTTTTAGAAAAGACAAACGCAATAGCCCAAAATCAGTATGGATTCTTAAAAGGAAAATCTACTGATGACGCTACTTTGAATCTTACAGAGACTATTGTTACGCACCTTGATGTAGGTCACAAAGTTGTAGGAGTTTTCCTGGATTTGTCGAAGGCATTCGACACTGTATCTGTACCATTACTATTGAAAAAACTTGAATTAATTGGTATACGTGGAATTGCCTTGGATATCTTTACCGACTACCTCTCAAACCGCTCACAATGTGTCAAATTAGGTAACTACCAAAGTCTGGATTGCAGTCTCTCTTATGGAGTACCACAGGGCAGCGTTCTGGGCCCAACTCTCTTCCTAGTATACATCAACAACTTGTGTAAGCTTTCATTACCAAACTGCAAAATTGTCACTTATGCAGATGACACGGCGTTGATTGTTTATGGTGAAGATTGGGGTCGGGCTCAACACTACGCTGAATGTGCCCTCAGCGAGGTAATGAGATGTTTGGACGACAATTTGCTTACTCTAAATTTAGAAAAGACGAAGTACATAACATTCTCCCCTCGGGCTGTTACTCAACCTTCCATTAACTTTTGTATAAGGGCACACACATGTGATAGATTTAATAACAGCTGTGACTGTCCTCAATTATCATCAACATGTAGCTTAAGATACCTAGGCCTGATTTTAGATAATCATCTTAATTGGTCATTACACATTCAATCACTAACAGCCCGAATTAGAAAATTAATTCCTATATTTTACAAACTGAGGAAATCTGCTGATCGCGACACACTAATGTGTGTCTACTATGCGCTTGTCCAATCTGCTTCAATACTGCATTGTCTCATGGGGTGGAACTAGCATTAGTACACTGCTTCCCCTGGAGCCGGCTCAGCGTGCAATATTAAAAGTGATTTATAAAAAACCGCGTAGGTATAGTACAACACTACTCTACCGTGAATGTTCAGTTCTTACGGTAAGAAAACTGTTTATCATACACACAATACTTCGTAAGCATAAGGGACTGCCATACGTTCCATCTCAAAAGCGTAATAAGACCAAAGTCTGCAAAACACCTTCACACAGAACCACTTTAGCAAAACGGCATTACTTCGTTATAAGTTCCCATCTCTATAACATCGCAAACAAAGCTCTGAATATTTATCCTTTAACCCTAAATCAATGTAAATTCGCTACCCGGGATTGGTTACTGAACCTAGAGTTTAATGATATTGAAAATATTATACAGGTCAAAAAACTTAAATAGCAAACCTCAATTACACACATCAGTTAACACTCACAAAAACACACACACACACACACACGCACACACACACACACACACACATACACACATTTACATAACCCACATATTCTAATACTCGTAACACACACCCAACCAATCTTACAAATATACTATCCCTCATGCAACTACGCTTCTGGCTTATAATTATACCATACACCAAACACACCTCGTGGTAATCTTGCATATATTTCTATTTGATTTGTATCTACCTGCATGTTTTAATCTTAACTTTTGATTGTAATGATTTTTAAATATTGTCTGCAAAAAATTTTGTATAAGAACTTACCTATTATGTAATAACATTTGAACACCCAGAGTGGAAGGCGCAGGCAGCCGTGGCACAGTTTATACAAGTACGGCTGCCGACGTTAACCTCTCAATGTAATGAATGGAACTTTTTATTTAAATAGTGTAAGTGATGATGTAAAATTAGTGGAGTGAATAAACTATTATTATTATTACATTATGAAGTAACCTGCATGTTTTAGGAGCCACATGTCCAGCAGTAGCACGAATGTAAGCTGTTATTTTATTTTACCTATACCCATACTCTCACATCAGCAAATCTTGTGTTCTTGATTGTTAGATCGCAGTTATAAGTTAGTACTAATTATAGTTGTAATATATGCCTTCCGTATTTATTCCTTGTTTATACATGGCAGAGACACAAATTGAACAAAATGAATTTTTAAGATTAGGAATCAGGATTAGGGTTTGGGAAATCGCGACAATTTTAAAGTCCCGGGACACGAGACAGTCTACAATCAAAGACCAGGAAATTCCCGGGACTTCGAGACTTTTAAGATCAAATTTTTAAAGAGGGGTAAGCCTTTTTTGATGAATTTTAATTGAGTCAATTGCTCGTAAAACGTATTAAAAAAGGCAATGTTTTTGTAAAAATCAACATTTTTATAAATATCATGGTCATATGTCGGAAATATGTCGTATCACGGTCGACAACGCAACTGCAAATACCAAATTTATGTATGAATTGGACAAACAGCTGCCACACTTTGATTCAGACAATCAACATTTCCGGTGCTTTGCTCACATTTTGAACGTTTGTGTACAAGCTTTATTTAAGACCTTAGCATTACATAGTGAAACTGACAATAAGGGACAAGAACAGCAGTATGAGGATAATGAAGACGAAACTGAGGAAGATGAAGAATATGCGCCAAATATTGCTGACTCACGTACAGCTATAACAAAATTATGCAGTATTTCCAGTAAAATAAAAAGAAGTGAGATATTGAAGAGGAAGTTCCAATCTGCTTGTGAAGCAGCTGGCGTGCCATCAAATCTGAACCCCATACTCGACTGTCCAACGAGATGGAATTCCACACATGATATGATTGGATTTGGTTTAAAAGTGAGAACTGGCATTAACATATTGTGCACTGCTGTCACCGAATTGAATGATTTTCAAATCACAGATAGTGAATGGCAAATACTCGAAAAAATACATAAGTTTCTAATAAACTTTATACTTCTATCAACGAAACTTGATGGAGAAAAATATGTTACATTACCGCTAGTCATTGTATCATTCAATCTCTTGCTCGATAAAATTGAATCCATGGTAAAACAATTAGATGAGAAACCTAATCGATCCGAAGTGGATGAAAGGCTCATTCTGGGTTTTCAAGCAGCTCGAGACAAAATGCTTAAACATTATAAAAAGAACAACTGGATTTATTGTACCTCTTTAATTTTAGACCCAAGGCATAAGACTCAGACTTTTGACATGACATTATGGGGGAAGCAAATTAAAACAGAAAGCCTGCGCAAATTTAATGAACTTTATAAAGAATATAAAAGTCAACACTCAGTGAATACATCTCTAGAATCACCAAGAAATGAAAAGAAAGTATGTGAATATGATGAAGATGAAGACGTAATAGACTTTTAGAAATTGTATGCATGTCCCTCGACTTCATCTGGATCCCATCAAGGCTTAGTTATAGACGAGTTGGAGGAGTACCTAAGTAAACCCAGAGCTTGGAAGACATTTTAGAGTGGTGGAGGACGCATGAGACAGAATATCTGACTTTATCGAAGATGGCACGTGATTTTCTTTCAATACCTGCAACTTCAGTACCTGCTGAGAGATTATTTTCTAAAGCATTATTAGTAATTAGAAAACATAGAAATAGGTTAAGTGATGAGTCAGCCAGATGGTTACTTTGTATTAATTCTTGGTCAAAAGAATTAATACAAAGTAAGAGTATTGTCAAAGCTGTTGTGTACTGTTATGTATTTTAATTTGTATTGTATTTTATTTTTTTATGTAAATAAATAGTAAATTGTATAACTCTTTTATTCCATTTCATATAAGGGTCTATCAATCTCTTTCTAGACAGATAATGTTCTTTATAATACAGTCAAGTTAATGTCATTAATTTGTTTTTTATGTTCTGACTGAGTTTTAGCACATGTAAACTTATTAAATGTAAACGTTTATTAAGAAACAGACTAACTCCCGTGGCCGTGAGACTTGGTAGATAGCTCAGTTGGTTAGAGCATCGGCACGGATTTCTTAGGTCGTGGGTTCAAACCCCACCCGGTATTAGTTGATTTTTCGAATATCTCATTAAATGTTTAGACATTAATTAATTTGGTTGGTCTTTCTATGGTTATGTCAATTCAAGCTCAAAATGTGCCTACTCTGTTAAGTTGTCCTAAGATCTAAAGTAACGTTTAATAAATAACAATAGGCTAATAGGTAATTGCGAGACTTGCGAGACTCTTGCTGCAAGACCAAGACCAAGACCAAGACCAAGAACAAGACTGAGAGCGCAATACCAAGACCAAGAACAAGACCAGGTGTATTGGCGCAAGACCAAGAACAAGACCAGGTGTATTGGCGCAAGACCAAGATCAAGACTGGCTAAGTCTCATCTTGTTCTTGCATTTAGGCAACTAGACTCAACTGACATAGACACAATCATGATCCAAACGTCACAGAACAACTAATATGACAGCATGATGGCAGCGCGGCAAATGCACATTGTGTTGTGTGCTCAGTAGTTACGTAGTAGACCAAGTAATTATTCATTTAAACTAACAGATGGCTCTAGGCTCCTTCAATTATTTGAAAATAAAAATGATTACATAACAATTTTGACATTCTTGTCTCGTCTCGAGTCTCGAGCCGAAAGTCTCGGGACTCGAGACAACCAAAATTACGAAAATTCCCGGGACTTCAAGACACGAGACATCCGTGGACCTAAACCCTAATCAGAATAGTCTGTCTTTAAAGTTACGTAGACCGACAGCTTTCTGATGTTGAATACTCGACCTCGAGTTAGTGTATTGATAATAATACACGTATTTTAGCAACATTGTAGTGGCGGTGTAAGAATATCCACTATACTTCATATCGTACCGTGGGTGTCGTAGGCGAGCGACGAACTCTGAAACGGGAGATCGGCACCAACATCTTCCTGATAACTCAAAATTATAACAAACTGCGGGTGACAACCGACCTGCTAGGAATGGCAACTTTAACAAAAATAGGAAAGGTCTATTTTCAGCTGTGGACTTTTCGGTGACGTAGCATGGGTTGCTGCGGATCGGGTCACCAGAGCCAAAAATGCTCACCCCTCTTATTTTCCCAAGTACTCTTCAAAATATCTAATTATTTATTTATAAATCTTCTTTATTTGATTCTTTACCTCAAAAGTTTTTATTTGTTACGTTATTTTGTTTATAAATTTGCAACTTGGCATTTTGTATGTATGCGTGTGCGTGTGCGGGTGCGTGTGCGTGTGCGCGTGCGTGTGCGTGTGCGCGTGCGTGTGCGCGTGCGTGCGCGTGTGCGTGTGCGTGTGCGTGTGCGTATGCGTGTACGTGTGCGCGTGTCTTTCTCTTAATGAAAATCTGACACTCAAGGCTAAGCCTTCCTGCCCATACACCATATGCCACTTCTGAGATAACTTTCGAATAATTATTTTGGTATGGTTAGTTCGGCAATTCTATATTCAGCACGATGTAAACTTTAGACAATGACAGTTTCCTCACACCATGTGACTTGCAGTACTCACATGATGTGAGCATTTTGTATTTTTTTATATTATTTTCAATCAGTTTCTTTAATTTGTGACAAATACAACTAATCATCATTGTCTTATATATGCATAATACAGAATCTAATCATCTATCGAGTATCTGATTGATCTGATCTGATCTTATTTAATATAATTGATATCAAATCTTTCATAAATTCTGTTTTAAAATATACAGTCTTAAAAAAGAACGTTTAAGAGCAAAGGTTCTTGCATTCTGACTTTTTATGTTTCTATTGTTGTCTGTCGTTTGTTTTACAACAAGCTTCTATAAACCTTTTACACTCTGAGTTGAAACTAGAATTGCACATTTCTATCGTGATCACGATAGCGTCAGTTGACTGCAATTTTATGACGAGAAATTGTAGCGAGGGTTGAGGCAGAGTTAATCGAGTGATTTATGCAATTATTTGCATGTCGACTTTCAATTGGAAATTCTTTGTTGAAATCAATTAGCAAAGATCTTAGCTGACTGACATCTAAAATAAAATAGATTTCCACAAAGTGACGCTTTATTCTATTAATTAATCATTTGTTAACTTTTTTATTGTTAATATATAAGCAAAATTATATGTTCGTTGTGTAATGGTACCTGACTGAAAGTTTAAGATGGTACTAGGAATAATCTAAATGTTTTAATGGCAAACGCAGCCAGTATTTTTGCAAATATACGGCGAGGAGTAGGACTGTATAACAATTTAAGATTTTAGTGTTTTTTAAAATAAAGTATTATTTTTAATATCATATTATTTTTAAGTTCGTTATTTTTTTCCAGATATCAGTTATCGACGGTAGACTAGCCAATTTTGATAGATTATTTTAAGTATTTCCTAGTTTTAAAATATTTTAGTAAATTTCTTTGTGGAATCGGCTATCACTACCGATCCTCAAAAAAGATTCCTTTAAGAAAGAACCTGCTCCTTTTTAAAAAGCTGGCAACACACTTGTAATTTCTCTGGTGTTGCAGAAGTTCATGGGCGACATAAGTGGCTTACTCGGGCTAGCCGCATGCACATTTGCTCTCTTTATGACGAAAACAAATACCTATAGGTTATAACGTAAAACGTAATATCAATAATACTGTAGTATTGTACTGAGCCGGAGATATTGGAAACGAGGCATACCATCTTGGTTCTCAAGAGTGACAACGCATCTGCATTTTGATTCTTAATTGAGGATATAGGTAGATGTATTTGAGCCACAGCATCCACTTGCAATCAGGTGCACTGTGTGCTCGTTTGTCACCCATATTCAATAAAGGAACGAAAATAAGTATAACTAATAGATTGACGCCTTCTGTTAGCTGCTCTTGAAGCGTTAAATAGTAAATAATCACCAAATGAAATGCTTAAATGCTTTAATATGTATTACGTCTTTTGAAAATTGCGAATCGCTTTTATATATAGGTAATATATACTTAAGTTCATTGTGGAAATAACAGCTACAAGATTTATTACAGTTACCTATGTATGTGTAATAGGAGAAGAGTGTGGTTTGCAAGATGATGTTGTGTTGCAGAAGTGAATGGCAAAGTCGGAAAGGGACGTCCTAGGCGAAAATTTATCGACCAAATTGGCGATTTATTGAAAACGGGCCAAATTAGGAGTACCCTTAACCGACGAGCATGTATGCGTAGGTGTATGGATGTGAAGGAGGCGAGAGAGGTGTGTCAGGATCGTGCCAAATGGAAGTCTGTAGTCTCTGCCTACCCCTCTGGGTGACAGGCGTGAGTGTTTATGTATGTATGCATGTATGTACGTACCTATGTAGCCTGAAACGAAACGCATTCACATGAGGGGTTCGTTAATAAATTTATATCGGAGAACCGTGCGTTACCGAGCTAAGTTACGACGAAACAAAATTGTAACTAGTGTTGGTTTGGTTAATATGTAACAAGATAAACGGTTTTTGCATTATAATATTACATCCTAATATAATGCCAGTTTGTGAAGGTGTGTTCTCAATCTCAAATCACCTCTTTTTTTCTGACTGTCGTAGTTTATTGCATTAAAATAAAAATAAAACTTTTTAAATTAAATCATGATCGGAGGCTATTATTTGTTTTTCCTTTTAATATCAGCGTTATAAAAAAATGTTAAGTCTTGCTATTTCATTTACAGTGACAAAACAAATGTCTTAATTAATTTCTTATATTTAGGCAAATATTACACACAAAATAAAACTAATTTTGAGGATTTTACAAAGTTTATTTTAATTTAGTTTCCGACATTTTAATCCTTTACAAGACTTATGGTCAACCAGAATTCGTAACGCTGATAATTAAAAATAAGTTAAAGAACACTGTAAAATGCGTAAAATTTGCCTATTTCAAAGTTTTAGTTGACTCCAATTAACGACGTACATTTCACATCTGTGTGCATTGTAGTAATAAAAGTTGTTAGGCGAACTTTCATGATGTAAAGATAAATAAGTCAGTTTTTACGTTGTGAACTGCTTTAAAATTTCTTTTTAACGAGCGCCTTCGCTATAACTTCGAAACTTCTCCCGTTCGACGTCAAAATTGGGTTTCATCGATATTACGATCGCGTCTGTCGTGGTACGTACTTTTGCGGTGAAAATCACACAGTTAGCCAAGCTTTGAGAGATTTTTTGAATACTTCAATATATCATACTGATGTTTTCTAAATACTAGTGCGTGTTGCCAGTGATGACTTACGGATCTGAGACGTGGTCCTTCACTGCTGGCCGTATGAGGACGTTCAAGGTCGCTCAGCGAGCTATGGAGAGGGCTATGCTCGGAGTTTCTCTGCGTGATAGACTCAGAAATGAGGATATCCGCAGTAAAACCAGAGTGACCGACATAACCCAACGGATTAGTAAGCTGAAGTGGCAATGGGCCGGCCATATAGCTCGAAGAACCGATAACCGATGGGGAAGAAAGGTTCTTGAGTGGCAGCCTCGTACCGGTAGGCGTAGTGTAGGGCGACCCCCCACTAGATGGAGTGACGACCTGGTAAGATATGCAGGAAGTCGATGGATGCAGGTGGCTCAGGACCGTGCTTTGTGGCATTACTTGGGGGCCTATGTTCAGCAGTGGACTTGTGAAGGGCTGTAATGATGATGATGATGATGATGTTTTCTAATGTATGGTAATTAAAATTATCATTTTTTTTAATTCATAAATCATTATCCTGGAGCACATTACTGTCGTCTACGCTTTTACATTTATAATTTTGTCTTGTCTCTACCAGTCCGTAACAAATCACTGGTGAACATAAGCCTCTTGTACTCTCGGAGGAATTTGCTATAAATGTTATGCTTGGTTCATTGACAGTCCGGTATTAGAAGACTACCTTGATGCTTTTTCCCGTTGTTGGTATTTTAATGGTAATACTGCCATCTATTGGAAGCCGTGAGATCCATCCTGTATTTCACAAAGTCCCCTCACGTGACACTCACGAGAATATATGAATAAATGGATTCTGTTGCGCCGTCACTACATGGTACTCCATTGTATGGTATATTCTTTTTTTTAGAAAAGAATATTTACAATGCTATAAACATTACTTATATTCCCCTTAACCACTCGTGGTAAGCTTAAATTGCTTGTGTTACGAGTGGTTCACGCCAGTAGTCGAATGGCGGATTCGAACTCACGACCTTTTTGAGTTTGCGGTCCGCGCCCTGCTTTTAGGCTACTGTCGCTTATCTATCTTATATATATATATATATATATATATATATATATATATATATATATATATATATATATAGGTGACCTACAAGAATCTATTTCCCCATCTCACCGTGTGGTGTCTTAAGAATAAATTTAAGAAAATACCCTGAGTAATTTATCTTCCACTCATTCATGTGCATTTGCAGTTCCTCATAAATGCAATAACGGACAAAAGCGTCCTCCGCAAATCATGGCCCAGTAATTATCTGCATTAATTGACACCCAGCGTTTCATCAGATCGTCAATCCATCAAGCGAGGAGTCGGTCTCCTACCAAACGTACCTGCTGTTAAAACCTACATATGAATCTTTCAGAATCTTTCACTCGTCCCCATCCTCCCACACCCCTTCTCACAAGCCTCCTGTTTTCAACGTCAAAACGTCTTTTCGCTTGATTAGCACAGTGATAGCCGGTTGAACTTTGGCTAATAGCTACGGGACTTATTATGCGTTAACAACGGTTGGGCTCACAACGGGTGGAATATTTGTTCTTCGTGTAACATTTCTTTTGCTCGTGACGTCATAGGACTAGTGTAAGTCCGCCAGTGTTTTGTAGTGTTGTGTAAAGTTATAAATTAGTGTAGCGTGAAAACGCAAAGAGCTCGCGAAGCACAACTAGGACTTAAGGCAGGATAATAAAAATACTCGTCGGAATATAAGTAAACGTCAGTATTAAATTGAAAGATATCGGCTCGTAATAAATATAGTCGAAATTATGATAAACGCAAATCGGAGAAAAGCTCGTGTCGCTAGGGAAGGAATGCAAGAACGCTAAAAAGTTTTATGCCGAACAATTTTGAAGGCAATAACAGCACTGAAAAGGTATTGAAAAACTGCGCATTCTACGTTTTCACTATAAATATAGTGGCTTTCTTAGTTTTTTTATATAAAAATAGTATAATGTGTAAGTATAAAGTATTGGCTTTAGAAAACTTATTTATATCATAGTTTGAAACTGCTCTGTTAGGTAACGATTTTTCAACGAGATACTGATTGATTGTAACTGTTTACATTATTTTTGTGTGTGTAGCTGAATAAAATCTAAAATATATACTTGAAAGAGCTAGTAGAGAGTTAGAAGAGAGAGTAGTTTAGGGCCTAAGAACAGACCGTAAATTTCGTAACATGTGAGAATCCTAAGTTCAATGCTCGCTGGCATCACTGAGATTTAAATGGTAATTGGAGTATTTTTATTAATATAAAAAGCCTATATTTAACTTTTCTTGTATGTTTGTCCTGGAATTTTGCAATCAATATTTCACGTACTTTAATAATAATAATAAATTAATAATAATTTTTTTTTATTTCCTCTAAAACACACAGTTACATTCACGTTAAAACAAAAGAACATTATAATTATTTTAGACAAAAGGAGACGGCTCAGCTTTGTCTGTAACGAGATACAGATCTCATACAGAGCTGTTTTTTAGCCGCTCCCTCCTCCTAGAGGTGTTGTGCGGGAGTCCAAAGTAGCAGGCTCCCCATTTACCTGACTTATACTTTTAAACTACGTACCAAGTAATTAAATATGATAAAATCACTTTCACTGAAGCTATCGGGTTAAAATTTAGCACACAAGTTTGGTTCCTGTGACAATGCACGATTACTTAAATGCCGTCATTTTTAATCCAATTTGGCGGAAGTTACAAAATGGCGAATTATCATATCCACAGCAGCCTCTATAATCAAATGAAGGGGCTTGATAAGCGAAACACTATAAGTAAAGTGACATCATTCTAAATCCAATATAGCGGACACCTAAAGATGGCGGGCTATGTATTTTATATGCACTCCATCACATGAATATTGAATGAAAAGGTTTGTTGAGAAGAATACGAATAAGATGACGTCCGCTTTCAGCTTTTAGAGGGGACTGGGTGTTACTACTCGGCTAAGCGGTATGCTTAAGCTTGGTCGTGTCTTAACTAATATACCCTGGGCAAATTCTGGCGGTGGTGGAAAAAAAATCAAAATGACGGCAAATAAAAAGGCCACACCAACGGTGAATTTAAGATGTGATCAACAATGTCGCATTACTAAATTAATATTAATATAAATAAATCTTAAAAAAAAACATTTTTAGAAACAAGGTTTTATTTAAGTTATAATGAAGAAAAAAAAACTTAAAATTAAATGAAACCCATCAATTTATTACAATACACAATTTAGGTATATGTTATAAAAGCTCATCGCGAGATTTACCTGTGTACATAAATAAGAATACAATATGTAACTTCATATTGACATAAGTAGGTAATTATAATCTCGCGACAAGCTTTTATATCATACAAATTGTGTAACGTAATAAGTTGATGGGTTTGATTTAATTTAAAGTTTATTTTCGCATATAAATAAAAGCCTGTTTTTACAAATGTTTTTTTTTTACTACTCATTTATTATCTATATTATGTAATAATGATTTCTTAGGTTTACGCGAGCACTACACATTGAAATAATACTAAGTTTTAGGGATTTTATCGCGTATATTAACTTATTTAAAATTTCCGACGTTTCGAGTACTTTAGAGCACATGGTCCCAGATCACGAGGGGACTGAGGTGTTCAACATCCTAAGGGGCGGTGTTAAGTACTCTAAACTTTGGTAAATAGTTTTATTTTAAATGTTTAGTGTTCGCGTAATCATAAGAAATATTTATGGTGACATCTACATTTAACTTCGATTAAGAATCAAAATGCAGATGCACACACCACACACACACACATACACACACACACACACATATATATATATATATATATATATATATATATATATATATATATATATATATATATATAATATACTATAGTCCTTTCCGCTTTTATCCTATTTATTATTCTATTTGTCCTATTTGCCGCTTTTTTATTAAATTATATCACAAAAAGCCTTAAAAGAGACATAAAGTTATACGCCGATGACACCGCTCTATTATACTTTGACAATTCTATAGATTCTGTTATTAAAGACGCACTAAATGACTTAGAACTTCTAAATACCTGGTTTCAAAGCAATATCGGCTTACTATAAATATATCAAAATCAAACTGTATAATATTTACAGCGAAACACAAAAAAAATATTACAATACACGCCGTTGAAAATAAATAACCAACTTATAAATAAAGTTGACGAAGAGAAATATCTTGGACTGATATTAGACTCGCACATAACATGGAAACCACATATTTCTAAAATTAAAATAAAATTAACTTCTCCTAGTGCCCTACGGGGTATGGTTATATGTTTACCGCACCGAGTTCGATATAATATATTCACAGAAACAGCAAATACAGAAAATTGTGACTCAGATGTGCAAACGACCTTTGTGTCATATCCTCAAGAACTATTTATGGTAAAAAAAACTTAATGTACGAAAGTGCGAAATTGTTAACCGAAAAATATCAAAGAAACAAAATCAATGCCAACATTTTAGAAAGCATTTACTTATTACAAAAACATCCAACCTGAGCGTACCTGGATTTCACTATTTCACGCGTCGTCGCTTCTAGCTACGCTCGGTCTGTGTAAGGTGCGCGTCTAAGCATTGCTTGCTCCTTGGCTATGTAAGTTTTTTAAAAGTACCCTGTTCTATTTTGTTTGTTCTTAGAAATAAATTGAAATTGAAAAATTGCTACAAAATGTATAATTACAATTGAATGTGTTTGAGTGAAATTGATTCGATATATTAGTCTACGCCTAGGATAAAATTATTATTAGTTTGTATGTATTTAAACTTTCTCACGGAAGTGAATTGATGTAAATTTTTATGAGAAATAGAGATATCTCAAACCTTAAAAGTGCTGCGTAAGTGATATATTGTTATACATATTTCATGCGATACTGTTATAAAAGTAATCACCGTAACTTATTCAACACTTTCCGTTGAGATTGAAACTGTATAGTTATATTGTCAAGGGTTTTTGAATTACTCGCGAACAATGGAAACTCTACTCATTTCAGTCGGTGCAGTGGAAGACTGTCATCTTCATATTAAGGGCAACGGAGCAAATTACTCAGCAGGCTAGACATAAAGTGCGTCATTAGTGCGATACTTGAAGCATAATATATTGCGATTGTCTTTCGACGTTATATGGTGTGTATTATTTAATTGGATGTTTTTCCTTTCTTTATATTTAAAAAAAAATAGAAACGTATATATTTGTTCTACTACGTTATATGAGCGCTTTTAAAGTTGTGCCAACTTGTTCGCAATGTTTTAAAGTTTTGCACGTACTTACCACACTCCAACATGCACTGGAACCAAGCGGTGGACTATGCCCAGCTGTGAAACGTATATAAACTGTAAGTTCACCGCGTTATGCAGATTGGTCGGTGAATGATGATGCGACATCCTTACACTGCTCATCAATAGTTTTATTGTTGTTGTGATAGGCTTTCCAAGAAGATGTCATCTGGAGAAGTTGTCACCTACCTCCTTACAAACCACCTGCTGTCTAAGACGGAGGGCTGTAACGGCCCTTTAACACTTAAACTTTAACAGTTAAAATAGGGAAACTTTTTAGCAAGTAACAAATCCTACGAATTCAAATCTTCTCCCTTTTCAAGACGAGCCCTTCAAAAGCATGATATTGTTTTACTTTAATCAGTCTACTGCTTAATGAATCCCAAACTCAAAAATTAGAATTTTTGAGTTTGGAATAGGAATTAGAATTAAAATAGATTGCCTTGGTCGCGCCTGGCAGTCGCAAATTAATATTTTTCGCATAGCTAGCAGCTTAACAGAACACTTTTTAGGTGTTTGTCTTCTTCATGAATAATATAGTAAGTAGTCAGAAGTCTTGTATCATGAATACCTTTAAAATGACTGATAATATGATATATGTACGTCGGAAAGTTAATATATAAATATTACTTGTGATATGCAAGCTCTGTATTTGATTCTAATTTAACGATTAACTTCATTCATCTAATGTAACTTCGTGCGTTAACGCACTATCCGAGGCACGAAACTGAAACACCACTAACATGAGGGAGCTTATATGATCTCACGATCACTATACCAACGAGGCAGTCAAAAGAAATGTCGTTAGATGTAATCTAATTCAAATAATACTGCACGATAATAATGCGAATTTGTACCCTCTACAGCATTGTTTGATTTCACGTCTTTCACGTCGAAAATCTCTGAATTGAGATGATTAATTATTGTGAAATATTCAGAAGGGTCTCTCTCAATCTGTTTGCTTTGACGGCTTTAACTCGGCAGAAATTGACGTAGCCCTTGAGAGATGTTTATTTCATTTATTTGCATATAGATTCCTCAATAATTTTACTCCCTACTTATTTTAGAGTCGTCGATAGCTTATTATTATTAAAGCTTAGCGCTATTTGAAGCATGATTTCATCTTTCTTTAATTTTACTTAGTAACAGTAAAATAAATCATCATCATCATCTATATACGATTATTTATTTCCGTATCTCGTACAGATTTAATAAGATTTGTGAAAATCGAAAGTGTTATTCGACAGAAATTTTGAGTTTATGATATGGCTAGATGACGTGAAGTGTCATCGGAATTGACTTCTTCGTTGTCTACTCGTCGTAAGCATGACTGCCGATGGCGTTTTCTCGAGTTCGAATCCCGAGTCGCTCCAAATTCAGCTAATAGGATTTTCGGTTAAGAAATTCTCTGTAGCAGTACGGAGTCAAGAAGTTGGTGGTGTTTCACCCCCATTTCTCGCAAAAATACATATAGCCTGCACCTATCCCTCTGCGGCAGTATCGGATTGCCGTCTCATGTGACTATGAGAGTGAGTGAATAGAGAGTGCAATTGTGCTTGCGCCCACACTATGCACTATAATCATGTCCTGCGCAGATGGTTTGTATCAGTCGTGAATGACCGCTGTGACTCGAATTCGGTTTGTAGCTTAGTATCTATCTACGGACCTCAGGCTTAATGCCTGCATAAAAAAGTACTAACGGTCTATAGACATTCGTATCTGAATGTTCATACTTGTGTAGTTTATTTACGTTTCAACTCTACAATACACTAGAGAATATTTTTTAAATATGATAAGCTGTACAGAACTTTGTGTTGGTCTCTTTCTTTGTTTGGATTTGGCTACAGATATTCTGAGCTATAAGGAGCACTTAGTTATTATCCGGTGCGCTGCGAGCAATTTTTTTTTAACAAAATATGAAAACATGGTTTAGTTAACAGCAAACTCTAATGTAATCTTTTTGAAATATTTACAAAAAACGACCATTATCCTCTTATGTAGAAAAATTTCGCGTATAAAGCCGAATGCGGTAACCTAAAGCTCTTTGAGGGTCTGAGTGCTTTGATCATTTGTGTTTACTTAGACTTTCATTTTAATTTCAAGGACTGGTGTTCGTATAGGCTATTTTTTGTTGAAAACAAGGCTATTATTTACAATACCAACGCTAGCATCCCGGGTTCGATCTCCGCCGATATCAATGAAATTGTTTGGTGCAATTTTAAGTGCTGTTTGACCACGTGCTCGGCGGTGAAAGAAATAATCATTAGTAAATTTGCATTTCTGAGAAATTAAATAAATACATTCGAAGACATGTAAAGTTTGCAGCCGTGAAATAGCGCGGTGGATACTTCCATACCATATAATGAACTATATAACTCAGAAATGAAAGGAGGCCTGCGCCCAGGAGTGGGACGTATATAAGCTGAAAGTTTAAGTTTATAAATTAGAACCAAAACGTAGATGCCTAATTTTGGCGGATTTTATGGCTTGTAATTTTACTCGAGGCGAAGTTTCTAAGTAATGAAGTTCAATCAATGATTAATTAATATTTGTATTGATTTTGAAAATTAAACTGTATATTAGAAATTAATGCTAGGTATTATTCTCGCCGTATAGACGACGAAAACTTGCGGTTGCTCACCTGCCAGGTAAGCGTGGCAACGATTGCAAATATCCCCCTATGATTCATTTTATGGGGGAAGCCGTGGGATGATCAGTAGTGGGCTTTGTTGGCCTTGAGGGCTGATGTTCGTATAAGCTATTTTTTTTATTCGCATTTTGTTGGAAATAAGTCTAGTCTAGTCAGGGCCTAAGCGCGGGTTCGATCCCCGCCGACATCAATGAAATAGTTAGTTGCAAATTTAAGTGCTGATTGTTGACGATTGTTGACGTGCTCGGCGGCGAAGGAAATAATCGTTAAGAAATTTGCATGTACGTAGAATTGAATAAATATAGATATTCGAAGACACATAAAGTTCCCAGCCGTGAAGTAGCGCTATGAATACTTCCATACCATATAACCCTGTCGGAGATGAAAAGGCCTGTCTCCAGGAGTGGGACTTAAATAGGGTTTATAAGATAGAACCAAAACATAATGATTTCTTAAATTTACGCGAACACTACACATTGAATAAAACTACTGTTTACGGATTTATATATTTAAATTTTTGATCCGATTTACGCAAAACGATAAGCTCGTTTTGCGTAAATCGGATCAAAAATTAATATTAAAAAAACTGAAGGTAAGGACTAACTATGACATTGGGACGTCAAACATCTCAGTCCCCCCCGTGACCATGGGTACTGTAAAGCACCCGAAACGTCGGGATAATAATAAAAATAAATTAAAGTAATTAAACGCGATAAAATCCGTAAACAGTAGTTTTATTCAAAGAACCAAAACATGTTAAGACCAACGCGTAGATGCCTAATTTTGCCGGATTTTATGGTTTGTAATTTACACGAGGCGAAGTTTCTTATTTTAAGTTTTAATGAAGCTTAATCAACGATTAATTAATATTTGTATTGATTTTGAAAATTAAACTGTGTATTAGAAATTAGTGCTACCTAGGTATTATTCTCGCCGTGTAGACGACGAAAGCTTGCGGTTGCCCACCTGGCAGCTAAGCGTGGCAAAGATTGCAAATATCCCACTTATGAGTCATTCTATGGGAGAAGCCGAAGTATGTTCAGCCGTGGACTTTGTTGGGTTTTTATGATCTTGATAATTGCTAAGTAGTATTATGTCGTAATTACTCAGGGGCTTTACGTGCTTTACCGGAGCTTCATAGTACGCGAGTGGTGATTTACCAAGTGGTGGTCGGTGAAGTAAAACATTATTACAGAATAAGCATGTCTTTTTTCTTATGGTATTAGGGTGTCAAACTAGAACATAGTCCACCTGATGGTAAGTGGACATATACATCTATTCTCAATCAGGAATCAAAATCTAGATGCGTTCTCACTCCTGAGCACTGAGATAGCCTCGATTACAGTAAAAAAGTCTCCGGTTCTCTTCACTCAGCATACGGAACACAGATCACAAGTCCATTGTAGAACGTAGGCCTCCTCCAAGGAATGCCACAGAGCACGGTCCTGAGCCACGAGCATCCGTCGCTCTTTGAAGTTAAAAAACTTAAATTAATGAAAAACAATTTAAAATCAACTTTTATTATTAACAAGCAATCCGACCCTACTTCTCAAGTATGATATCTGGATCTCGACAACAGCGCCACCTACCGAGTCCCAATGTAAATCTAAATCATCTAGGGACCTTTTCAAACAGACACAAATAATCCGTCAAAAACGGTCGAGCCTTTTTTCAGTTTTAGTGAGATTAACGGACAACATTTTATATATAAAGATTATCATTTTTAATCAATATCTACGTAGTAGTTCGTATGGTACGGCTTTCAATTCTACAGAGCTAATTTGAGTATGCGGTTCATCATATCTTCGGCGGTAAGCCACAAAACGCAAAGCTACATAATATCAAATATACTCGTAAGCCTGTCAGTCACTGTAATTACTATACTGTAATTACACATCAATTACAAGATTATCGAAATTATTAGTAGATGTAATAAAGATTGTGAATAATACGTATAATCATCCACCAATCATATTATCGACTTCTATGCCCGCCCGTATGAGGCATAAAATATTTTAAGGAAATGTGAATAATTGTTCCATAACCTTTTCTGATATGAGTGGGACCTGTGCCCAGCCGTGGGATGTATATAGGCTGTAACTTTAATTCATACAATACAATACAAATACAATGTAACATATCTGTATAAGGCTTTAATATTTAAATTTAGTACTATAAATATATGTACTGTTGGTGTGTCATTAGTCATTACTCATTCATCATCATCGTTAGTGAAAGTGGAACTTCATAGAGTGAAGTTGGAGAGAGAAAGGGAAAGGGAGAATGAGCGAGATAAGGAGAAGGAGCGAGAAAAAGAAAAGGAACGAGACAAAGAAAAGGAGGAAGATAAAGAAAGGGAAAGGTGAGTTTTAGGAAACCAATCATATTATCGACTTCTATGCCAGAATTAATTAGAATCCATCTAACCGTTCAAGCGTACGCACTATATTATACGTCCCACAGCTGTGTACAGACTTCATCTCATTTTCGTGGGGGTTTTAAAGTAATGATATCCTACAGAACGAATTTCGGTCATGGCGGCCGACGTCAACGGAGAATGGTCATTTGCGCAGGACCGAATTATATGCGTATGCGCAAGCACAGCTGCACTCTCTATTCCCTCACTCTCATAATCCGATAGGGCGGTAAACCGTCACGACCAGGAGAGAGAGATATCAGGCGCAAGCTTTATGTGCTTGTTGAGGCGCGGGGGTGAAATACCGCCAACGATCTAACTCCGGGCAGGTACTGGAAATTTCTTGACAGAAAAACTTAATAATTGATCGTTTTTGGCCTGACCCGGGATTCGAACTTTGGACCTCATGATCAACAGCTTCGCGTTTACGGCCACTAGACCTACGCGACAGTCAAAGAGTTTTAGGGTAAGGAAATGTCTGCCGTGCTGCCCCTATATGTGTAGACGGACTTAACATGTCATCGAAGTTGCTTTTCTTCAGTTTATGTGGAGTCAATATTTTTTTATAGTATAACGGTGACAAACGAGCACACAGTCCACCTGATGGTAAATGGATGCTATGGCCGATAGGCATTTACATTTATCTTCGATTACGAATCAAAATGCTGATGCGTTGCCACACGTGAGGACTAAGATGGAATGCCTCGTTTCCACTAAAAATGGTCTCCGGTTCTCTACACTCACTATGCGAAACACAGCAAGACAGCGTTAAGCTGCTATTTTACGCTGGTAGTTTATAAGAACGTGGTCCTTCACTGGTCGAGCCGACCCATTCGTGCTACAACTATAATATATAGTAATAAAATGATACTTATTAAGAAAAGCCTCAAAGAAGCTTACTTAATTCTGCATATCTACTCATCAGCGGTTGCTAGCAATACTACGTTTAAGCAATATCTTTATATAATACATGATATGATGTAATTCCGGGATCTGCGAAACGATTTACGCTTGCTCAAACATGACATTGCTTTGCGTTTTACGCAATATATATTAATTGCATGTTACGGTCTGAAGTGTTGATTTAGTATATTAAGACATTAGGGGAAAACACGTTTTAATGTATGTAATTAGTATGTAAGGCATTCTAAATATCTGCTATACCTATGTATATAAATATTTATTGCTGTCTCTTAATCTCGCAGAAACACGTTTTAATGTATGTAATTAGTATGTAAGGCATTCTAAATATCTGCTATACCTATATAAATATCTATTGCTGTCTCTTAATCTCGCAGAAACACGAAAATGGCTGGAGAGATTTTGATGAATTTTTGTGAGTGTTTTAGTGGGTCCCTGTATGTTTAATATTCACAATTGTGCCTGGTAGGTGTCGCTGTTGTAGAAATTCAGAAATCACCTGTGTAAAACCAGGGCGGATCGCTACTTTTAAATAAATTCGTTATAACGCTTCTTTAATTCAGCTAATACGCCGTCCGTACGGCCGTCGGCCGTCGGATACTGCCGTCTCACACGCAGATCGTTGGTTGGTTAAACTCATCAAACCAGTTGTAAGCAGTGGCACGAGATGGTGCTTCATCATAAAAGGCCAATCGAAGTCTATCACAACTTTCTTAAATATATACACAATAATATTGGCAGAGTTCCATTTTCAAAATTTGAATTTACTTTTTTATTATATCGTTTACAAGTGGCCAGTTCCAAGAACTTTCAGTGTCGCCCTCGTATTCACAACCTCTCGATAGAGAGTAATTGTGTTCTGTGTTCACTACGAAATTAAAATAGTCGTGATTAATTCAACTGAATTTTTAAGACTTCAATGAGATTTTTCGCAAAGAAGTTTCGGCATTGTTGCTTCCACCATTTGCTTTGCAATTTTACTCGTATTACGATCTTACCTCACTTTGTTCGTTTTCTACTTTGTTTTAAAAACAGTTCGTGTAATTTGTGCAGAATTCAAGATAAAAATCTTGGCGGAAATAAACTATTTACGTTTTATGAGCTTTTAGTTTTGATTTTGAAAACATTATTCATGTTTCTAAGTCGACATAACATAACACTAAATTTCTTAAAGCTAGTTAGTATAAGAACAATTTTTATCATTCTCATAATAGACTTGTTTGTCATTATAGTTTCGTGTACATGCATCATTACTTTTAAGCGGAAAATTAAATGCGATAAAATCCGTGAAATTGGTTTCGTATTCAATGTGAATTACTGTCGTAAATATAAGAAAGGTGAATCGCGTCTCAAGCATTCCTCATTGGATGTTGGTTGCAAGTGCCTATGGGTTTCGGTAGCCATTTACCATCAGGTGGACTATTGGTCTTTTCTCTATAAATACCTTTTGTACGCCGGACCAAGATCTATATTATATTATTGAGAACTAAACTAAAGTAATCATAGAATTATAAAGTTTTCTCTTAAAACTATTAACCTAATAATTTTGCTATTAAACGACGAGTCGTATAATAAAAAGCAAAATTAAAGACGACTTAAATACGAGACGTCTAACGCTTTATGATTACAATACAATATTAATGAACTAAGCGGGTTACCAAAGTGTTTCATCAAACTTAGATTTCCTATGAGTTTTAACTAATTCGTACCAATAGATTTTGAGAAATCTCAAAAATAAAGTTTTTGAAAAACTGTTTTATTTTTGGAATAAATTTTAAACGGCTTTACCGATCCATTCCAAAAACTAATCAGCTTTTGACCTTGAAAAACCACGTCGATCGCCGGCGGTGTGGTCGAAATCTGTTGATTCATTCGTGAGATATCGTTAACGAAATATTTTGAAAAAAATTTTTTTTTAAATTACTTCGACATTTAATATTCCAAGTCATAATTTGATAAAATTTGGAGCGCTTTGCATTTGAAATTAGCGCGAAGTTCTAGGGATGGCCCGCGTGGTCAACCAGTTTCTTTATTAATAATTAATATTGTATATAATATTTTTATTATATTGTGCTAGGTCAAGCGGGCGTTTATTTATAGAGAGATCTTAAGGAATGTATTGACCTTATTGCGGTTCCATAGTATCTTAAAGCGACGTCTAAAAATTTTGGCGATATTCCAATAACGTGCCTTATCCGCATACGGGTATACCCCTGTTTAATAATTCACATATACACGAAATTAACTAAAAGAACTTATTATAATGGTGGGGTTAGAAAAAATAATTTATATCAACTGAGAAAGAACTATTCTCTAACAGAATACTAGCGCAAAAATAGCAGCGTAATGATGTGTTTCGCATGGTGAGTGTTGAAAATCGTAGATACTTCTGGAAACGAGGCACTTCGTCTTAGTCCTCAGAGATGACAATGCATTTAAATTTTGATATCCAATTTCATTTCCTTGTAGCCGAATGAGATGAGTTCAATCCCAGTCGGCTACAATCAAATCACAAACGATCTGTAGACGACATCAGTGTCTTACGCAGTCTTATGTCCTCTACGTATTTTCCTAACCAGTAGTTTTGAAGGGTGTTTTATTAGATATCTTGTTTAATTATGGGTGAGAATTTTCAATATAGTTTATAGTGAACAATAAAGTACATATGATTTACCTATGATGTTTCAATATAAACAATTCAGCAAGCACCATAAGAAGTAATGAAATGTAGTGGTAACATGAACAAAAGAAAGAAAAATGAACACCGTGTTTAATTACGGGTTAGAATTTTCACTATAGTTTATAGTAAACAATAAAGTACATATGATTTACCTATGATGTTTCAATATAATAAATTCAGCAAGCACCATAAGAAGTAATGAAATGTAGTGGTAACATGAACAAAAGAAAGAAAAATGAACATACATTACGCCGATTTGTTCTTTACTACGAACTGTCGGAACTTCTTAGTATAAATTCTCTTGGAAATGATACTAAGAAAAATGAAAGAAAAAAGCATGTTGACGCTATGTTTTTCGCTTACACTGATTGGCACTAAAATTACCATTATTATTTTCCTTAACTTTGAGAGTTCTACCTACCAGACCTGAGAAGGAGACTGACATATTATTAAATATTTTATTACAACATTCACTTCCTCTTGTGTTGATTTTCTAAATCTTCTGTATCTCGTCTTATATGACTGATTAAAAATCCTACACACTTACATTACACAAACTTGTAACCGTACTTGTAACCATAAGGGAAGGGATAACAAACTGTCTTATGAGGGTAGACGGTCTGCTCGGGAATTGAAAAATAGGTATTTGAAGAAACTATTGCAGCTCAAAACGATTTTACCTACAAAAACCATGACCGATCGTCGTTTCGTATTCCCCTGTTTTCACCTCGAAACTAAGCCAATTAAACTATTTTTGGTAGCAAAATTTAAAGGAAGAATAGATCTATACTCCTATCATTTGCTTTTATCCTAAAAACTTTTCAAATTTCTTTGGTAGTCGCCCGATTACAGAGGTAAAAACGGGGCATTTTTTTAGGTTTTTGGAAAGTCATATTTATTTGTGTAATAATTTTTTTGAAAAAAAGTAAATGACAGGGGCATGCCTTGAATAGATATAGATATTTGTAATCAAAAACGATTACTCTAGAGGCATTATCCTGGAAGAAAATAGGGGAATACATTGGTATGGAAAAAATGCAGCCCCTCTACACTCTTAACTAAGCATCAAGTGAACTGTAAGTTCGTCACTGAAGATTTGTAAAAAATTTGTAAAAAGATTAAAATCTCTAAGATCAAAGAGTTGTTAAGAAATAAATTTACTGAAAATTTTACCTACTGTGGGACCTAAACAGCTGTCGAGCAACCCTTATTTATATAACGAATGACACAATGAAAATTGAATATTTTACGTGGGCAAGGCTTTATATTGTTTGTAAAGTTTCTTGGGTATGTGTCAGTGAGGTATTTGAATGGTTAGTCGGATGTCGCTTGCTCGGATAGCCTATTGAATGACTTTTATTGATTTTAATTTCATAGGAAAAAAGTAAGCTGTCAAATTCAAAGTCACAGATTATTGTATAATATATTTTATCATTATTTTATATTGTAGTTTCATTTACTCGATTTTTTAACGTTTTAAATATGCATACCTCCGTGCCGGGCGCTGTGAGCGTACTCCTTGTGCCGGGATATACTCAAAATGCCGGAAACCGTCAAGTGTAACTCGTGTAATATAGTGATAAACGAGCTTTTATCCTTTGATTATATACTTGTCTACATAATCAAAACTTTTATCCTCTATTCGGAACAAAAATCGATAATAGACAAGGAAACGCTGGTGTGGATATGTTCAACGTCAGTAGCCGCGTACACATATTATGCCTCGGCTGGTGTGGACGTGCCTCGGGCTGCCTCGGGCGCACGTTGCCTCCGACGAGCGCCGCTCGACGCCGAGCCATACGTTGTCGGTAAACTGGACTAATGGTGGATAATATAGTGCGTGGCGCTATATTTATTATTAGCGCTATATTTATTTTTTAATTATAGCACGCTATCTCTCCATAACACATAGCGCGTGCTATATAGGCAGTCGCCATGGCGCTTTGGCGCTATTAAGTATTATATTATCTAGCGGTAATTAGTTCTAGCAGCAGCGCTGTTGGGAGATGATGTGTGACGCAAATTTGATCTAGTAGCACGCTATTCATTGCACGCGACCTAATTTATTATTAGGCGTTGCTTAGTTAATGTATACTGTATGTTTATAAATGATCAAAGGACACAGTTGTCTGCTATAAAAGAAGCCCAACTACATAATTTTTTCAATGTAATTAAAATATAGATACAAAAATTAACTATTTACATACACTATTATATTAGTGTATGTAAATAGTTAATTTTTATAAATACAATCAATAAACATTTAAATACACAGTTATTTGATTTATAATTTATATTAAGGTTAAAATAACGTTTACATCAATTATAATAAAAAATAAATTATTATATTTCGTTTTAAAAAGTAAATGCCTCAAAAATATTTTTAGGATTATAGAAAGACGTAAGCCTGAAAAGTATGAAAAAGCGTTCATTGGTTTTTCTTAACCGCTTTATTTTATTTTAGTCTAAAATGCGACTTATTACGAAATAATGTTCATAAATAGCACGCGGTCTAATCAATGAACGACATTTAATATAACGTGCTACAAGATATAGCGTTCTTCTACATACGCTTTCTTCTAAATAGCACGCTATAACATAGCATATTTAATAGCGCGCTAGAAATTTATAGCTTATAGTCTGTAGCGTGCTTTATTATTGATTTATAGCCATTTTGAACAACTTTAAACTGAACGTGCTCAGAGGTGTCTCAGTCTCAGTGTTTGCTGTTCGTTAGGTGTACTGTGGTATTTTGGGTCGCGAGGCAATACGATAGTGTTTGTTTTAGTTTTACTGAAAAGTCACTTTAATAGATAATATAATAGATTTGAAAGATATCACTGAATTGTAATTAAAATATACAGTGATCTTTGAATTTAAACAAATATTTGTTTTTAATTTGTCTTTAGTATAACCACTTAAAGGCCTCAATAATAACCTCACAAACTTCTGGAATTATTCTTGAGAAGAATTTTCTTTCTGCTTTGATACTCGAAATAAATATTTCAAGCTGCTATAAGAATCTCCGGTTGCTAAAAATCTTAAAGTTATTGAAACTCGTTCATATACATTGATTGCCTCTCTATATTTTGTGTCGCACTTTTTAATTTTATCAGACAACAATAAGCACACATTTTCAAATTCTTGTAGGTTCGTGTAAAATTATGTACAATCTGATCATATGTTAAATCTCTAAGTAATTTATTTCCATATTGGTTGCGACGCTCATAATTTTTTCTATTTCAGATGCGTCGAGGTCTTTTCTCAAAACGTGACTGTTATCGTTTTTTGTACAATAAGCAACTAAGGAAGTAGCTGCAGTTGCAATTGCACCACTGTCCATTTCGGATGCTCGAGGACTTATGATGGCTCGGCCTGCCTCGCGAGGCATGTCTCGGAGTTCCGGACAAAACTACTGAGGCTTCCTCGCGAGCCTTCGCTCGTGAGCCGCACACCGAGGCTGCCGCGCGAGCCCGTGCGCTATAATAAGTGTATACGCGGCTATTCAAGAGCGAAGAAATTAAACAAGCTAAGTCGTTATTGTTCGAAGCTATTCCTACGGGCAAAATAATGTTACAATGGAAGAACAAGGGTTAGGAAGGAAGAGACCTTGTCGATATACTGAACCTGTTTAAATGTACCTAACCCAACATTGTACCTATTTTTGTGGCTTGCGAGTTGGAGAAATTACCCCCTATTGTTTTCGATCACCTTGATTGCACTAAATCACTAAAATACCTACTATAATTGCAAATTGCTAGATTAAAGCTATGTTACAAAACAGGAACCGAGTGAGTGCAGATCTGAGTTACTACAGTTGTAAAATGACTTGTGCGTGTCTTGTGAATGTAAGGTGCGGATCATGACAGCTGTATGAAGGTGGGCCAGTTGGTCTCTCGCATGATATAAACGATCCTACGGTAATTGAACCGGTAAATAACCAGAAAAACATTTCCGGTGATAATATACAAGAATATCGAGAAATGTTGAGGGTAAACTTAAAACAAAATGCATGTAAATCAGCCGGGCCGGGACAACGGTCGCCGGTATTCAGTGGATGCGAGAATACAATGTCGAGCGGTATGGAGTGTCGATTCAAGGTGTCGTCACTGCTACCTGCAGCGTTTTCGGTTGTCCAGTGCGTCGATAATAACTGAGGAAAGAGTCTAGCGCCACAGTGCAGTAAACATAGCAGGTGAATTTGAATCGAACAAGAATAATAAGGAAGACTGGAAAACCATATCGAGGCGCAAAATATTTAAATACCGTTATCATGGGAAAGCCGGGATTTCGAAAGATATGAAGGAGGGCTTCAAAGTCGCTGTCAAAAAAGTTCCTATTTTCATAACAAAGATTCACATGGATACGACTGATAAAGATATAACAAACTTTGTATACGGAAAGACAAAAGAGATGATAACATTGGAAAAAATTGCATTAAAACAAGAGAAGAAACATAAAGCCTTTAAGTTTTTTTTTTGTTTTGGAGCGGAAGCTATCTACGTTCTTAGACAGTAATTTATGGCCATATGAGTCATATTTAGACGATTTATAACATTTCGACAGAGAAGTACGAACAGCAATTACACTGTATCGGCCTTTAAAAACCAAAGTAAATAGGCAAGTATGGAGTTATATAACTTTGTAAGTTTTAACTGTAAGAACGTGAAGCATTCAGTAGATAATGTGCGGCAGCTATGTCAAACGTCTCACATAATTGCCTTGCAGGAACATTGGCTACTGCCGCATGACATTAATTTTCTTGGCTATATATATGATGACTTCACTTATCGTCACAACACGTCAAAGGGGATGATCTCACGACGACCGTGGGTTGGAGTTGTATTGTTATGGAATAAGAAAATCTTTAATAAGGTGAACTGTAGTGTGATGTGAGAGTATGCTGTATTAAAGTTTCACAACTTAGTGCACAGGTCAGTGTGTACATGCCGACTGATAGCACGGTGAACCTAGCCGAGTTTACGGATTCTTTGGGAACGCTAAGCGCAGTGGTGGGCAATGTAGATGTTGAGTGTGTTTACATACTTGGCCTTGGCCACCTGGGTGAGCAATTTTATTATGAACTCTTAATTTTTTTGTAGCGATATGGATTGGAAATGTGCCGATATTATTAATTTAGGTTTATTGTCTGACACATATAGTTTTATAAGTGAGACTAATGGGGTTCTAAGATGGTTAGAAAACTGTGTTGTAACCGAGTCGGCTTTTCAAACTATAGTTGATACACATCAAATATGATCCGATATGGTCTGACCACTTGCCACTCATTATTAAATGCAATATCAATAATGTAGAACCAAAGAAGGGAATCCTGAATGTCATAAAATCAAATGGTGGGAGAGAAACCTCGAACAAATAGATTTATATGCAAAATTATGTAATTATAGGTTAAAAGAAATTGACTTTCCGCCTCAATTCTGTAAAACTTTAGTGATAAACGTTGTGACATCCGAGATCATAGGCGAATAATTGACAGTATGTATAATGGGTTTGTGAATGCATTGTGTGAAGCCGCCTCTGAGAGTCATACCATTGTTAAACCGAGCAGAAAACAACCAGTGATTAGACGGAACTAGCATGTGCGTGCCGCTTAAGGGGTATCTCGGTGTAAATTTGTGGAATGGGTACTCTGGGGGAAACCAAGTGAAGGACGTGTTTGGGAGGAGATGCGGGAGAGTCGTAGAATCTTTAAACCACGCTTAAAGTGGTGCCAAAATAATAGGGAGAGGATAAAGATGGATATCCTCTCTTCTCACCATTCGAAGCAGGATCTTCGGGAAGTCAGCAGTCTGTGATGTTGTTCAAGATCCTCCCAGCCTTTACATCAGATTTAATGAAGGGTGATACGCGAGTCCATTGAAATTGAAAAACATGCTTATTTCCATAGAGAAGATGGATAGGCGCTGCCATTTGCTTGGGATCCAATAATTAACAAAATTAAATTCAAACCCAAGCACCACTGATATTGCGAGTTTTGACCGAACTTTGAAATCAGGTGAAACCACTTTTGACTAAGATCATTCGTCAAAACCACTTTTGTCTGCGAACATTAGTCAAAACTGTTTTTGACTAAGGGTGTCGGTCAACCGGTCAATACTGAAGTGTAAAAATACATTAAGATTTCAAATCAAAATTTTCGATATACATAGTGCCACCATGTGGCTTTCAGTTCTCACCTCATTGTATTTTTTATATTACTAATATAACTAATACACATAATATACATGTGATTGTTATTTGAAACAATAAATTTTCCATAAATTATTTTTAAACCACGCAATCATATAAGACATTTAATTCGGTATATGTAATCAGAATATATATATATATACCAGGCGGTCCCATAATGAACTGACCTGATATAGTTCAACGCGACATGTCGCTACATGTTATGTTGCATTAAATAGTACGTTTATCGTGCACTTAATATAAGAAACATGTACCGACATGAAATGCTTAGTCTTAGTTTAACAGGCATTTGAATAACGAGAGTCGCGTATTTTTTCAAAATGTCAAAAACTTAGTTACTTACTTACTTACTTATCGTCACGCACAATCCCTAACGGGGTAGCCAGAGAGAACAGATCGCCAAGTGTCACGATCCTTACATACCTCTTTCGCTTCTTTCAGGTTCATTAACTTCTTCATACATGCACGTCTAGGTATCCGAGTACTCTTGACCCTCCCCTCTTCGAGCAATTTGCTCACATGGTCTTCGAAAGTTAGTCTCGGTCTACCTCGACACCTTTTAATATTTACTTTCGCTCTATATATTTTCTTCACCATTCGGTCTTCACTCATTCGTTCAACGTGTCCAAACCATTGGAGTACGCCCCTATCAATTTTTGTGATAAGGTCATCTTTCAATCCTGCCATATTGCGAATCTCTTCGTTTCGCTTTCGGTCGGCTATGGTAACGCCACACATTTTACGAAGAGATCGCATCTCCACTGCATTCAACTTGCTTTTATGCTTCTTCTGGCATACCCAGGTTTCGCTGCCATATAACAAAGTCGGTACCAACACTGCGTTATGTATTGCAAGGCGTGCACTCTTCACCACGCCTTGCCTTTTTATTAATGCATTCAGGGCACCATTGACTTTGTTTCCGGCAGCGACACGCCTATCCACATCTAAATCACATCTTCCATCCCGGCTGAAAGCACTCCCCAAGTATACAATTTCATTTACCTGTTCTAGACATTCCTGATTTACCCATATTTCACATTTCGTTCTCTCTTCGTCCTTTTCAAATACCAGAACCTTAGTTTTATTAGCATTCAAACGGAGACCTTTAATTTCACATTCCTCTTTCATACACGTGACTAATGCCTGCAGTTCTGCTTCTGATGGTGCAATAAGCACTGCATCATCAGCATACAGCAGACAATTAACTTTTATGTCACCCAATTTCACACCCAAACAGCTATCTTTCAGCTTCTGTAAACAGCTGTCGAGATACAGTATGAACAGCCAGGAAGACATGACACAACCCTGTTTTACGCCCGCTTGGACGCTAAACATGGGAGACAGGTCATGCCCTACCCGCACACAGGCTTTACAGTCATAGTAGAGTGACTGCACAGCCCTTAACAATCGACCATCCACACCATATCCCGGCAACAGTTCCCACATTTTCTTCCTTATAACCTTATCAAATGCTTTCTCCAGATCCACAAAAGCACAGAAAATCCTCTGGTTAACACTCAGAAGCTTCTCCGTGATCATGCGGAGAGAAAACATTTGATCCGTGCATCCTCTTCCAGGTCTAAATCCGCATTGTGCCTCCCATAAGAATCTTTCCGATTTCTCTTGCATCCTGCGTGTCAAAACCTTCGAATAAACTTTACTTGCTAAACTGGTCAAGCTGATCGCCCGATAGCTCCCGCAGTCAAAATGTGAACCTTTACCTTTATATAAAGGCACAATGACCGCGGATCGCCAATCATCCGGGACATCTCCCGTCCGCCAGCACAAATTGCACAGCAGATGAAAGCTGTCCCAGACGCGAGGCCCACCGTACTTGACCATTTCAGCAGTAACTCTGTCTAGTCCCGCAGCCTTACCACATTTCAAACTTCGAATCGCACGTTCAATCTCTTTCATGCTGATGACCTCAGTGTCATCGAGGTCCGTGTCTGGCGTGCCAGTCACGGCGTCACCCCCGGATCCTTCACTAAGATCATGACACGCATACAATTCTCTATAAAATTCACTCCATCGCTGCATGACGTCCGATTTTTCTGAGAGGACGTCATTGGTTCTCGAAAGCACTTTGTTCATTCTTAAAGCTGTCGCACCACTCCGGGACCTTCCAACCTCTTTCCAGAAGAGTTTGGAGTTTTCCCTAAAGTTGTGCGACAACCTCTCGTCCGCTTCTATTCTACACCTTTCACGTACTTCCTCAATCAATGTTTTCGCATGAACTTTCTGCAGCTTATATCTTTCTTTCATCTTCTCTCTCATATGCTCATCGTTACTAGAGGCTAAGTAGTCTAACCATGCTTTTTTCTTCTTTTTTACAGCTTCTTTCACTTCGTCATTCCACCATGCATCTCTTCTTTTACTACTACCTCTTTTTGTCGTACCACATACTTCTTCCGCTGCACTTACCATTCCATCCCTAAGGTTCTGCCATATTCTCTCCACACATTCTTTCCTGCCATCGATGGTGTCAAGCTTTTCGGCTACCCTCGTGTGATATTTGTCCCTAGTATCCGCTTCCTGAAGCTTCCAGCTTCGGATGCGACATGTCAAATGTCAAAACGACAATGTCAAAAACTGAGTATCGAAGTGTCATAAAGTTTCTGTTTAAAGAAGGTTTATCCCCTGCCCAAATAAAAGAACGACTGGATGGCGTGTATAAGGAGTCTGCCTCCTCCTATAGCACAGTGAAAAATTGGGTGAAAGAGTTTCGCCTCGGGAGAGAAACCATCGAAGACTTTGGCCACGATGGTCGACCTGTGGAAGTGCTCACTCCCGAAACGATTGCTCTTATCGAAGAGGAGGTTCTGAGTGACCGCCGTTTGAAGATTAGAGAAATTGCAGCAAGGCTTGGGCTCTCTAAGAGTACCGTTCATCGCGCGATCCATGAACATCTTCACATGAAAAAAGTGAGTGCAAAATGGGTACCGAAACTTCTTTCAGCGGTACAGAGACAGAAAAGAGTGCGCTGCGCTTCGGAGTTTTTGGATCTTTGTGGCGAAAATCCAAAGACTGTGATCGAGTGGCTAGTGACTGGTGATGAAACTATGATCTTGTATTATGATCCACAAAGCAAGCGCGAGTCAATGGAATGGCGTTATAAGGGTGAAAAGCCCCCTAGAAAGGCAAAGGTGCAACAATCGACTTAAAAACTGATGTGCACAATATTTTGGGATTTTCAAGGCATTTTGATGGTGGACTTTAAAGAACGTAATACAGTCGTGAACGTCGAATATTATGCTTCATTAATATATAAATTACGAGACAAGATAAAGGAAAAACGAAGAGGCAAGCTGTCTAAAGGTGTCCTGTTGCTCCATGACAACGCCCCTGTTCATACCGCTGGTGTTTCGAAGGATGCAGTTCGTCAATGCGGGTTCACAGAAGTTCAACATCCACCTTACAGTCCAGACATGGCCCCGTCCGACTATTATTTATTTCCAAATTTAAAGTGGGACTTAAGAGGAAGAAAATTTTCAAGCGATGAAGAGTTGCAGGCGGCCGTCTTCAGTCATTTTGAGGATAAAAAATGTAATTATTTTTATAAAGGTTTAGAGATGTTGATTCACAGATGTCAGAAGTGTGTTAGTATTCATGGTGATTATATTGAAAAATAAAATTGGTTTCGTTTCATTTCCTTCATTGGTTCATAGTTAGGCCAATTCATTATGGGACCGCCTACGTATATATATATATATATATATATATATATATATATATATATATATATATATATATATATATATATATATATATATATATATATATATCGGCTCAATTACCAGCTCTGAGTCTACTGTCACTTATGGCGTCCCGCAGGGCAGTGTGTTGGGTCCCACGTTGTTCTTGGCCTACATCAATAGCTTGTGTAATATGCAGATAGAGGGTGGTGACATCTTCTCATATGTGGATGACACAGCTATTGTTTTCTCTACTGATAATTGGGAGCAACTTAAAAACCGTGTGGAGACTGGCTTAATGAAATTAGCATCTTGGTTAAACAAAAACCTCCTCACTTTAAATGTACTTAAAACTAATTATATATGTTTTACCAAATACAACAGCGCGCAGCCTCCAGAGAACTTTAATATTAAACTACATTATTGTAATAATCATTTGGACACGGATTGTTCTTGTCCTGAGTTAAAAAAAATTTAATACGAGATACGTTGGAGTCATGTTGGATCAGCGGTTATCCTGGCATCATCATATAGAGTTACTCATTAGCAGAGTTAGGAAACTAATCTGGTCATTTAAGGCCCTGCGACCCGTAACTCGAATGAGCCTTCTACGTAAAATATACTGCGCACTTGCCGAATCGGTTATCACCTGCTGCATATCAGTTTGGGGAGGTGCGACCAAAACTATTTTCTTAAATCTGGAAAGAGCGCAACGGGTTCTTCTGAAAGTAATGTTCTTCCTGCCATACAGATCACCAACGGATAGCTTATATTTAAAAAGCGGTATCTTATCGGTAAGAAAGCTGTACCTCCTACGTATTGTGACGAGAAAACATAAGTCAATTTACTACCACCCAGGAAAAAAAAATTGTAAGACGATAGTTAACGTTGTTCCGCAGCCCCGGGTTAAATCGGTATTTTCAAAGAGGCAATACAGCAGCTAATCTGCTTACATATTTAATAAACTGAATAAAAAACTAAATATTTACCCTGTGACATATCTTGAATGTAAAAAGACACTAGAGAAATGGTTAATTACAAAAAACTATGAAGAAATCGAGAGTATCATTCATCACTCATAAGCGTATCTGAGTGCTATGCAACCTTTGGTGACAGTTATAGAAAGCTATTCATTGAACAATGATATCTTCCGATCCCAAAGCACAGTCGTAGGGCCAGTAAACCGATATGTGTTATATTCCACATAATAAGAATAATTTACAAGGGTACATATTCAATACATACATACAACACACACACGCACCCACACGCACACACACACACACACACACACACACACACACACACACACCATATTTTGTAACTCTAAAGTCGTATATAATAATAATCTGCCTGTATTATTTGATACTTCTAGAATTTAATAACTAATTTTTATTATTTTTCACCTCAACTTAATGTTATATACCCATTATTTGGAAGAGCGGTGCTTCCTCGTACAAGCAAATCCTTTGCTTAAAAGGAAGCTCCAACCACAATATGCTATGAAATAGATTGAGTTATGCAATAAAAGAATTTGAATTTGAATATATATATATAAACGTTTAAGAGGAAAGGTTAGCATTTCCAAATTTTAATATTTTTGTTGTTCTATATTTTTTTCATAAAACTCCTATACTCTGAGAGGAAACTAGAATTGGAAATTTCCATCATAATCACGATAGCGTCGGTTGACTGCAATTTTGCGACGGGAAATTGTAGCGTAAGTTGAGGCAGAGTTAATCGAGAAGTTATCGACTTTCAATTGAAAATCCTTTGTTAAAATAGTTGGAGACGCCAGTAACTTAAGGTATCTTCGATAAAGATTTAGTGGACTGTAATTTTGGTGCATACGGCAAAGGGGAAAATAAATAGGTGGGATAGCACGCACTGACCTGATGAGGGCTGCCGCGCCTTCCTCCTGGAGTGTCTGCTATACAGCGAGCTCGCCACGTGGTTCGGCGCACACGCACTCTCGGAACAGTCTCGTGAAGTCCCACACTCTCCACCTTTGCCCTTACGGGGGCGTCTCACACTTTTATGAGTTACAAAGACACAATGTAACACAATTAAACATAAACAGGAGAACTCAATGTTCGTCCTGCGCGGTTTGCGGTTAATGTACATAAGACGCGACGGGTGGCCGTGCGTTGCGGATGGCGTAATATCACTTAGTATAATGACGCGCGCCGAGATCCTCTTTTTCACCTCGGCGGCAGCGCGTGCGGTAGGAAAGGGAAGGAAGGAAGGAAACAAAAAATATGCACTAGTCATGTTGATAAAGTAGATATAACTTAGGACGAACTCAATGCGATATGTAATGTAATGTTGATAAAGTAGATTGTTAACTGGCGTTACCATTTCCTCCCGCCCTTAAAGGGTCACCTTTAAAAGACAACCGTAATATAAAAAGTAAAAGGAAAACAAATAAATAAGCGGTATATATAGTGAGAGGATGCGCTCAATGCGCATGTCTCATCTACTAACCTTACTTGGTAAGCGAGAAAATGTATACATAAATATAATATTGCGGTTTAATACTTTTTTAATATATATAAATATAAACTTAATTTCTAATTTAGATAAATAATTATAATCAAAATAATCGTGATTTATTGTCTTGGGAGAGGGCAAATACGAGCAACAGGACGGAGATATGTTCCCTTAGTAGTTCTCACGGTCACTACTCGAACTACGCCATCCTTCGAAGGATGAACAGACTCGACAATCGCTAATGGCCAAGCAAGGGGCGGTTCATTATCATTTATCACAATTACAACCATGCCTGGTACGATAGCCGTAGACGGGGTGTTCCACTTCTGACGAACTTGTAATCCGTGAAGGTATTCCGTCCTCCACCGGTCCCAAAACGACTGAACTAATTTATCCAGTAAAGAATGCCTGTGTAACAGACTGGTAGAGTCAGATTTGACTTTGGGTGCGGGTAATGACAATAAAGGTGCGGTATTCAAAAAATGACTTGGAGTAAGAGCTGAAGGCTCTGCAGGATCAGAACTCAATACTGTCAAGGGCCGCGAGTTTAGCAAGCACTCAATTTGCGCAAGAACAGTATTAAGCTCTTCGTATGAAAGTAACTGATGTCCGATAACTCGGAACAGATGCGTTTTTACGACTTTGATCATACTCTCCCAGGCGCCTCCAAAATGAGGAGAGTTGGGACAGATGAACTTCCATGTTATACGATTCTCAGCACACTCTTGCTCAAGCTTTGGGCGGTATTCAACGTTTAGAAATTTATAGAGATCGCGAAGATACGAAGCGGCACCTTTAAAATTCGTTCCATTATCCGAATATAAAAACTGAATCGGCCCTCGTCTAGAGAGGAAACGTTTAAGCGCAGCGAGGAAACTAGAACTACTAAGATCTGTAGCGATTTCTATATGTACAGCTCGAGTCGTGAGGCATGTGAAAACACATAAGTACGCCTTCTCGCTGCGTACACCACGACGACGTACAGGAGTGTATGCGATAGGACCGGCATAATCGCAGCCCGTGTGTGTAAATGCCTTAATAGCTTGTCTTACACGACTATGGGGAAGATCAGCCATCAAAGGGTAAGTTGGACGGGGTCTAAGCCGGAAACATATATTACATTTGTAGACTCTGCTTCTCACAGTGCGGCGTGCGGAAAGTATCCAAAATTTTTGACGGAGCAATGACAATAACAATTCAGGCCCAGCGTGTAAATTTTTAATATGATAATAGTCAATGATCATGTTCACTACATGATCACTGCGCGGGAGTATAATTGGATGTTTTTGCGTGTAATCTAATGCGGAGTTCGAAAGACGACCACCAATGCGGATTAAACCATTCTCAATAAAAGGCCTTAAACGATTGAAAGCGGGCGAGCAAGGTTTGTTACCTTCAATATTTAAATATTCCACTGCAAAATGCTGTTTTTGCAGGGCGCGGAGGATTATAACCTCAGAGAAACTGAGATCATCAGCAGTCACTACAGTAGTGCTGCGGCGGGGCAATAATTTAGCAAACTTACACACGTACGCAATTATACGTAGAAGTTTACTCCAAGAAGAGATGCGGAGTGCGAGCTCATAAATCGCAGAGTTACAGACGGATGTGCACACAGTGTGCGACAAAATCTTCTTCTCAGGCATATTTGCAATAACCTCATTGTCTAAAGTACGAAGAGGCCATTGAGATGGATCTAACGAAGTCCACTGAGGCCCATGGAGCCACAGGGGGTTTGAAACTAATTTATTTGGCGTAACGCCACGTGAAAGTATGTCAGCGGGATTCTCAGTACCTGCGACATGATAAAAGTTATCAGCGCGAATATTGTCGGTAATCTGAACAACGCGGTTTGCAACAAAGGTCTGCCACTTGTGTGGCGAACTCTTTATCCAGTACAGAGCTACTTTTGAATCTACAAAGGCATAGACTGATATTGCAAGGTCAAGAGAATAATTGTCGAGTACTCTGCGAAGCAATTTTGAGAGTAAAACCGCTCCACAAAGCTCAAGGCGTGCAATAGATAGTGGTTTCGTCGGTGCGACTTTAGTCTTTGCACAAATCAACTGGACGGTGTTACCATTGACGCTCTTTACATGTATGTAGACTACGGTACCGTATGCGTGCTCGCTGGCGTCGGAAAGCCCCAGGAGTGACGCAGTACAGTTTTTGGATACACCAACATGTTGCGGGATACGTAAATCATTAAGAGCTGGTAATTCAGCACAGAATTGCCTCCACATCTTAATAATTGGCGATGGTGGTATGTCGTCCCAATCTAAATTAAGTTGCCAAAGCTGCTTTATTAACAATTTGGCGTACGCGACTGTGGGAGCAACGAAACCCATTATGTCCCACAGGCGAGCGACAGTAGATAAGATGGCGCGCTTAGTGCACGTCACATCAGCGGGAACAGATATCTTAAAATAAAAGGCGTCACTATCGGTAGACCAATGCAAGCCTAGTATTTTATGTGGCATTGATTTATCGAACTCTACTTCTCCTGTAATTTTATGGGAAGTAGGGAGGTCATCTAAAACAGATCGACGGTTGCTATGCCATTTTATCAGGTCCCATTGGGCACCCTTGAATAAGTCTATCAGCTGCCGAGAGGTCTCACTGGCCTCGGATTCACTGGGCATAGAGAACGCGATGTCGTCCATATATAGCGAAGTAAATGCGATACGACTCGCAAGTGGATACTTTGCGCCGTCGTCATCAATGAGCTGTCTTACCGTGCGCAATGCATGGTATGGAGTCGAAGTTAAACCGAAGCACACGCGATTGAAGTGGTATAACACAAGTGGGTCTTGTGGACGGAAGCGGTATAGGAAGCATTGGTAACGACGATCAGAATCGCGAACAACTATTTGCAGAAATTGTTGGCGACAGTCGGCTGTCATAGCGATTGGATGTAAGCGGAAAGTTAAAATTATATTGAACATGTCGCCTTGCAAATTTGGTCCTGAATGCAGAATATCATTTAATGATCGCTCAGTGCTAGTCTTACTGCTAGCGTCCAGGACGATGCGCAGACGCGTTGACTTCTTATCTTCGCGTAAGACTCCATGATGCGGTATGACATATATTGGAGCGGGTTCATGAGAGTCATACGGCGGTGCGGGGGATATATAATTTTTAGCTAAGTATTCCTTTATGACGTCATCATATGCTAACCTTAATGTAGGCGAGGCTTGAAGTTTCCTCTCCAAGCACATGAATCGTCGTCGAGAGGTTTCATAAGAATCTCCGAGAGAGTAAACGTCATCTTTAAATGGCAGGCCAACAATATATCTACCAGTAAAAGGATCGCGGGATGTCGTAGATTTATAAAACTCTTCACATTCAATGTCTGAAGGACACTGAATGGGCGGTGCGGAGGGTGGCTGTTCAAGCTCCCAAAATCGTTGCACTAATTTGTCAACGATAGGAGACTCTAGAACTAAGCAGCACGTTAAAGAATGATTTACCTGAAGTGTCGGCACTGAGCCCATAATAATGTAACCAAATACCGTACTCAAAGCTGAGGGCCCGGACAAGTCGTTAGACGAATAAATTACGTCTGGACATAGTAAGTGCGGGAAAAGGGATGCGCCTATCAAAACATCAATTTTATTAGGCATGCTATAACATTCATCAGCGAGTCTTATGCCATGGAAGTGTGATAAGACAGATGTGTCTACCACAGCGGTGGGCAAAAGGTCGGTGATTTGATCAACAACTAGCGTTGAAATATTGAAGTTAATATTCGAGTCGAATCGTGAGAAAATTTTAATATCAATCGATTTCGATTTTACAATGTTTTCAACTCCACCGAATCCCTTTACTACAGTACATTCGGTATCGTGTTGTTGAACGCCTAAACGATGACAGCACTCTTTAGTCATAAAATGGCTTTGAGCCACGGAGTCTAATAATATACGAATAATTTGTTTCTCTCCCTTAGCATCGTAAGCAAATACTTGAGCGGTTGATAATAAAACAGTTCTCTGCGAACGACTTGCGCGCGCGGGAGGCGGTGAACGTTGAGAAACATTCTTGAACGAAGTACACAGCGCGACGTCTGAACGCGCACCTGCGGTGAGGGGTGGCGAGTGTGCGGGCGCGGGGGTTGTAGACTTCAGTGTAACTGGCTGAAGCGGTGGAGAACGTGCCAGCGCAGGGGAAGCATTATCGCTTCTGCGGTGGAAGTGCAACAATGTGTGATGTTTAAATTTACAAACTCGACAACTATAATTTGAAGAGCAACTAGACACTCGATGACTTAAACTGAGACAATTCACACATGCATTGTTACTCTTTACGCATTTAAATCGTTCCTGCGGCGTCATTTTATTAAAGTCTGCACACTTAAATAGGTGTTGATGCACAATATTATCGCACAGACACTTTGAGCAACTAGTCGTCGTGCTTACGTACGCCTGATACTTCGGCGACGAAGTATTATTACAGCGACGATTATTACCGTTACCTCGTCGATTGTTTGGTGCGCTATTAGAATTTGTACTAGAATCGGTGCGTTGCAAAACTTTGGAGCGGGTCTTAATAAAATTTACTAAATCATCAAAGGTAGGTACCATCGAGTTATGACTATATTCGAAAGAGCGAATGGTATCCGGGTCCAGCTTCTTAAGCGCGATATGAAGAACAATTAAGTCCGCGAGATTACCTAACTTTAAGTTTTGTAAAGCGCGCACTGCACTTATAAAGTTATCAGTAAATAAATCAAAATTATTTGCGGTGGCCGATTCCAATGGCTTAAATTCGAACATCTGATTAATATATGTAGATGCTAGCATACGCCGGTCTTCATATTTGTCAACGAGTGCTTGCAATAAAATTTTATAATTTTCAGCGCAAGGAGTTATACCTGAGCATACAGATAGGGCTTTGCCCGTTAGTTTACCTAGCAAATAGTATAACTTTTCAGCGTCGGTAAGCGATGTGTTGTCATGGACGGTTGATTTAAAGCTAGCATAAAATAAAGGCCATGAGCGAATGTCACCCGAAAATGGCATAAGTTCGATAGGCGGAAGTGTGAATCTGGCTTTAGATGGTGTACTAGTACTTTGTGAATTAGATTGCGAATATTGTAAATAAAGCCTAGTTATTCTACCGCAAAGAGACTCAAACGCAATGAGGCTGTTATAATCAGGTTTAGCAATAGGGTTTATTTTTAATAAATGTGAATTATAATTATCTAAGGCCTGTTTAAACTCAATACGTAAAGCATTAATATTAGAACTTCCATCAAGAAAACGCTCCATCGTGGAAGTGTTTGTGTGGATGTCCGAGGACATATCATATATTTTTGCACTATTTCAAATAAAGCATCTCGTTTAGCTAACAATAAAACCAACTCAGCATCAGGTGTGCCCTCATTATCCGAGGAATCGCTATTATTCGATGCTATTTGTTTTTTAGGCGGCATTACAACTTAAGTTATGCGGCAAAAATAATATAATTATAAGCGGGTAGTTTGTAAGCGACCTCGCTACGCGGTTGAATTATTAAATATTAGTTTTGTTAACGATGAACTTTAATTGTCAACTTTTATAATAATTATGAAGTTATTTATAACGAATATAATGCTTAAATATATGTGCAAATAATAAATGTAATTTAACAGTATAATCTATAGATGTAGTTAAAAGTTGATGACGTGATGTGAACATACAACAAATAATTTATATAGATAATTATATGCTTATTCATTCTATGAATATAGTTTTAAAATTACTATGAATGTCACCTATTAGGACCTATTCCAGTGTTCTAATAAGGGCGGGGTTAATCCGAAGTCGGATTAAAATATAAATAATTAATTATATAAACGCTTATTACGATAACGATCTAATAAGGGCGGAAAGTCAAGGTCAATCCGGCTCGAAGGACCATTAAAAATGGAGACGCCAGTAACTTAAGGTATCTTCGATAAAGATTTAGTGGACTGTAATTTTGGTGCATACGGCAAAGGGGAAAATAAATAGGTGGGATAGCACGCACTGACCTGATGAGGGCTGCCGCGCCTTCCTCCTGGAGTGTCTGCTATACAGCGAGCTCGCCACGTGGTTCGGCGCACACGCACTCTCGGAACAGTCTCGTGAAGTCCCACACTCTCCACCTTTGCCCTTACGGGGGCGTCTCACACTTTTATGAGTTACAAAGACACAATGTCTGATGCGGTGAATATTAAACATAAACAGGAGAACTCAATGTTCGTCCTGCGCGGTTTGCGGTTAATGTACATAAGACGCGACGGGTGGCCGTGCGTTGCGGATGGCGTAATATCACTTAGTATAATGACGCGCGCCGAGATCCTCTTTTTCACCTCGGCGGCAGCGCGTGCGGTAGGAAAGGGAAGGAAGGAAGGAAACAAAAATATGCACTAGTCATGTTGATAAAGTAGATATAACTTAGGACGAACTCAATGCGATATGTAATGTAATGTTGATAAAGTAGATTGTTAACTGGCGTTACCAATAGTAAATAACTCGGAACCTTAAACTTAACGTTTACAAGTATTAGATTTTAACAAAGTAACGCCTGGTTTTAATAATTTATCCTTTGTTACCTTTTTTATTAATAAAATGTGAGCAAATTGTACGTACGTTAAGTAACGACTAACCGAAACGACTGATAGTTTATGGTGGACTTCTTCGCACTATATATCGCGGGGAGTAGGACGGTATGATAGTTTAAGTTTTAAGTTTTTTTTTTCAAACTGGCATTATATTAGGATGTATTATTATAATACAAGTATCAAGCTGTATTTAAGTTTATCTTGTTACATATATTAACCAGACTCAACGTCAGGTACAACTTTGTTTCGTCGCAACTTAGTTCGGTAACGCACGTTTCTCCCGAGATAAATTTTATTAACGACCCCCTCATGTGAATGAGTTTTGTTTCAGGCTACATAAGTAACACTCATAAATCAAGTAGCTGTTATTGCCAGAACGAAATTAATTATAGATTTCCTACATACGAAAACGATTCACAAATTTAAAAAAAAACGTAATACATAAAGAATATGCATTTCATTTGGTAGCAAGCGGAGCTAAGTGCAGGCGTCAATCCATAACCCTTATACTATAAAAAAAGGATACCTACTTTTTTATAGTATAAGGGTGATAAGAGAGCGCATAGTCCACCTGATAGTAAGAAGATTCTGTGGCTGATTTTTTATAGGAGAGGGGGCATACGAGAGTAAGTTCTTTTCTTGAAGGTTCCTAGTATCGGTCCGGTAAAATCGCCGGTGGTAACCTACTCCACAGAGAGGTCGTACGCGGAAGAAAACTCCTAGTGAAACATACAGTGGTGGACCGGCAAGCATCCAGATTGTGTGGATGGTATCGGGAGATTTGCCGCGTGGTGCATTCATGAAATTTGGCTGCTGGGATTAATCCAAACAATTCCTCAAAACACTCCCGTGGTATATGCGAAAAAAAAATGCAATAAAGAGATCTGAATCAAGTCAATCAAATCAATCTAAATCGACGATTCAAGCCGCTCTGCGCTGGATGCGGTCAAGTGAAAGGAGCTGGCACTGGGGAGCCCCAGTCCAGAGATGGGAACAAGTATTCCATGTGCTTCTGAACCTGCGCCTTGTAAAGTTGCTGGCGGTGTGCCGGTATGAAATACTATCCTGCTCTGCTGAGTATGTCAAGCTTTTTAGAGACCAATTTGGCCTTCTCTTCCAAGTAACCACAAAACTGCACGTCATTCGATATTTCGACGCCGAGGATTCCGATACTGGATGAGGCAACAAGGGGAGTGCCTTGAAACTGAGGAGATACGACAAAGGGGTTCTTTTTAGCGGTTAACGCGCAGACTTGTATCTTCTGAGGGTTAAACTGGACTAGATTTAGTCGCCCCTAATCCTAGACTTTGTTCAGCAAAGACTCAACTTCAGACAAATTTGGCCCGGTACTCGGAGAATTTTCCCGCGAAATATTGGCACGGCCCGTGTACAGAGAATCACCAGTGCTGTCATCCGCATAGCAGTGAATGTTGTCGGTTTGCAACATATAATTTATATGCAGAAGAAACAGCGTTGGTGATAGCACGCAGCCTTTTGAAACGCCGGCATTAATAGGCTTGTAATCGAAGCATGCACCGTCTACAATGACTTTGATGCTCCGATCTGCAAGAAAGCTGGTGATCCAATTGCACAATTTCTCGGGAAGCCCATAGGAAGGGAGCTTCGAAAGAAGCGCTTTATGCCAAACCCGATCGAAAGACTTCGCCATGTCCAACCTAACGACCAATGCCTCCCCCTTGGACTCTATTGCCTCCGCCCATCGATGATCCAGGTAGATCAGAGGATTACCACCTGATCGACCCCGACGAAAACCGTATTGGAGGTATTTATCAGCTGGTGATTCTAAAGGTACCGCATGAGCTGACAGTTTTTAATGGATTCCATTATTTTGGAGAGCAAGGAGGTGATGCATTATGCCTGTAGTTAGACGGATCTGATCGGTCGTCTTTTTTAGGGATTGGGTAAACGATAGCCGTCTTCCATGATTTTAGGACTACGCCTAGGGAGTAGGAGTACCGCAAAAGACGCGTTAGATACGGTGCCAACTCTGGATGGAGCACACGTGCTGAGCACAATTGGGAGGATTTCGTCAAGGACTACTCGACTTGTGGATGTCCAGGGAGAGATCTCATCTTCTTTTATCCTTGATTAAGAATCAACATAAGGATGGGTTTTCACCCCTGAGGACTAATATGGAATGCCTCGTGTCCACTACAAGGGTACTCCGGTTTTTCACAGTCCGATCAGAAGTAATAATTTTAGCGGTAAATTAAAAATAAAGTTGAGTCTTGCTAGGTATTTTTTTCACAGTTCTTAATCACATAACAAACATTAAAAATAAATTAGTCTTAATTGACTCCCATTATTAACGCGGATATTATTTATTACGTGAAATAAAATTTTACGGTTTCATCGAGTTTGTTTTAACTTACTTCGTGTCAACCTTTTACAACACTCATGGTCAGCCAGCATTCGAAATACCGCGTATTAAAAATAAGTTAAACTCGTTAAAATTCGTAAAATTACTTTCATTCAAAGTTTTAGTTGACTCCTATTATCGATGTACATTTAACATCAGTGTACATAGTAGTTATAGAAGTTGTTAAACAAACTTTTCATAATGTAAAGAGAAATAAGACAGTTTACGTCTTGACCTACTTTAAAATTCGTTTTAACGAACTATTTCGTTATAGCTTTGAAACTTCTCCCGTTCGACGCTGAAATTGGTTTTCATCGATACTACGATGATATTTGACGTGGTACGTTCATTTGCGGTAAAAATTGTCGCATGGGAGAAGGCATAGTTAGCCAAGCACAGAGATTTTTTGAATACTTTTATATACCACACGGATGTTTTCGAATGTTTTTCATATATCATTATGATATGCCAAATAACTATTCTTTTCTCTTTACCAGTTTGTAACATACCACTGGTGAACATAAGCCTCTTGTATATATATATATATATATATATATATATATATATATATATATATATATATATATATATATATATATATATATATATATGTATATATATATATATATATATATATATATATATATATATATATATATATATACTAGCTTGCCAGGCAGACGTGGTTCTGCCATTTTCGACGACCTTTTGTCATGTCTTCTTAAAAAAAATTAAATTTGCAAAAAAAAAAAAAATTGTGGGTCACTCATGGGTAAAAAAACTATCCCATCTCTCAAGTTGGACAAAACTGCAAACTCTGTGAACATTTTACTACAATCGGTTAAGTATATAGTTAAGGAGTTCATCGCGGACAAACAACGCGACACGTAATTTATATATATATGTATGTATTGGATGTAAAGTACCAACATCGGGAAGGAGCATCATCAAGGCAGACTGTCAATCAAACCAAGTGTGGCGATTTTTGCAAATTGCACCTAGAGTAAAAGAGGCTTATATTCACCAGAGGCATATATATAAATAAGTAAATATATATTATATGAAATGGTAGTACTGCCATCTATTGGAGGACTTTAGACGCCTTGTTTGACACTACCGGGACAATATGGATAGATGAATTCTGTTAGGCCGTCACTTTCCAGCTCACAATTATAGTCTATATACTGGTGACCTAGGAGAATCTATTACTCCATTTTATCCTTTGGTTATCTTAAGAGATAACTTAAACAAGTACCCCGAGTAATTTATCATCAACTTAAATACAATTCATCATAAATCCATTCCCAAAAATAAACGTCCTCCATGTCAATCGACACCTAGCGTTTCATCAGGTGGTCAATCAATCTATTGAGGAGTCGCTCTCCTATCAGCAAGTAAAGCGTGACGCCTGCTGTTTAAAACCAATCGAAAATCTTTCTCTTGTTCCCATCCTCGCATATCCTTCCTCACAAGCCTTCGGCTTTTAACGTGAACACGTCTTTTCGCTCGATTAGTACAGTGATAGCCGGTTGAACTTTCTCGTGTTACAAAATTTCATCAGATTTGAATCAATAATAACTACGAAACTCATTATGTGTTAACAACGGTTGGGCTCACAACGCTTATGATATTGCTGCGCGCCTAAGTTGACGTCAGGTACCTGGAACTAGCGCCATCTATTGTCGGAGACCAGAACGAAGAGGGCTTCCTAGAAAATGTCAATCTCGATCTTTCGGCCAACAGCTCATCGAACAGAAGAATTAAGCTTTCTAGAAGCCCCACACTCGAACTTTCTGCGTCTGGTCGTTCGGCGCCCGTATTTACTGGAATATTCTGGATGTTTCGGTTTAAAAGATGTATTTAAAGCCGTCGGGGCAGTATTGAATTTGGCGAGACAAGCGAAGCTTCGGAGCGAAATAAAGTGAATCAGTGTGATTAATTATTAGTGTCTTTTAAGTTTTAATTGGTGTTCGGTAACAAAAGTGTAAATTTGGTAATTCAATCGGCAGTTTATTATTGTCACGAACCTCAAGCTCGTAACAATATTTGTTCTTCGTGAAACATTTATTTTGCTCGTGACGCCATAGGACTAGTGTAAGTTCGAGATTGTTTTGAATTAGCGTTGTGTAAAGTTATAAATTAGTTTAGCGTGTAAAACGGATTTACGAATGGCTGGGACGTTTATTCTGTATTTACTGTAAAGAGTTCGCGAAACACTATTAAGACTCCGAGCGTGATAATAAAAATTCGGATTATAACTCAAGAACTGTTAAATCGAAAATGCCAAAACGAAAAGATATCGTCTGATATGAGTTTTATTAAAAGAAGAGAGGAAAAACGAGAATGCGGCTCATCTGATGGTAAGTATCGACCTTCGCCCATAAACAACTGAAACACCAGGGGAATTGCAAATGCGTTGCCACCCTTTTAATAAAGAGTAAGCTCGTTTCTTGAAGTCGTATCGGTCTGAATAAATCGTCGATGGTAAATGATTCCACAAAGTAGTCTTGCGAGGAAGAAAACTATTAAATCGCACAGTGGTAAACAACCAAGCTTCCATATGATGTGGATGGTAACGTAAATTTTGTCGTTGGCGTTTGTGAGGAGGTGGTAAGTGCGATGGAAAATAATTTCTTATATTTACGGTCATTTTGAATAAAACTAGTTTTTACGGATTTTATCGCGTACATATTAACTTATTTTATATTCCTGATGTTTCGAGCACTTTACAGTTACTATGGTCACGAGGGGGGGGGGGAGGAGCTGAGGTGTTCGACGTACCAATGTCATAGTTAACCACTGCTACCTCCAGATTAAAATTAATTCATTTTTGTTCCGATCTACGCAGTGTGAACTTATAGTATCTTGAAGTCTTGCAGTGGGTGGGTTGGAATTTAATTTTGTTCGTTATAGGAGAACTCGTCCTTCCTCAATAGGTAACCAGATGTAAGGCTCTGAGTAATACTGCATATTCTACGGGCATGTTGCTTTCATCCAGCCTTCTAGTTACAATTAAGATGCAGTCTTCAATCGATCCTATATTCTGTATATTGGATATATAAGTTTAGTAGTAGGTATAAGGTTTGGATAACGTGTTTATATCATAGTTTCTAACTATTCTACTACTCCGTTGTGTAATATTTAGCGTGAAACAGACTGGCGCACCGCTAACGATGTTTTAACGACATACTGATTGCTTGGACTTGTTTTCTTTATTTTTATATATGTCGTTTAAATAAATTTATAACACATAGTTGAAAGAGCCGTGATAGTTCAGGGACTAAACTGACGCCCAAAATTTCATAATATGCGAGAATCCCGAGTTCGATTCTTGTTGGCATTACTGAAATTTTAATGGTAATTGGAGTATTTTTTATATTTGATCTGTAGTATTTTAACCTGTTGAACATATTTAATTAGAATGATTTGGCGTATAGTAGCGGTCTAAGAACACACTACCCTATACCATCAGGTGAGTGTAGTAAGAGGTGACCGAGGAAAACAGAAATATGAAACCACTCGCCATGCGTGGCAACTGTGGCAAATGCCCGCCCCACTACGAGACAATTTACTGTAAATTACTTTCTCCGAGTTGTAATGTATTAATTAATTAATTTTGTCATAATAAAATTTGTAACGATTATGCCCGCAACAGAATGTAAATTTTAGTAATTGATATAGCTCGACGGATTATTAAGCTCAAGTAGCAATGGACTCGAACAATGCTCGAAGAACGGGACACCGAATGTGAAGAAGTGGTAGTCTTGAGAAGATCTAAATAAGCATTACCCTAACAAAATCTGAATTTTATAATAGCTTCCCCCATAGAATGCCGCATAAAACGTGGCATCTATGGCAAATATCCCCCATATTTGCCGTAGATGCCACGTTTGGCGGGCGGATAGACTACCGTAGTTTTTGTATGATGCTGTTATCAGCAACTTATACGTGGTAGAACTGCGGTGCAGCTATATTATCCTTATAGCACGAATGGGTCACGTCGAACGGGGAAGAACCGCGCTCTCATAGAATACCGGCGTAAAATTCAAATTCAAATATTTTATTTTCAGTAACTTAGTCTAATATTGCAAGTATTAGATGTGGGAACTCTCCTTTAGGCAAATCATCGTTTGTGGTGGGAAGAACCGCTCTTTTTACAAACAGTTACATAGAAAACTAAATTACAACTAATATACACTAAAACAAGCAAGTTTACGTGTAATTAATTTTGTGTGTGGGTGTGTGTGTGTGTGTGTGTGTGTGTGTGTGTGTGTGTGTGTGTGTGTGTGTGTGTGTGTGTGTTTGAGTTTGGGTGTGCGTGTAATATAAAATAGCAGCTTAATACTGCTGTGTTTCGTATGATGAGTGTAAAGATCCGGAGACCCTTTTTTAAATCTGGGTGTTGATTCTTAATCGAGGATAAATGTAGATGTCTATGGGCCACAGTTTCCACATACCATCAGGTGGACTGTGTGCTCGTTTTGTCACCTTATTCTATAAAAAAAAATTAGTCGCTGCTGCCGCTACCCTGTATTTTTTTCTCTTTGTCGCAAAAGGCGACACCCACGGAATGATGTAAATGTAATAATTTAAAAGGAAATGGTATTTTTGCTTGTAAATAATCGTTTTTTAAAGTAAATTATAACTACCAGTGTCTCATATAAAAGAAAAACATTTTTTTCACAAAACTATCTGCGTGGCGTGTCATATGTACATATTTATATGCATAGAGCTATAGAGAAGAAGACAATTAGTTACTACTCGCGAATCAGGCGTTACTTTGCGAAAAACGATTACATCATTTATGTTAAAATTAATAAAATTTAATGTTAAAATTTATATGTTTTAAATAGTGGATGGCATAGACGGTTAGCGCTCGGTTTAGTTTTAAGTACATTAAGCGAGCAACCCGAGTTCGATCCCCGCCGGCACCAATGAAATTGTTGATTGCAATTTTAAGTGCTGAATTACCACGTCCTCGGCGGTGAAGGAAAATATTGCGAGAAAACCTGCATCTCTAAATATATATAGGCTGTTACTTTAATTTTAACTTTATGTTAAAATTCATTAGCTAAGCTCCTCATAAAAGTAAAAATTATGTTTTACTTAGTTTGACGAGAGCCCTTCCTTCCTCAATGGTTTGCACTATCCCCGTTACCACTTATCCCAACACTCGATAATTTTAACATCTTTTATAGATTTGAAGCATAGTAATAATAATTAATTAAAAAGCGGGCGCCTATTAGTGTATCATGTGTGTGTACTCTTTATTATTCTATATTTATTTTATTATATAGTTATGTTTATTACATTGTTGTGCCTTGTGGTGGAGCGTTAGAGAATCCATTACACTACTTCACACCAGCAGAAGTAAAATACCCATGTGACTGGCAGCATCGTCAAAATTGCGTGATGAACACACACACACACACACACACACACACACACACACACACACACACACACACACACACACACAAACACACACACACACAAACACAGAAAACGCGCACGCGCCCGCATTAATGTCATTAGAAAAGTTGTTGGCGGAAAACCTCTACTGTCTTATAAAAAATTTAGTTTTCATGCTTAAACTAGGGTCGCTTTCAATAAAGTAGTCCCGTGGAATTAAAATTTTAAGTATGGATTTTGACAGTAAACGTCAAATTTCATGGAGACTGGCGCTGCGGGTTGCGTGACAAGGTATCTTAAACCCAAGACTATTAATAAAAAGTGACTTGTAATATGGACGTTAGGATTAAACTGTTTGCAATTATAACATACATACATACATACATAAACACTCACGCCTGTCACCCAGAGGGGTAGGCAGAGACTACGGACTTCCATTTGGCACGATCCTGACATACCTCTTTCGCCTCCTTTACATCCATATATCTACGCATACATGCTCGTCGGTTAAGGGTACTTCTAACGTGGCCCATTTTCAAAATATCGCCAATTTGGTCGATAAACTTTTTTCTAGGGCGTCCCTTTCCGACTCGGCCATTCACATCTGCCATATAAATTTGCTTTGTCACTCTTTCCTCATTCATTCTTTCTACGTGACCAAACCACCGAAGCATTCCTTTCTTAATCCTGGTCACAACATCATCTTGCATACCACATTTATCTCTTATCACGCAATTTCTCACCCTGTCATTCAGATTAAACCCTAGCATATTCCTTAAAGACCTATAACCTTGTTGTTTTATTGTTGTGTGTTTTATATTATTTAAATTTTAAACGCATGATATAATATGTTGTATATTTTAGATTATCTGTAATAATAAAATCTTTTTCGTCAGTTAGTTTAGTTACACACGTAACATCAGCTTTACGTTCAGTTCATAAAGTATTCAACGTTCCTATCAAACTTCTTGCTTCAAAAGCTTCGTCGGGTGAGTGAATACATAGGTACGATCGCGTGATATTTCACAGTAGAAAGGAGAACCCATTGTATTGAGTATTCAAGTGGAAGTTGAAGGATCCGATCCAAATAGGTTTGTATAGATGCCCAAAAGATTTTCTTTGAAGATTACGTTTCTACATATAGTTACTTTGGACGAATATATCTTAGAAAACATTATTCGTTACTACATTTATGTAAAACAATATGTTTATTTTTTATTTTTTTATAGGAGACGGGGGAAAATTAAAACAGGAGAAGAGCAGCGGCATCTTGCTAATAACAACTTAAAATTGTTTATAAAAACTGTGGATGCGAACAGTGGCGTTGCGTAGTATGATCAGCTGGGTTGATTTGCTCTAGGCGGCACTTTTAGAAGGAGGCAAAATTTCACTTTAAGTAGTACTAATATCTTGGAAAAATTTGAACCACTTCATATTTTTGTCGCACCTACGATTCGGACCGATCGAAATATGCACAAAATTTTCATTACTTAATTTGTGCTATGACTTCGGCATCCCCCTTTTTAATTGAATGTGTAATAATCACATCTGCGTTGTAGTGACTGGCAGCACCGTCTGTACTAACATTCAGGGATTCCCCGTAGTTTATTTTGTGCTTGGATTGTTCATGACTAATATTCAGCGAGAATGACTTCTATCATATCAAGAATACAATAGTGTTCAATATTCTATAATAAAACCCGAAAATTATGTTACACTAAGGGTAAGTCCCTTCAGGGAAGCCCGTGAGTGATGGTTTCATAATTCAAACTGATTGATGGATCGTTCGTCCTCCAATTCACACGTACTATAATTTTATATATGTATACGCTTTCCAAACTATGATTTTATTTATATCTGTTGATATTTATGTTCAGAGAAGTGAAAAAAGTGAACAACATATTATAAGATATGGTTGATGCTATGCTTTCACGATTAATATCTCATGTAACTTCTGACATATAAATATTATACTTCTATATATATATATATATATATATATATATATATATATATATATATATATATTAAAATATATGGGTTCATTTACTTCTTTTGTCTATTGTATTTTTTACGACAATCGTTTTTCAAGAAAACAACTCCAATCACGCTTTGAAACTGACACACAATTTTATTTATTTATACTTTCACAGATTTTGACCACTGCGAAACTTTAATTACTTTGAGTTCGTCCCATGTACTTAGTATAATTTATTAAAGATGTGTTTGGTACTTTTATTGTTCTACCACAAGAGCTCAAAGATAATTTGTACATTTTGATTGAATCTGACATTATGCACTTTCAAGAAATATATTATTTTAATCGAAAATACCAAAACGAAAAGATATCGTCTGATATGAGTTTTATTAAAAGAAGAGAGGACTAACGAGAATGCGGCTCATCTGATGGTAAGTATCGACCTTCGCCCATATACAACTGAAACACCAGGGGAATTGCAAATGCGTTGCCACCCTTTTAATAAGGAGTAAGCTCGTTTCTTGAAGTCGTATCGGTCTGAATAAATCGTCGATGGTAAATGATTCCACAAAGTAGTCTTGCGAGGAAGAAAACTATTAAATCGCGCAGTGGTAAACAACCAAGCTTCCATATAATGTGGATGGTAACGTAAATTTTGTCGTTGGCGTTTGTGAGGAGGTGGTAAGTGCGATGGAAAATAATTTCTTATATTTACGCTCATTTTGAATAAAACTAGTTTTTACGGATTTTATCGCGTACATATTAACTTATTTTATATTCCTGATGTTTCGAGCACTTTACAGTTACTATGGTCACGAGGGGGGGGGGAGGAGCTGAGGTGTTCGACGTACCAATGTCGTAGTTAACCACTGCTACCTCCAGATTAAAATTAATTCATTTTTGTTCCGATCTACGCAGTGTGAACTTATAGTATCTTGAAGTCTTGCAGTGGGTGGGTTGGAATTTAATTTTGTTCGTTATAGGAGAACTCGTCCTTCCTCAATAGGTAACCAGATGTAAGGCTCTGAGTAATACTGCATATTCTACGGGCATGTTGCTTTCATTCAGCCTTCTAGTTACAATTAAGATGCATTCTTCAATCGATCCTATATTCTGTATATTGGATATATAAGTTTAGTAGTAGGTATAAGGTTTGGATAACGTGTTTATATCATAGTTTCTAACTATTCTACTACTCCGTTGTGTAATATTTAGCGTGAAACAGACTGGCGCACCGCTAACGATGTTTTAACGACATACTGATTGCTTGGACTTGTTTTCTTTATTTTTATATATGTCGTTTAAATAAATTTATAACACATAGTTGAATGAGCCGTGATAGTTCAGGGACTAAAATGACGCCTAAAATTTCATAATATGCGAGAATCCCGAGTTCGATTCTTGTTGGCATTACTGAAATTTTAATGGTAATTGGAGTATTTTTTATATTTGATCTGTAGTATTTTAACCTGTTGAACATATTTAATTAGAATGATTTGGCGTATAGTAGCGGTCTAAGAACACACTACCCTATACCATCAGGTGAGTGTAGTAAGAGGTACCGAGGAAAACAAAAATAGGAAACCACTCGCCAGCGTGGCAACTGTGGCAAATGCCCGCCCCACCACGAGACAATTTACCGTAAATTACTTTCTACGAGTTGTAATGTATTAATTAATTAATTAATTTTGTCATAATAAAATTTGTAACGATTATGTCCGCAACAGAATGTAAATTGTAGTAATTGATATAGCTAGACGGATTATTAAGCTCAAGTAGCAATGGACTCGAACAATGCTCGAAGAACGGGACACCGAATGTGAAGAAGTGGTAGTCTAGAGAAGATCTAAATAAGCATTACCGTAACAAAATCTGAATTTTATAATAGCTTCCCCTATAGAATGCCGCATAAAACGTGGCATCTACGGCAAATATCCCCCATATTTGCCGTAGATGCCACGTTTGGCGGGCGGATAGACTACCGTAGTTTTTGTATGATGCTGTTATCAGCAACTTATACGTGGTAGAGCCATGCTGCAGCTATATTACGGTTGTAGCACGAATGGGTCACGTCGAACGGAGAAGGACCGCGCTCTCATAGAATACCAGCGTAAAATTCAAATTTAAATATTTTATTTTCAGTAACTTAGTCTAATATTGCAAGTATTAGATGTGGGAACTCTCCTTTAGGCAAATCATCGTTTGTGGTGGGAAGAACCGCTCCTTTTACAAACAGTTACATAGAAAACTAAATTACAACTAATATACACTAAAACAAGCAAGTTTACATGTAATTAATTGTGTGTGTGTGTGTGTGTGTGTGTGTGTGTATGTGTGTGTGTGTGTGTGTGTGTGTGTGTGTGTGTGTGTGTGTGTGTGTGTGTGTGTGTGTTTGAGTTTGGGTGTGCGTGTAATATAAAATAGCAGCTTAATACTGCTGTGTTTCGTATGATGAGTATAAAGATCCGGAGACCCTTTTTTACTGGAAAAGATGCATTTCACCTTAGTCCTCAGGTGTGACAACGCGAATGAAAATCTGGGTGTTGATTCTTAATCGAGGATAAATGTAGATGTCTACGGGCCACAGTTTCCACTTACCATCAGGTGGACTGTGTGCTCGTTTTGTCACCTTATTCTATAAAAAGAAATTAGTCGCTGCTGCCGCTACCCTGTATTTTTTTCTCTTTGTCGCAAGAGGCGACACCCACGGAATGACATGTGCGGTGCGATGATAACATGTGATGATGAATATCCACTATCCCAGTAGTGGATATTATAACACCGCGTTACTTCATCTATTTGGTCCCAGTAGTTTTGGATTTATATTCTCTTAGACTACCGGGGAAAAGTCTCACTAGTTCAACGTGAACTTTTTCTATTAATTTTGACGTCAATTCTTAATGTTTGCTGACATTTAAAGCTTTTATCGTACAACTTCATCGGTTTAATGGTTCGCTAGCCATCAGTGAATGTTCATAAAAATATTTTAGGAATTACCCAACTACTACCAATGTTAGAAATATACCCGTGGTAAGAAGGTTATTGTTAAAAATAACAAGCGGATGTTTTTTTTTTTTTGGTTGACAAACGAGCACACACACACCACCTGATGGTAAGTGGTTGCTGTGGCCCATAGACATCTATCCTCGATTATAAATCAGAATGCAGATGCGTTGTTACCCGTGAGGACTAATATGGAATGCCTCGTTTCCATTGAAAAGGGTCTCCGGTTCTCTACACTCACCATACGCACGCACAAACACAGCAGCATTAAGCTACTATTTTGCGCTGGCATTCTGTGAGAGCGTGGTCCTTCCCCGGTCGAGCCGACCCATTCGTGCTACTATACTACTAATATAACTGCAGTATGTCTCTACCACATTTAAAATGATCAACTTGTTTCCTTTGTTACGCAACCACACTGTACAGGCAATACAGTGGGACACAATAAATGGAAGATTAGTTGTGCCCTTACTTCTTCGATTTTTTATTTCTATCCTCATATTTATTCTAACAGTGCTTAAATTCAAACACACAGGTATGTGTTACATTTATAAAATACTGTGTATCTATGTAGTTTTTTTCTACTGGCGTCAGGGGAATATGTTATGAACAGAAAAAAATATAAATCGCGAATCCGAAAACGACGAAAGGCGCAACCATCCCTCAGCTGTCAGAACAAAAGCCGAGACAAGTTCATAAATCTTAAACCTCGAGGTAGAAGGCTCATTGTCAGCTCAAACGATTGCATTAAGCTTCGCCGATCATATGTTTTTTTTAAATTAGGTGACAAATGAGTATACAGTCGTTTATGTAATGCCGTTGCCCATAGAAGTTTACATTCATCTTCAATTGAGAATCAAAATGCAGTTGCGTTGTCACCTATGAAGACTAACATTTTCAGTATAAAAGGGTATCCGGTTCTCTACACTCACCATACGAAACACAGCAGCAATAAGCTGCTATTTTACGCTGGTATTATTCTCTGAGAGCATGGTCCCAGTCAAGCTGACCCACTCATGCTACTACTAAGAAATGTAAAATGTAAAAGCTTGCCGATCAAATATGCAATATGCGCTGAATCTTCTCATAATATACCTATGCATATAAATAATAGTGAGTGAAAAATCTGTCTTTGATATCAAAATAACTGCCTTATATTGAGCTGAGGGGGTTATTTGTATGCCATTAAGTCATGAATCTGTCTGTTTGTCGGTCTGTGTTTCCGCGCCAATTTTCGGAATGGCTAAACCTATTGTAAGGAAGCTCCACAAACAGATAAAGAGCAATTCCAGGAGTGGTCTAGACTATATTTTATCCGATAATTTGAAAATTAAAAAAAAAACGAAGGTTTATCTTAAATCTAAAATAAAAACCGGCCAAGAGCGTGTCGGGCCACGCTCAGTGTAGGGTTCCGTAGTTTCCCGTCCGTCACAATAAGTGTTCCCACTTATGAGTTTAAAGGTGGGTCCATTGTGTTCGCGCTCCAGCAGCGCTCCGCGCTCCTGCAACTGCTCCCGGTAGTGGGTAGTGGGTACTGTTGTCTCCATCCATACTCTTGTCTCCATCCAAGTTCAAAATGATTTTCCTAGAAAGTCCTTATAAAGTTCTACTTTTCAGATTTTTTTCATATTTTCTAAACTTATGGTTCAAAAGTTAGAGGGGGGGGACACATTGTTTTTTGCTTTTGGAGCGATTATTTCCGAAATTATTGACATTATTAAAAAATGATTTGAGTAAACCCCCATTCTTTTTTTAATACCTTTCCAACAATATATCACACGTTAGAGTTGAAATTAAAAAAAATCACTTCCCACTTTACATATAGGGGGGCTACCCTAATAAAACATTTTTTCCAATTTTTATTTTACCACTTTGTCGGCGTGATTGATACACATATTGGTACCAAATTTCAGCTTTCTAGTGCTAACGGTCACAGAGATTAAGCGAGGACGGACAGACAGACATGGCGAAACTATAAGGGTTCCTAGTTGGCTACGGAACCCTAAAAAACGCTAGTCTTTAATAAACTTTTTCGCTGATCTCACATTTTCTTTCGTAACAGCCGTTAAATGACGACCATTTATTCTTCAGCTCCCAAAGTTAGTCAACCGTGCTAAATTTTGTTATACCAAGGTTACACGGTTGCCTTAGAAGGGCCCTTATCCATGAATGACATTTTGAGTCTATCAAAGGATTTGTCCGATTTTAGGCGACATTTGAAATAAAAAATCGTCGTGCAAATATATTCCCGACGCATTTGTTGTAGAATTATTTTTCAATGCTACAGGATAATAATTCAAATTGGCTCGTAATAATTTAAAAGGAAATGGTATTTTTGCTTGAAAATAATCGTTTTTTTAAAGTAAATTATAACTGCCAGTGTCTCATAAAAAAAAAACATTTTTTTCATTAAACTATCCGCGTGGCGTGTCATATGTACATATTTATATGCATAGAGCTATAGAGAAGAAGATAATTAGTTACTACTCGCGAATCAGGCGTTACTTTGCGGAAAACTATTGCATCAAATATGTTAAAATTATAAAATTTAATGTTAAAATTAATATGTTTTAAATAGTGGATGGCACAGATGGTTAGCGCTCGGTTTAGTTTAAAGTACATCACGCGAGCAACCCGGGATCGATCCCCGCCGGCACCAATGAAATTGATGATTGCAGTTTTAAGTGCTGAATTACCACGTCCTCGGCGGTGAAGGAAAATATTGCGAGAAAACCTGCATGTCTAAAAAATAAAAGAAATATTTGAAAGACATGTGAAGTTTGCCAACACACATTGGGTCAGCGCGACGGACACTTCCTTGTCGTACGTTTGTTTGTGGTGGTACCTATGTGACGGCAGTTTCGTCAAAGTTGCGTTATGAACACAAACACACACACACCACACACACACACACACAACACACGCGCGAACACACGCGCGCGCGCATTAATATCATTAGAGAAGTTGTTGGCTGAAAACCTCTACTGTCTTATAAAAAATGTAGTTTTCATTCTTAAACTAGGGTCACTTTCAATAAAGAAGTCCCGTGGAATTAAAATTTTAAGTATGGATTTTGACAGTAAACGTCAAATTTCGTGGAGCTGCGGGTTGCGTGATAAGGTATCTTAAACCCTATTAATAAACAGTGACTTGTAATATGGACGTTAGGATTAGACTGTTTGCAATTATAACCTTATTGTTTTATTGTTATGTGTTTTATATTATTCAGATTTTAAAGGCATGATATTATATGTTGTATATTTTAGATTATCTGTAATAATAAAATCTTTTTCGTCAGTTAGTTTAGTTACACACGTAACATCAGCTTTACGTTCAGTTCATAAAATATTCAACGTTCCTATCAAACTTCTTGCTTCAAAAGCTTCGTCGGGTGAGTGAATACATACGATCGCGTGATATTTCACAGTAGAAAGGAGAACCCATTGTATTGAGTATTCAAGTGGAAGTTGAAGGATCCGATCCAATTAGGTTTGTATAGATGCCCAAAAGAATTTCTTTGAATATTACGTTTCTATATATAGTTACTTTGGACAAATATATCTTAGAAAACATTATTCGTTACTACTTTTATGTAAAAGAATATGTTTATTTTTTATTTTTTAATAGGAGACGGGGGAAAACTTAAACAGGAGAAGAACAGCAGCATCTTGCTAATAACAACTTAAAATTGTTTAAAAATAACTGCACACGGTGTGCAAATTTGATTAAAATTGGTTCAGTAGTTTAGGAGTCAGGACAAACAACGTGACACCTAATTTATATATATTAAGATGTGTGTATATATATATTTAATGACAATACAATTTATTTTACTTATTTATATAATTTATTTTATTATATATACAATAGTGTAGTTACAAAATTATAAACTAAAATAAACAAAATATAAGTATGCTGTAGCAAGTTGGTGCGCGCTTGCTGCACCGACAAGAGCGGTACGCCAGTGGATAACTCGTGTACACTCTGTAAATGTATATATTACTTAAATATTAAAAATAATTAAAATCTTACACTGATCTTGACACTTAGAAATGAACTTGCATCATTAGCAGTTAGCAGTAGCAGCAGTAACTTTTATGTAAAAGAATATGTTTATTTTTTATTTTTTAATAGGAGACGGGGGAAAACTTAAACAGGAGAAGAGCAGCAGCATCTTGCTAATAACAACTTAAAATTGTTTAAAAATAAACTGTGGGTGCGAACTGTGGCGTTGCGTAGTGTGATTAGCACAAAGATTTGAATGGTTAGATGCGCCTTCACCTTGAAAACTGTGGCATTATTTTTATATGTGTTCGTTTGCAAGACGTTGACGCACGCACACTAATGCAATAGCGTTATCTCTTATTATCTTATAGAAATTGTGTATACTACTTTCTCTGTCGCACAAATGAGCACTGATTGCGAATGAGTGAGCTCACTCATTTGAAAATGGACACATTTCGGAGTGGCCATACTATTGTAAGGGCGCATCTAACTATTTAAATCTTTGGATTAGCAGGGTTGATTTGCTCCAGGCGACACTTTTAGAAGGTGGCAAAATTTCACTTTATATAATACTAATATCTTGTAAAAATTTGAACCACTTTATATTTTTGTCGCACCTACGATTCGGACCGATCGAAATACGCACAAAATTTTCATTACTTAATTTATGCTATGACTTCGGCATCCCCCTTTTTGATTGAATGTGTAATAATCACATCTGCGTTGTAGTGACTGGCAGCACCGTCTGTACTAACATTCAGGGATTCCCCGTAGTTTATTTTCTGCTTGGATTGTTTATGACTAATATTCAGCGAGAATGACTTCTATCATATCAAGAATACAATAGTGTTCAATATTCTATAATAAAACCCGAAAATTATGTTACACTAAGGGTAAGTCCCTTCAGGGAAGCCCGTGAGTGATGGTTTCATAATTCAAACTGATTGATGGATCGTTCGTCCTCCAATTCACACTTACTTTAATTTTATATATGTATACGCTTTCCAAACTATGATTTTATTTATATCTGTTGATATTTATGTTCAGAGAAGTGAAAAAAGTGAACAATATATTGTAAGATATGGTTGATGCTATGCTTTCACGATTAATATCTCATGTAACTTGAAGAGTCAAAATGTGTCAAAAATGCACGTATGGCAATGTCAATGGCACAATGCTGTGTTGGTCCCTACTTTAACGAACGGTAGTGTAAGTTGGGTGTGGCAGAAGAAGCACGAGAGTAGAATAAACGCAGTAGAAATGCGGTCATTAAGGATTATGTTAGGTCTGAATCAGAATGACAGGGTAAGAAATTGTGTGATAAAGGATAAGTGTGGTTTGTAAGATGATGTTGTGACCAGGATTTAGAAAAAAATGCTTCGGTGGTATGCTCATGTGGAAAGAATAAATGAGGAAAGAGTGACAAAGAAAATTTGTGTTGCAGAAGTGAATGGCAGAGTCGGAAAGGGACGTCCTAGGCTAAAATGTAGGAGTACCCTTAACCGACGAGCACGTATGCGTAGGTATATGGATGTGAAGAAGGCGAGAGAGGTGTGTCAGGATCGTACCAAATGAAAGTCTGTAGTCTCTGCCTACCCCTCTGGGTGATAGGCGTGAGTTTTTATGTATTAGATAAAAATTATACATTTACCACGTTGCAGGCATACGCTGTACGAAAATAAATTAGCTGGTCAACCTGCAATCGATTCTCAGGAAGAGCCAGTATTTGCATGAAAACATAATTCACTTTTTGATGGCTTGCTATTATTTGACAGGCCTGTTGGTCTAGTGGTTAGTGACACTGACTACTATGCCGGAGGTCGTGGGTTCGATTCCCACCCAGAACAAATGTTTATGTGATGAGCACGATCATTTGTTCTGTGTCTGGGTGTAATTTATCTATAATATTTATGTATTTAGAAATATATAAGTATGTTTATCAGTTGTCTAGTACCCATAACACAAGCTCTGCTTAGCTTGGGACTAAATGGCGTTGTGTGATAGTTGTGGAATATTATTATTATTATTATTATTATTATTATTATTATTCGCTTTTAATAGACACTGCGCTCAGACCTCAAATTTGATTGCTTAACCTTTGGAACAAGGATAGAGTACTATGGCGTGGAAGTAGCCAGTCCGTTAGTTTTCTATGGTTACATTTTACGCATTAGCTGTTCGCTTTCATTCATCTTTCTCCCTTCTACTTTCGGTCTACAAGACGGATTATTCTTACATCCTATTATTGTTGACACTCCGCGGATATATCATAAACTTTATAATGTGGGTATCCACAGTAGAACCAACGTAATCGACATAGCGCAGATCAGAAAGCTAAAGTGGCAATAGGGCAGGCCATATAGCTGGAAGAACCGACAACCGATGGTGAAAAAACGTTCTCGCGTGACAGCTTCGTACCGGTTTGCAGATTGTAAGGTAGCCTCGCACTATACGAAGTGACGACCAGGCCGTAAGTATAAGATGTAGACAATCGATGGATGCAGTTAGATGAGAACCGTACTTAGTGGCATTCCTTAAAGAGCTCCTATGTTCAGTGGTGAACTCATGATGGCCTATAATGATGATGATGATGATTATTATTATGATTCGGCGGACGCGCACTATACGTATTGTACATCATATTTTGATACGGCAAGGATTGTAATGTGTCAGTGTCAGAGAGTCAAGCCAACATAGCATTAGTCTTTTTTAGGCGTAAGTGAATAAGCTTATTATAGGCTTGCTTTTTTACTATCATGAATCTTCAGGCTCTTATTCTTAAAAAGCTTTGTAAATAAATGTTCACCTATTTATACATAAAAAGTATAAAATGTCATAGTCTGTAAAAGCTTGCGGTTGTCAAGTCATGCGAAGTTTTTATTAGTCTGTAAAAGCTTGCGGTTGTCAAGTCATGCGAAGTTTTTATTACCTATCTTCTTAAGGTATCTATACACTCTCGGATAACGATGATTTCGTACCGATATCTAAAAAAAACGATATTTTTTTCGGCTGTACATCCCTACTCGCAACTATTGCAGCGATGGTGGAACAACCATCGCAATAAGTTCATAAATCTCCGCCTACGCAGTAAAGGGAACTCTTTGTAAGCGCAAACGACGTCGTTTCGCTCGCATATGATAAGTTTGTAGCAATATTTCCACGCGTAAAGGAGGCGAGAAATTTTTTAAGTGCGTTCAATATTGAAACGCAAAAAGTGTTCAAAGTTTTCCTATGGAACAAAAGCATTATTTATTAATGGGCATTGAAAAATGTTTCTGTTATCAAGGTTGTGATAAAAAATTAAGTTGCATTGAGAAAAACATCCGGTTTTTCTTTCTTGGTAACTACTAGAATGTCGTCGAAATAGTTACCCTACGTTTTCACCGTTTGTGGTGAAATCTTTTCCCCAAATTTATATAACCCTTGAAGTATAAATAATATATAAATTTAATTAAAAAAAATCATTAAAATCGGTTTAACCATTTTTGAAAAATAGTAGAACTTACGTAAAAAAACATACGCATCGAATTCAGAACATTCTCGTTTTTGATTCTCGGTTAAAAACATTATTTCTTTGGAATATTTTAATAGTACTGTAAAACTCATACGAAACTCTCTATCAGAGGGTAAATTCAATGTGTATTTTAACAATAAAGCTTTGTCACAGAATCGTTTCAATATTGTCAAACAATGGCAGTTTCAGTTTAAGTTTTTCTGAAAACACGTTTCCATCTGTACTTACTTTAAAGCTTTAAAATTATAGTTCATATTTATATAGGCGTTGTATGTTTTATTTTTCTATCGCCACCTTAATGGTAGGCCGTAAATGTGCTTAAAATAGACCTTTTTACAATTGTCAACCACATCTGCACGTGGCTCATCCTATTGACTGACTCACGAGGGTATGACGACCTGCTGCTAAATAAAAATATTTTCATAGCCCCTTAAAACCGGATCGGAAGAAGTGTTACCAGTGTAAGGGTTTTAGTAACTTTGCTAGTTGGCGAATTCTTGAAAAGTTCAGCGTCAGTATTTAATGCCAAGCATGGGTCTCAAATGACTTTTTCGCTTTAATTTTTATTGAATGTTCTTATAAATTACTTCACACCACTGTGCTACCTTGCATTTGTTGGTACAAACATAATATACTTATAGGAACTTTTCTCCTTTAACGGTTGTCATTTTAACAAATTTGTCGTTTTTGATGAGACAAATATTGTCCCCATAAGCATATATCTTATTCAAAAAAATTTAAGGGGAAATATAACCTCAAATGGCTTAGCAAGATCCTACGTTATGCCGAAAATATTGCAGCATTAATTTTGAAATACTTTGCATACTAACTGAATTATAATTTAAAATTAACTAAACTATTGGCATCCAAGCTTCAGAACGCCGATAGTTTAGGTAATAAAAAAAGATAAGCCCTGCTTTATAGTTAGTTCAGTTAGTATGCAAAGATTATTATATAGTTAATAGTTTAATTAATCCTCAACTTTACCATATGTTTATTTCAAAATTAATGCTGCAATATTTTCGGTATAACGGAGGATCTTGCTACGCCATTTGAGGTTATATTTCCCCTTAAGCGAACATATTCGGAACCATTTTAATTGTTTATTGCCTAATAATAATCATTTTATCAAGAAGATACAGTAGCATCTTGTTTTTTTTTTTGATAAGGGTGACAAACGAGCACACAGTCGACCAGATGGTGTGAAGATTCTGTGGCCCAAAGACATCTACATTTATTCTCGATTAAGAATCAAAACAAAAACCCCTGAGGACTACGATGGAATACCTCGTTTCCAGTAAAAAAGGGTTTCCGGAACGCTACACTCACCATACGAAACACAACAAAATTAAGCTGCTATTTGACGCTGAAATTCTATGAGAGCGTGGTCCTTCCCCGGTCGAGCCGACCCATTCGTGCTACAAACATAATATAGCTGCAGCGTGGCTCTACCACGTATTTCTTTAAATAAAGTTTTAGAAATACTATCGGTTTATTATTTTATTGGCTTTCTAACATATATCTTGATTTCGGAATCAATATACTTGCGCAGCATTTTTTATCGAATCAGCAGTAAAAATAAAAAAAGGTGGAGCTAGGCTGATAATATGACTCATGATTGTTTTTTTTCCAGGTAAAAACCGAATTACTGACTACCAGCCGCTTTCGGAGGTAATTGTAAGAAAAGAATCGTTGCCATCATCATCATCCGGCCTCCCCAAGAAATTGCAAGAAGCACGGCCCTGAGTCACCTGCATCCTGCATGTCTTACTAGGGCGTCACTAGTACAAGGTAAGGTCGCCTACTGGTACAAGGCTGCCACTTCAGAACCTAACTTCCCCATCGGTTGGCGTTCTTCCAGCTATACAGGGTTATTTTTCAAAGATTAACAAAGTTTTAAACTTAAGTTCAAATATATAAATAAAGATATGCCGTTTTTGCAGTTTTTGAAAATACGTGTAAATAAGGCTTTTAATTTTATTCGAAATGATCCAAAATTTAATGTAAATTATACAACTTCATGGTCTGTTTAGCATTGCAAATTTGAGAGCATAACTGTCACTTGTCTCAAATTTCAATCCAGACATAACACTCTTGCCATCTTCAATATATCGCCAATCCACGTTGGGCCCCTTAACGACTCTGCCACTTAATTCCGCTACTCTGCTACCTAAATTTGTTTCACTCTTTCTTCATTTATTGTTTTTTTTATGACTAAACTACAGTAGCATTCATTTATAAATTTTGGTCACAACATCTTGCACCCCACACATTTCTTTTATCACACAATTTCTCACCCTGTCATTCAGAGCTATCTCTATTATATCTGCTCCTTAGAGATCACATTTCTACAGCATTTATTCTACTCACGTGCTTCTACTGCAACACCCAGCTTTCACTAACACACATTAAAGTTGAGACTAATACAACGTTATGAATTGTCATTTTTTAATGAGTGACTTTCTTGTTACATTCTGTCTGTTAAATTCTGTGATTAAAATTTAAAAGTTAAGTTAAAGGTAAAGTACGTCCCACTGCTGCACACAGGTCTGCTCTCATTTATGAGAGGGTATTGAGGCAAGGAAATCTCCGCCGCGCTGCGTTTTTTTTTTCATATTTTTAGACCAGCTGGTTTCCGCACGATATTTTCCTTCACTGCCGAGCACGTGCTAAATCAGCACTTAAAATTGCAATTACAAATTTCGTTGTTGCCAACTGAGATCGAACCCGGGCTGCTCGCGTACTGGTAAATTTACAGCGAGAGCCCTTGAGCTACCGCGTCTCTTACTAAGATTTATTCATAAATAAATTAAAATATATTATAAGCATAAAAGATATCGTCATCCTGTTTCGTCCCGTACGTGTCCAAAGAGGAAACTATGGGGTAATATGCTAAAAATTACTTATAGCTTCCGACAGAAAGCGGTCATCATCTCGTTAAGTCAGGCTTAAAATAGCCCAGACCGGCGACGGTAAGCGGCATCAAAATTAGCGAATCTTCTAGTACTGCAAACGTCATTCTACCTGATATCCTGATTAAGGCAAATCCTCTGTATAATGTAAGAGACCCTTCTCCAGCTGTGGATTATTTAGAATTACGGGCTTCGATGAAAATAAAGACTACTCCAACAAACTTGTAGGTAAATATTCTTCCACATAATAAAATCATTTTTACAGTAAGATGTAAGTATGTTATTTAAAAGACAGTTCAAATATTTGTTCACTTATAATATCTGTAGGTTCATTTATAATGTCTGTATGTTAGATATTTTGATGGATATTTAAAATGTGCGTTTGATGAAGATAAATCGTATTTGTAGTTATTTTCTACTTTTTTATGTACTTAAAAGAAAACCCAACAAAGACACGAATTATTACATGTGACTTGCATAAATGCTCGTGATTTCACAAAAAAGGTGTATTAATATTAGAACTTTTCTTGATTGGTTGATATGATAACGGTGACGTCAGGTCGACATGACTAGTAACGACGCGTTTTCAAGCGCATATAGAAACTTCTTTAATATTCGAATCGACGCGATCGCTATACAGTAAGTTTGGCGCACGGCATCAACATTTTTTGGCATTGTCATTCGTCAGTAAAAATGTTCTCTTGGAGTAATAAATGGTACCGTGCAATGACGTAAGATGATTCACTACCGCATACAACGTGCGTGTATAGAGGCGACAGAGGGAAACCGAAGTAAGGGATGTATCAGTATTGACTAATCAAAATTAGGCCCCAAGGTTCTTTATAGAAAGCAGACATACATAAAATAAAACACTTTATTTTCATTCTGAAAACTGCAGCAGTTTTGGTTCTTATAAATGGCTTAAACGTATCTGGGAAAATGTTGAAGACACGTTAAAATTCTTCCATAAGATAAATATTTTGTATCAAATAATGTTAACATCAAATACGCAACTGCAAACTTCGCAGAAACGTTTTACCACGCCGCGCCGAGTATATTTAAATAAACTTCATTATTCAGTAGCAAAACGCTTCGAAATTGTATAACGCGTTCATAAAATATGGATAGGTAGTGCATATAAATTTTGTCTAATATGGATTTTGTGATTGACCCCTTTGGCACACGATCGAATCCGACAGCGCAAATCAACGCAAATCCACGTCCGTAGATTTTATTAAACAGTTGCAGATTTTATACACTTTGTATTTGCGAATATTTCATTGGGATCAACTGCAGATTAACCAGTATTCAGAGACAATTTCTTTAAACTCAACTATCACTAACTTCACAATGTGAAAATTTGTGTAACATCAGCATTAACCAGAGTCTATTAAAAGTCCACTGCTTAATATTAAGCTGAGCTCATAGAGCTGATCATGAGTATATTTGCCAAAGTTGGCACGCTTGGCAGGCTAGTTGCCATCCGCAGTTTTTTATTTACTACACGTTGTTAAAAAGACGCTGCTACCCATGCGTTTACTTTTAAAGGTGTCATAAACTAATTTGCTAGGATCCGCGTAATGAAATAAAATGATGTGTCTTACATAGTTTGAAGAGCACCTCCTGCCCTCCTTCAATTTCATGCCCTATCACCGCTATCATCACTAATCCCAGCATCACTACTCCCAACACCACTACACTAGGAAAGACGCACCGCCGTCGATAGTATGACACGTATGTTGCGCCTCTACACGAGGCATACTTCACCCAAAAGTAGATTGCAATGGCTGACCGCATCATTTTATTTTATTACGCAGATTAACCTTTGATACCTTTAATATAATGGATTTGCCCAAAGTAACGTTTGAATCTATTAATTAGCGTTTATGTCTCTGTCGCTTGATACGACATTCACGGGACTATATGGCATAGTGGAAATTATTACACCGCCGCTACATGGTTTGTGTTACATAATAATACGATCTAAGCTGAAATTTTGACATAAAGTTTGAGTTCAAACTCGAGATTGTTTCTGAACACCGGCCTAAGTTTCTTCGTGGCTACAAACTCCAATGAATAGGCATATAGTTTGCTAAAACTAGTTCAAATTATCAGTTGACTCAATCTGAATTTAAAATTATTATCTTTTAAAATAAATAGGCAAGAAATTTATATCATTTACCTTTTTAATACACAGTCCACGTGATGGCAAGTGGATGCTGTGGCCTATATACATCTACATCTACCCTCGATTAAGATTTCCTAACCCCTGAGGACTAAAACGAAATAACACATTTCTAAAAAGAGTCTCCGGATCTCTTCACTCATCATTCTGCTATGCTATTATTTTAAGCTGGTATTCTGTGTGAGCTTGGTTTTTCCCCGCACGAGGCAACTCATTCGTGCTACAACCACGATATGCAGCATGGCTCCACAACGTATAAACCTTGAAGTACCTTACGTAAGTTACCTACCTCAAATCGTGTTGACGCATTGATTTATATATTATACATACTTGTTACACTTGTTTTGTATAACTCATGACCTAACGGGTGATTTTTTTATAAATATTCCCAGATACTAGGATTTTCCCCCGGGTTGTAGAAGCGTTTTAGATATATTAATTGTACATCGGCAAATATAAATTGTAAAATAAGTGTTCAGTACGGGGAACATTTATTTGCAAGCCATATAAATGTTCCGTGCGGGATTCAATCACGCGGCCCGAAGCGCCGATGATGTGCTACCGAGCCATCACATCTTTCAACAAGCCTACATGTTTAATAATATTCCCATTGATTCCAAGTAAACTCTATATGGTTGTATAGAGATATATAGATTATCTATCTATAGATTATAGTAGAGTATAGATTATAGATTGTACAATTTTAGTAGATTCCTCTGTTTTTCTAAAAATTACAATTGACGAGAAGCTCCAATTAGGCCTCCAAGTGTATAAAAATTAGCAAGCAGACTTACTCGTAGATTTGCAGCATATGCTCTACGAAGAATTTGAAGTCTGAACAATATTAAAATAACTAGATTGGATTATTTTAGTTACTTTCATAAAGTAAATGTCTTACGGAAAGTTATTGAGAAACGCGACTGACATTTAAACTATATTAGTTCTGCAAAAGAAGACCTTAAGTTCAATTTATTAACTTACTATAAATTGTGGAGTCGGAAGCGGGTCGCTGTAGGAAATAGAACATATTTTTGCGTTATTTTTAATTAAAAATTTGTAAGTGTTCAAAAAATAAATAAGAAATCATAATCAAACTTTCCAAATAAATTGAACAGAGTTTTATGTATTATTGATTTAAACGTAATATCAGGCCGTGTAGTCGCGACGTAAGAGAGTACTCCGCCACACCATTCCGTGAGTGTCATGCGAGGTGATAGAGGGAAATTAAATGGCCTGCAGTATTTGACAGTTAGAGTGACATTTTTGATATTGAATAAGGGTGGCAAACGAGCACACAGTCTACCTGATGGTAAGTGGATGTTGTGTCCCATCGACATCTACTATTATCCTCGGTGAAGAATCAAAACTAAGACGCATTATCACCCCTGAGAACTAAGGTGGAATGCCTAGCTTCCATTAAAAACGGGTCTCCGGATCTCTACATACCATACGAAACACAGCGGTATTAAGCTGCTATTTTACGCTGTTATTCTGTGAGAGCGTGGTCCTTCCCTGGTCGAGCTGATCTATTTGTGCTACACCTAAACTATAGCTGCAGCGTGGCTACAACGTAGAAAAATAAAATAAAAACTGCGGTTGCCAATCTACCTGCCAGCCGTGGAAACTATGCCAATAATCCCCCCTATAAAACAATCTATGGAAAAGGCCTATGTATGGCCTATGACTGGATTTTTGGTAGGATGTAATGGAAGAAAAAATATATTTTCGATATATTTGCGGTTTCAATTATTATTTGCTAGATTCGTTGATACCTACATTCTAATGGCTCAATATTGGCCGTCGGCAATATAATATCGGGGGCGTCTCGATACCAAGACGTCTACGGGCGCAAACAGTTTTAATATTTGCCCTCCCCTAAAACGTCGATAAATTTTCATTTGGTGTTACGCTTCAGGATACAACAGGAAAATATCGAGAAAATTTGAACGTTAAGAAGAAACATTATTTGAGATTACCGTTACTGTTAACCCCATTATAGTCCACTGCTGAACATATGATAGATTGCTTCGTTTGGGGGATATTTGCCATAATTGCCACACTTGATAAGCGGGTTGGTAACCGCAGTTTTTTTTTAAATTTTTTAGTTACCATTAGAATACGCTCTTGATTTGTTTCCCTCTCTGTCGCCTCTTACGTCACCCACGGGATGAATGGAGTCGTGGATATTCGTATATCGCCACGGATTTGAACTTTAAAAATTATAAAATTTTCTTACCGGCTTCGAGAAAAGGGTCGATAGTTCCAATAGTAATGGTAGCCAATTCTTTTAATTATCGAATTAATCAATAATTTGCTTAAGTTGATTATTTGGTTTAAGTGATCTTAATGATAAACCAGGACGCGTTAATTTTCATTTATCAGTTGCATTATTACTATTTACAACCATTCTGCTTAATACCCAGAGAACTTCTCCGTTCCCCCATAACAGCCCACCGCTGGACATATGCCCCTCGTGTTATGGTAATGATTTGATAAAAAACGTAGGTAAAGTTTACTCTATAGCACAATATTTGAAATAAGTCTTCTAAATTTACTATTGGTCGCAGTGGGTAGAACACAGCCGGTAGAAAAAAATGGTTTTCTTTTTACGCTTTGATTTAACTTTTACCGTTGATAATAAATATCGAACAATATGCGAAATCGACACAGACACGCGATTGAGCAGTAAACTTTGACTCGACTTAATTTAGGACTGATGGTAATAAAATGTTTTGATGTTTATGTGTTACATTAAAAATCTTAGTCTTTAGCTCTTTACGAAACATTGTTCATGACTTTGTTGACTGAGTCACCACTGGGCGAACACTAGTATATCTATTATTCTATATTAGATATTTTCATGGAACAAAGAAAAATATTTTAATGCAATAATTTAGACCCAAATTCAAAAATGCACATAATCAAATGACAAGAAATACATAAGTGTGGATTGTATAGAAAAACGTTTATCACACAATAGAGTGATCTTGTGACTACGTGGCTAATTTCGATGACCTATTTTCTTTTACTCAAAAACCGGTTGTATTAATAAATACAAAAGAAAGGTATAAAAATCAAATTTGATTAGTATTCTTAAATTACCTATATAAATTACTTGATATTTCGAAGGGTTATTTAAATTATCTTTCAGTTTAACACCCCATGTTATTGAAAGGAAATAATAATCTCATTTGTTCCATCGTAGTCGTTGAAGTCTACTTTCGTTTTTGATAAATCATTTATAAAATATTTCTCAGATATTTACGAACGAGCACACGGTTCATCTGATAATAAGAGGATGCTGTGGCTCATAGACATCTAATATTCTGGATTAAGAATCAAAATGCAAATGTGTTTGTTACACTTCAGGACTGAGATGGCAGGCCTCGGTTCTAGTAAAAAGGATATCCTACACGACGATACGAACACACAGCGTCATTGAGCTGTTATTTTACGCTGGTATTCTGTGATCATCGTAATGTAAATAATATTTATGCAATCTTGTAAATAGCCTCTCAGCTTTGTTACATTTTATTGGACTGTCACGATCGTACTACGTGAAGATACTTGTTGTTCAATAAGACGAAGGTGAGAAAAACAGCCGTGAATGGACAGCATTGGACGGTAATACGATAATCGTGTTTTCTGTCAGTCGCGGCCAGTCATCCAATAAAATGCGCCTCGAGGCATCCTTCCCTACATTGGGCTAGTTCTGTTGTTAACTATTCAGGCGAGTTTATATTTACTACTAGCTGTACCCCGCAGTTTCACTCGCGTATATCACGCGTCTCTGCCGCGCGACATGATATGACACCTCGCTCATTTGGTTAACTACTAAGTTACTAAGCTGTTAGGGTAGTTGAATGTACACAATATTTATTTATCAATTAGTACCTACTGAATATAACATAAAAAATGGGTTTAGAACTGAAAATAACTTTTGTTTGGTTTTAAAAATAACTTTTTAGTTGGTTTTAAATTTAATCAACACCTACTAAATGAATTTAAAGCGAATTCAAAATATTAAACTTATTGGATTCCGCAAACAACCGCTGCGTAGGGGGCCGACCGCGCGAGTGGGCTGCGCGGCAATTTATTTTTTGACATAGACTCCCCCTCCCACACCCCAGTGACACCAGCATCGCCTGGTGCTGGCAGTGTACGCGATATAAGGATTTTTCGACGTTACTATTGAATATTTTAACATGGAAAAGTAGTTATTGTAAAATAACTATAATAGTTAGACATATGGTATTGCACTTTTATGTAGATATTGATGTCCTACATAAAACTGTAGCACATCACTTTGCTCTATTGTCAATAGTTTCCGCAGCGTACGTGATATAAGGTTTTTTTTTTTGGTAATTTTTTCACACCTTGGGTTACATTAACGAAGTTTTCATACGGATCTCTAAATTTTTTGAAAACGTTCTATCGCCTATGTTCATCAGGAATAATGTAGGATTCTAACGGTGAAAGAATTTTTCAAATCGGTTCAGTAGTTTCAGAGCCTATTTAATTCAAACAAACAAACAAATCTTTCCTCTTTATAATATTAGTGTAGATTTGTAAAAAATAGTTTTTCCTTTTTTTATTTACTAAATTGTTAGTTTCTTTATATTAGTAGCAGGCGGTGATTTATCCGAAAGTACACACTCAGAAGCCTATTCACGTTGCCTTTAAGACAAATGGCAAATTAATGCACTCCGTGCTGCACGCATGACGATCGACGAAGTAAACCTTTTGTTTCGAATGCGTTGTATGTCGAAAACAAAAGGGCTGGAGACTGGCCAAGCAAGTTGTCCGATAGTGGAAGAGAGAGGTAGAAATCGGGTAATGCAATCTTTGCACATTCTCTGAACTTACCGGCTACTTTGAGCCTGTGCTCGATATTAACAAGATTGTCTATAACCAGATCAAGTCACCTATAAGCAGCTTAGCACGTCTTTCCGTTGAGTACAAAGGTGCTGGGTGGCCTTTTGCTTAATATAGTATCCAGGTGTCCCGGTGTGATTTAGGACTGCATTTTTGCAAGAACATCAAACTTCTTAGCAACTGCTATGACCCTGGAATCAATAAACTGCCAAGTTCTAGCAAATCTAAGCTCCCAAAACTACTGAAAGCGGTCAGTGTATTTCAATGAAACATTTCTTATACACTTATTTTTTATAGGCCTTGAGTCTTATACGATTGACATCAACCTATTCGGAGTATTCTACAGTGAGAGATTTACACATTGATTTACTTTTGAACTTCTCTTTTCGATTCGATTTGATCGCGTCTGGCCGGAGTCACACCTGCGCTGTCACCTACGTACCCATAGCATAAGTAGGTCATTGATTTGTAACAGGAAGAACGATTAGCGTAGTGAATGGGCCTCTTGAGAAACTCTGGAATTAGGCTTCATAGAGTCAGAAGAGCAGCCTTCGATAACAATTTGTAGAGACCTAAATTACATAGTATATTTGTTGTTATTAGTTCGCTAAATGTTTGTATGATCCATGATGCCATTTTTGTATGATCTTTATCAGTTTATTGTTTGTTTATATGCTATTATCTTAATTAACATCATCATCATTACAGCCCATCACAAGTCGACTGCCGAACATGAGCCTTTCCAAAAGAAAGCTACAAAGCATGGTCCTCAGACACCTGCATCAACTTTCTACATCGCTTATCAGGTCGTCACTCCATCTATATCAACAACAGCTCAATTATTTACCTTTGATTACGTTTTATTTTACTCTAATTTTGATGCAAATTTTATCCTTAGGGCGATAATAAAGTTGGATCCCGTAATTAATCTTACCCTACGAAATGTTTCTCGAGACAACTTTGGCTATTCTAAACTGAAACGACTGTAACTAGAGCCCAAGTCTTCGTGTTATCAACTTGAAACAAAATTTTGCTATTGTGTTTTAAATTAAGTTACTTTCACTCATCTATCCATCTCTCATATAAATTTAGAGTAAATTTTGTTAGTTGATAGAACATGAATTTTATAATTGGTGATTTTTAATATACATTTTTGTGTTTAACAATGGTCCTTTGAGTTTGCTATTGAGGCATTTATTATCTGTTAAAATAATTTAAATAAAACTTTACTAAATTATAATTTCTTCTGCAATTCTTACATTACAATATTACAATATTACATATCTGTCGGGGACTCAAGTTTGTCCAGCAGTTTCGCTTTATCTACCTTTACTATAGTTACTTCTCTGCAAAATAGAAATATACTTAGTTCATGTTTTTAAATACAAATATTCTTAAAGCGCGTAATAAAATAAAATTAAGAGTCTTATATAGTTTGAAGAGCACTTCCCGCCCTTTTACTATAGTCGTATTTTTAATTAGACGAAGTCAACTGACGTTTACTGTGTTGTCAGTTTTTGATGAAATAAAAATAGTGTTGTGACAAAGTGAATGATTGAAAAACTCCTGAATTAATGAAATTGCCTCGATTGTCTAGTGAATAGTTAGTGTGCTGAACTGCCGATATCGGGTACGGGGTTCGAATTTTAGTCGTGCTTTTTACATACCAACGAGTTTTCGACGACTATGTTCCTATAATATCTACCTATACTGAATACCGAGTGTTTTAAACATTAAGGAAAATATTGCGAGGAAACTTGTAAGACTGTCCTATTTTCAATACATCATGTAGTTGAAACTATAGATGTATAAAATATAACAATTATAGGTAGGTAATCAGAATAAAAAAAATCACTTATTACATAATTTGTTTTTATTCATTATCAGATAAAAAATCATCACTATCGCTTTCGGTGACATTAATTAAAAATCTGTCAGTAACATTGTCAATCATGTGGTCGAGACCATACATTTTGTCTTCTTTTTTAATTATATGAGACACGCAGCTATTCCATTTTTCAGGTGTGATATGTTGAAGTCCTTCTTCAAAAAGTTTTTTTACTTCTGTCATTTTGAAGGTTTTGTTATTTCTTGCAACATATCCTTTAGCCTGCGCCCATACCAACTCAATGGGATTGAGCTCACAGTGGTATGGGGGCAGACGTAAAACAATTATCCCATGCTGCGCTGCCATCTCGTCCACAACATACTTATCGCAATGTTCTTGCTTGTGCTGCCGTACAATGTCTATAAGAGTAGCTTTAACCATTGTTGCTTCGAATGAAATATTTTTGCTCGTTAGCCACTCTAGTATTCTAGGTTTAGTCCAAGACATTTTAGGCAGCGATTCTAGTTTCCTGGAGTGGTAGGGGGCATTATCCATCACTACTACGGAATTTGGTTTTAGTTTTGGCAAGACACCCCAAAACCACTTCTCAAAGGAATCGGCATTCATCTCTTGATGATAATCTTCTTTTTTTTTTGGCTTCAAATATTAATAAGCTGTCTTCTACGAATCCTTCTTCCCCGCCTATATGGCCGATAATTAATCGTTTGCCCTTTCCTGAAGGCTGTTTTAAGCCAGTGGTCAAGCCATCTAGGAAGGCCTGGCGGGACGATAACACTGTCTGGTCAATCCATGCCTTCTTCGGTGCATGACCTTCAAGATAGTGAAAAATATCAATTAATTATTTGAAAGTACAATTTAATGTAAAGAAAACAGAAAATTGTAATTACCTTCGTTGATCCAGGTTTCATCTTTGTAATAAATATACCTTCCTTCCCTTCGATACTCTTTAATTTTTCGAAGGTATCGCTGGCGCCATAGAATAATGTCCTGTCTGTCAATTAAAATGCTGTGTCTTGATTTTGTGATATATTTGAAATTTAAATGTTTCATAACATTTCTTAATGTACTCCAAGAAAAATTGGGTAAGTCTGGGTCTTCGTTGACAACCTTAAGAATCTGTAAAGTAATAAAATATGTTTTGAGTAAGGAAGTCTACGCAATCTAATACTTTGGTTTTACAAAGAACATTATGGTGGACACAGAATATAATGCAGTAGAAGGAATAAAGTTTAAGTTACCTTTATAATGGTGGGTGACTCATTTGCATAAAAAAAATTATGTACTTTTCGCCTTATAGCGGCAAAAGTAAAATCGTCTAATTTATCTTTGAAACTGTGTTTCGGTCCACGTTTCTCGGGAGACTTAAATTGTTCATTTTCTTTGCATTCTTTTAACACACTGTAAACTGAGGTCACACCAATTCCCAAAATGTCAGCTGTTTTCGAAACACATTCTTTTTTTTCGGGGGCCTCAATAGGTAATAGTGAAGCAGCTTTTTCCTCAAATACGTGTTTGTAGACGTTTTGTATCATAAGTTTTTCGGTAACGCTTAAAGCAATCCGTGGTCTCTTCTTTCTTGGAGACAAGCTTTGGCTTGACGTGCTTGGTTGAGGATCCATATCGTTTGTACGAAACAATATAGCAACAAATAAACACAACAATTACCACAAACACAACCTAACGAAAAACTTAACAAAAACAATAACTAAACAGCGTGAGCGCAGAAAAAACATTCGTGCTATCAGACCAGAGGTTAGAAGCCGAATAACAAACAAAATGGCGACCGACGCGCGCGGCGTTGATCGGTGTTGGCACTAGTCGCCGCGCCGCGCTTTGTAATAAAACCTCAAAAAACTGATTGTAGTTACATACTACTAGTAACTTATATCAGAGCACTTTTATACAATTTTATTGTAAAATAGAAATAATATTCTTTTATAGTTTGAAATGATTAACTATTCACACTCATTGTTCATTCATCTGATTGAACGAGAACTGAACGCATCACTATTACTTTAAATATGGCAACATTATTTTACAAAGTGACATTAGCTACTGTCAGTTGGCTTCGTCTAATTAAAAATACGACTATACTTACTTTTAGTACTTTCTTAACACCAAAGTATCTTAAACTTCGATGAAAAATCTTGTCTCGTAGAAATTTGCATCTTTATTATTTTTTTATAAACAAAAATTTATAAGAAACTGTTCATGTTGTTGGGAAACTGCAATAAACATGCAGTTTCACATCTAGGTAGAAATAATATTCAATAAAAACAAACGTTTTCGCTATTTCAATACAATGACATAAATTATACGTATTAAGGTGATAAATTTTCGATAAAGTCATGAAAATCCAAAAAATCAGTAATATTGAATTTTTTTGGCTGTTGTCATAGATCACGATCTCATCTCTCGCCACATTTCGTTTGGATATTATTAGCAAGAGCCATGGTAACTCAGATGGTTAACACTTGCTATAAATACAACAGAACGCGAGTGACCCGGGTTCGATCTCCGCCGGCACCAATGAAATTATTAAATGTTGATTTACCACGTGCTCGGCGGTGAAGGAAAACATCGTGAGGAAATCTGCATGTCTGAGGAATAAAAAAAATATTTCGAAGGTATGTGAAGTTCGCCAACACGCATTGGGGCTGCGCGGTGGGTACTTCATTTCCCTAAAAACCCTCCCAGAAATGAGGGGAGGCCTGTGCCCAGCGAGTGGGACGTATATAGGCTGTAACTTTACTATTAGCAAGAAACCTGTATATACAAAAAAAAATAAACTTTTATTTTTATTTGTATTTCATTATCAACCTGTATGTGTGCTGCAAGAGGCAACTAATGGGAAATGCAAGAAAAACTTTTGATTTCCCTTAGATGGCGGTATAAGTATCTCGTTTTCATAATACGAAAATATCTATACCAGCGGCTCTCTAATAAAGTGATAAGTGGTAAAGTATAAAATGAGTTTCAATAGGATTTACATGTGATCTATATTAAAGTTAAAAGTTAACGTTACAGGTTATATACGTCCCACTCCTGGGCACATGCCTCCGCTCATTTCTGAGAGGGTTTAAGGGCAAGGAAGTGTCTTCCACGCTGCCCCAATGCGTGTTAGCGAACTTCACATGTATTCGAAATATTTTTTTCTTATTTCACCGCCGAGCACGTGGTAAATCAGCGCTTAAAATTGTACATAAAATTTCTATGGTGCCGACGGGGAACGAACCCGGTTTGCTCGCGTACTCTGAAATTTACAGCGAGCGCTAGCATTTGAGCTACCACGGCTCCTATATCGGTGATCTTTATTTAATAAAAATTATTCTATTCTAAAAATAAAAGATACTGCGATCTTCAATATGTCAACCAGATGTGACGCCTATAGCAAAAAAGTAGCGACAGTTGCCTGATGGTACTACCCTTTAAAATACACTAAATGACGTCTCCTCCAACAAATACAATGTTATTGAATCAAACAATGCGGTTTTCAAGTAAAAAGTAGCTGTATATGTGAATGAATTGGCAAAAGTTACGTATATTTTATCCGGGATTAGTTGAGCGATTAAGCAGATTTTTTAATCAATAAAATATTTTTAACAGTTATCTATATGTATAGATACATGTTATACAAATAAATAAAAGTGCAGTCTGTTCGTAATATAGAAGAAGCTTCTGTCTTTCTGTTCTTCAGTCCGATCTAATTCTTCGGAATGATTGATAGGATTATGATAAAACCTCGCGAACAGATTGTAGTTAAATAAAATACATGAGGAAATGTTTGTGAAATCGTAAAACTGATTAAAAAACTATTAGAGATATTATATACATATATTTAAATAGAACTTTCATCAAACTTAATCGGTCAAATCATGAAGTTACACGATCACTAACAGACTCGTCAATCTTTACAATACGAGTAGGTAATAAATTTTTTGTTTATAATTATAATTTGAAAAATCACGTACGATCAAGATGATGATGTGCTAGTTGGTATACCTATTCTTGCTGACATAGCTAATATGAGGGTATTGGGATCGTATCGGGGTCATTAGTTGCTGACGCATTAAAATTCAGTTATTGACAGGTTGCGAGGTATGCAGACCGCTGCTGGAATACAAGCGCGGTGACATGTTTTTTGTGGTTTATTTTTAACCTTCGGATAAAAAATCGGGATAATAAAAATAAGTTAAAGTAGTAATTAAATAACAGTTTTATTCAATGCGTAGTGTTCGCGTAAATTTAAGAAATTATTACCTTCGGATAAACGTTATTATTAGAATAAGACTCATCGTCATCATCATCATCATTACAACCCTTCACAAGTCCACTGTTGAACATAAACCTCCCCCAAAGAATAGAGCCACCTGCATCCATCATGCATATATTTCTGCACGTCTTACCAGGTCGTCACTCCGTTTAGTGGAAGGCCGCCCCAAACTACGCTTACCGGTAGGAGACTACTACTCGTATGAATCTAAGACGTTGTCCTTGGCCGTATGAATAAAACACAACATAAACAAATTTAGAAATAGAGTCATATTAAAAAAATTGCTTCACGTTAATATTCAGTCAGGTTATAATTTTTTTTTATAGAAGAAGGGGCAAACCAGCATGTGGCTCACCTGATGTTAAGTGACTACCGCCGCCCATGATGATGAGAATTGCGGGTGCGTTGCCGGCCCTTTAGAAAGGAGTAAGCTCTTTTCCCCAGGTCGTATCGGTCCGGAAAAATCGGCGGTGGTAAACTATTAAATTTTTTGATAGATAACTTTTATCCCAACTATTAAATATCATCACTTAATTATTCATAGATTTTATTGGAGTTTGTAAGTAGTTTCTTTAGAGCAGCGTCTCTCTAAATGGATGTTAGACTTTCTATGTCTTTAAAATGTAATATACAAAAGACAGTAACTATATATTAATTGTATTTATTTATTTATTAGTCTTATAACAAGTTGATACACATAACATAAATTGTCTTAAACTACGTTTTTGTTTACTAATTATATGGATATTAAATTATACGATGACACAGCTTTTCAAAGCAAGTCCCATTTCAGTGAAATTTTAACTATAGTTTCAATTTTTTTCTCTTGCGTATATTAAAAAAGTTAAGCTTAAATTAAAATAATCAGTAGAAAATATGTGTACATTAAGGAAACAATCTTTAGCCAAATACCATGTCCCTAAAATATAAGAATTAGTTAGGGGAATAGAACAATAAAAATAAAAACCAACATAATTTTCTTGCTTAACAATTCAGAACAGGCCGATGTTTTTTCAGTCACTGTCAGAAAGCTCCTAGACGACGGCGGGCACAAGCAATATAAATCACTCCATATTTCTCTTAAGGCGCCACTAATTTCCCGTCCTGCATACAATTTCCATCTGTGAATAATGAAGACGTATTTTCACAAATTGTTACCTAAACGCTATCTTACGAGTAAAGGGCCTCCGGTATGGATGTATCGTATGGATACATCTGATTTATCAAAATTATAACTAATTTGCATAATATTATTTATATCTAATCTTTTTTCATAGAGGGCGGATTCGACCAAAGTTAGTAAGTCTTATCCTGCGAATAAAAGCACTAATTACTCTAGAGTTAGATAACTTTTCGTTTTACCAAATCTTAACCCGGGTATAACAGACTATCCGAGAGTAAATCGCTATACTGCCAAAATTCATGGAGTAAACAAGTTATCCCAGAGTATTTTAATGGCGACCGCTACATTTTGACAGCTGTTTTCGTATGCTTTGTTGTAAAAGTAGGAAATTTTCTCGTTGTGCATTTATAATTTCTTGTACTTTTGTGATAATAGTAGGGTTTATTTTTTTAAATAATGCAACGTTTACGAAATATGATCGAAGATTCTGACAGTGATGAAGAATACATTCCGAGGCGTCCACGATGGATAAGAGAAAGGAACAATTATTTCGATAACTTTTCCAAGAGTAGTTGGAGCGATGGACTGTACACACGTTCGCCTCACATTCGTACCTTTAAGACTGGAAGTAGGTGGAGAACAAGCAGAGACATTTAGAAACAGAAAAGGATACTACTCCATTAATGTGCAAACAATATGTAATGCCAATTTAGAAATAACCGACATAGTCGCAAGATGGCCAGGTTCAACTCATGACAGCACTATATTTAATAATAGCGTTCGAAAAGCACATTTTGAGACTGGTCGCTATGATAATGCATTATTATTGGTGGACAGAGGATATGCTGCAAAGAGTTACACTATGACTCCATTAGAAAATCCAAGGACACCAGCTGAAAAAAAACTGTACAATGAGTCACAAATTCGTACTAGAAATCCTGTAGAAAGGTGCTATGGTGTATGGAAAGAAGATTTCCAGTGTTGGCACTTGGGATGCGAGTAAAATTAGATAAAGCACTAACTGTTATCATAGCCACAGCAGTACTTCACAATATGTTGCGCAGACGAGGAGAACAACTTCCACCTGATGACCCAGAAGTGCTATTGCCAGCTCCATGGGATGAACTTATACAACTTGGCCAAATGCAAAGCTCGGAATCAGGACAGCAATCTACTGGCCAGTTAGCACGCAATTCGTTAATAAGTAATTATTTTTATAGTTTATTGTAGCTATGGAATGTAGATTGCAGTGATTCTTAATTTTATTAATCCAAATTTGAAAAAAGGTATAAAATAAAACATTGAAATAAATAAATTTAATATTTTATTGTTTATTGTTGAATTGCTTTTTCTTTAATCTTAAATCTAATAATAAAATACGGGTCTTTAATTTTTCTTATTTTAATTGTTCCCTTTTTATTTGTAAATCCAGATTGTGAATTTCATTTGAATGAAGTAGCTCCTTCTCAGCAACACTCTTCTGAAAATCAATTGCTTCCATTTTCTTATCATGCAATTTCTGCAATGATGATGAAGGAGCTACATATGTAGGTCGCCTTCTTGAAACTCAAGATTTTTGTAGTTTTCCTTCTTGCTCATTGTTGTCATACTGAAGAGGTTTTGCAACAGGAGTTCTTAACATTTCGGGAGTATAATCACTCCAATCCTAAAACAAAGATTTATATTTAAAATATTAACAACATAATGCCCATATAATATTTTATCTCACAAAAAACATTTAAATGATAAAATTAAAAACAAGTCTACTAAAATGTTGGAACACAAATTATAGGCAAGTCTGGCCTTCTTTATTTGACAGAGCAAGTTGCAGCATGGCAAGAATAGAAGATATATAGAAGTATGCACATTTGTTAAAAAGAATATGCACCTTTTTTCAATATACACCCGGCCTCATTTTTTACATCCTATTAAAAAATTAGCTCCACCTATCACAAAATTACAAACAGTTAAATCAGGACCCCATAGTATGTGTGTAAAAATTTACAATAAAATTCCCAAATGTCTACAAAAAGAAGAATCGTTGTATAAATTTCAAGAGAGCTTAAAAAATATTTAATTGAAAAAAGTTTCTATTCGTTGTCAGAGTTTTTCTGGTGAAAAATAATAATTGTTTAATTTGAATATGTATACCTCTTTAATATCGTTGTAAATATTGCAAATGTTTATTAAACCTAAAAGTAATGTTTAGTTTAAGTAAATAAAATAAAATTCGTGTTTTTAAATTAATTAGATTAAATTGATATATAACATAATATAATATAATATTGTTACGCCCTATCAGGGCTCATGTTTGGCTCTAATATATCCAACATAAGAACTATTTATGTAACCACATGAACGCAATAAAATGTTTGAGTCTGAAAATGACAGACTTGGCTTTACCTACTCCGAACTATTTATTGTAATGGAGTCAAGATACTTATGTTTAGCAAGTTATAACAAAACATAGCATATATTTACTATATACTATAGGTTGCTTCAGATGTATAATGTATAGAGCTACAGAAACTAATTTACCTGCATTAATACTTCGTTCGAGTCGATCCCAGTCTTTTGAATTTCATTAAGTTCAGTCTCAAGATCTGTAACCAAATTTTAAAGGTATAACAATTTTGTATGGTTTCTCTAGGGTCCTTGACTAAGCTGTAAGATACTAACCGTTATTACATAATTCTGGCTTCTCAGGCAAAATAACTTGAACCTCAGCAAAATTATGCCTCTCTAAGCTATCTGGGGCAACACTGTCACTGTCAAAATGGTTGAAAAGCCCAACAGCACTTGTTTTAATTAATGATATGATTTTGGAATCTAGAGGATCTTCTTTCTTTGGATTTGTTGGTCCACCACCTAAAATAGACAAAATTATTAAAGTAAAAGTATTTAAAGTATGCCATTTCTCACATTTTCAAAATATTTCTAACATAAATAATAATCCCATTATGTAGGAGACAAAGGAAATAAATCACTTAATCAGACCGCAGCATTGTACTATCAAGTGCTTAATAATAATGGTACATTGAACACCTAAAGATCTTTGGGATAAGCATGTTCCCAGTAGTGGCTAACACTATATAAATGTATGTAGGCATATCTCAGTCCGCTGCTCCTCCAGTTATAAGCTCATAGTTACTCCTGTCCATATTTCTAATGTATACCAAAGATTTATAGGTTTTTAGCCTAAATAACTGGATCAACACAAACATTGATAAGGTAAGGCAGGATAAAAACTAACCTGTTTGGATTCTATGCATCCTCCTGTATGACTCCTCCTTTTTGGCCTTTTTCATATACTCCCACTCATTTTTTTAAATTTTCTGCTGTACGCGAGCAGTGTGTCGTTTGGCTATTGTATTCGTGGGATAAAATTTGCCATTCGGCAAATTTTTGCTTCACCGTAACACCATCTGTTTTTTTTATTTTCGATAACACGAAAATGTTTTTCTACGAGTCCTAACAATAAACTCTTTTCCGAAGGTAACCAATTTGGGCTACGTTTTCTTTTTTCTCCAGACATTTTATTTGAAAATATAAGAAATAAGGGTAAGGTTAGAATCATCAACTGACAAGTCGCGTGTTAGTTTTAATGTTTGTTCAGTGACAGTGACAGTTGACACTATTATAATCCGGCAAACTTTATGGTGGAGCCACGTGTCTAAGGCTGCCGAAGTCTAATTCCCCGGTCGAACCTTAAACCTATTACGCGAGATATTAACTAAAGTGGACTGTATATGCGAATGCTTCTACGCTTACGTAAAAGCGACTACTATAGCATGCGGTACAATGCACTCGCTCTTCCCTAAAACTAAAACTATTATTGTGCCAAATCGATGAAAGGGAATCCTGCCTGATTGGGAGAAAAACAAAATTGGAGCGGGTTAAAACAATTATATCAGGCAGGCAGTAATTAAAGGAATATTGAATCACCGGGGTTTCTTCTATTTGTTGAGCACTATAGCTGCGACTTCCGAAACTTCTTCTGGAACACTCCGGAGAGAGGCGGTGCGCGACTATATCTCACACGAGGTGAGGCGGGTTTCCTGGAGCTCGACTGCTTCCAGGCTAAAGCGGTTTCTACTAGCGGTGTGGTTCCAACAACGAGCGCGACGGGAAGAGGAGACGTGTGGTTTCAACGACGACTGCGACGAGAAGAGGAGACGTATGGTTTCAACGACGACTGCGACGGGAAGAGGAGACGTGTGGTTTCAACGACGACTGCGACGGGAAGAGGAGGCCCGCGTCGGTCGCGCGTGCCTAATATATCCTCGGTTCCGATGATTACGTGACATTCTAGAATCCTCTTCTTTCCCCTCCCACCCCACCACCCCGATGTGTCGATAGGAGGGTATGAACGATATCGTTTTGGAAAGGAATAAACGACTTGGCACCTACCGTCCAAATATAAATAATACGAATGGTTTTTCCGCGCAACCAATTTAAATAGACAGAAAGTCTTGCATTGCGCTATATAAACAAATGTATTTCGATTTTAGTTGGCTTACAAGTTCATTCATTTTTCATTCCCCAACTCTAGAGTAACAATACCCAGTATTGGCTACTCTCCGTTTGTGTTGGAAAAACACAAACTAAATTATCCGAGAGTAAGAACAAGGAGTAAATTTATTCGAGGGTTAGTTACTCTGGAGTAACATTGAATTTGGTCGAATCCGCCCAGAGTAGTATAAAAAACGAGCACACAGTCCACGTGATGGTAAGTGGATGCTGTGGTCCATGGACGTCTACATTTATCCTCGATTAAGAATCAAAATGCATGTGCGTTGTCACCTGTGAGAGCTAAGATGGAATGCCTCGTTTCCAGTAAAGAGGGTCTCCGGTTCTCTACACCAACCATGAGAAAAACACAACAGCATTAAACTGCTATTTTGCGTTGGTATTCTGTGAAAGCGTGGTCCTGCCCGGCGTGCTACAACGATAATATATTTGCAGCGTGGCTCTGCCACGAAATATTTGATTCAAATGTACGGTAGAGTCACAATGTAGTCACTTCCTGTTATTATAGTACAAAGGTGACATTGAAAAGTTCAACAATGGCTAAAGTGAAAAGTGTTTAATTTTTTTTTATTTATAGAATAAAGTTGACAAACTAACACATAGTCCATTAGATGATAATAAAAAACGATATCCACATCCACAATAATAAAAAACAATATCCACATTGTTGCGCATAAACATCTATATCTATCCTAGGTTGAAAATCAACTAATATTGTGGTTGTAGCATGAATGGGTCGGCTCGACCGGGGCAGGACCACAGACCACTCTCACAGAATACCAGCGTAAAATAGCAGTGTAATGCTGCTGTGTTTCGTATGGTGAGTGTAGAGAATCCGAGACCCTTTTTTCTGACCCTTTTTAGATGTTTATGGGCAACCGTATCCAATTACCATCTAATGGACTATGTGTTTGTTTGTCAACTTTATTCTATAAATATTTTTTTTAATTAAACACTTTTCACTTTAGCCAGTTTTAAAATTTTCAATGTCACCCTTGTTCTGTGATAACAGAAAGTGACTCCATTGTGACTCTACCGTACATTTGAATCAAATCTTACGTGGTAGAGCAACGCTGCAACTATATTATAGTTGTAGCACAAATAAGTTCGCTCGACCGGGTTAGGACTTAGGACCACTCTCACAGAATACCAACGTAAAACAGCAGTTCAATGGTGCTGTGTTTCGTATAGTTGGTTGTAAAGAACCGGAGACACTTTTTTACTGGAAACGGGACATTCTATCTTAGCCTCAGGGGTAACAACGCATCTAAATTTTGAGTCTTAATCGAGGATAAATATAGATGTCTATGGACCACAGCGTCCACTTACCATTAAGTGGACTGTGTGCTCGTTTGTCATCCTATTCTATAAAAAATAGATATTATACTGTTTTATAAAAATCTACATTCAAGGTGAAGTGCTCGAATATTTCTCTATAGCTTATGTGGCATTTAGGTATCTCAACAACAGCTGAGTTATTGCCTTGAATGACGTAACTATATGATGTAGAGTTTGTAGAGATGTCTAGCGTAACGTTGTCTGGTCTGGTGGAATGGGAAGGAAAGTCAGTACTCAGTATCGCTCCGACCGTCCGGGGGGAAGGATTTGTTGCAGAGTTCTCTGCGCTAATGCGGTTTCCGTAATATTGTGAAAAATTGTATTGTATTATTTATGATACATAATAGTGTTGTTATATGTACGTGGTTTACAAAGTGTTTTAATAAAAAAAGTATTTGATTAATAGAATTTTTTTTAGTGTTAATCTGTGGTTCGTTTGCTGTTCTCTTCAATAATAAGCCCGGTAAGATTCCATTGGCTTGCGAAGAACATAATTAATGTTTGGTTTAAAATATTTGGCACATATTTTTCTGACATTATATTTGTGTAACCGTAATTAATATAAAACTTTAACAATAAAAATTGAATATAAAAAGTCATACAATGCAACCTTGAATATTAAATTGAAATTCTGGTTTTCGTAATTTTATTTGACATTCAGTATCAGGTCAGGTACAATCTCATTTAATGTTAATATATTATATCAAACAGATTGTAAAATATTTGAAGCTTCCGTAAAAATTAGATATTAATGTAATGTTTTTACTTATGGTAGTACCAGTAGTAAATTAATCTTATCAATAACATATAATATATCAGGTATCGTAATATATTTCAAGTACTTTTAAATAGCAAAACATTACTCGCCATCTAGTTAAAAAAGTGGCAATACAACTTATAATTATACAAATCGAATCAATTCATTTATATTATCTAGACGAATTATCTGCACGTAGAATAATTTTATACTCAATCTGATTGTATGCTAATTTGAAAGAGTTTGTGCAAGATAACGATCAATAATATGAATAGAGCATGAACGCCTATATTACGTGTATTTGAAATTAACTTTACATTTCGGTATATTTTCATATATAACTTAAGTTTACCTTATCTATTTCACCTTTTTTACGTGGTAGTGTCACGCTGCAGCTATATTGTGGTTGTAATACGAATGGGTCGGCTCGATCGGGGAAGGTACCACGCTCTCACAGAATACCAGCTACTGCTGTGTTTCGTATGGTGAGTGTAGAGATCCGGAAACCTATTTTACTGGAAACGAGGCATTCCAGCTTAGTCCTCAGGGGTAACAACGCATCTGCGTTTTTTTTTTCTTTTTTTTCCTTTTCTTTTTTTTCGTTTTTTTTTTTTTGTTTTTTAATTTGATTGATTCTTGATTTAGAGCCGGTGTAAGAATATCCTCCACCCCAAATCGTCCCATAGGTTTTGTAAGATGCGAATGAACATATAGCATAGCGATGCAATTATGGCGAAAGTCCCCCCTGTGCGGCAATGTATGGGGTAGGTCTGTAACCGTAATGGTAACCTTATCTACTTGCAATAAGGTGAAAAACTGTACAGTCCATTAAAATGAATTTGACCCATGCATATAATAACTAAAATATAACGCTTCGTTACTAGTAAAAAGAGTCTTTGGTTCTCTTCACTCACCACGCAAATGTTAGTTCACAACGAAACATTAACCTTCTATTATACGCTGGTATTCTGTGAGAGCGCGGCCTTTTCCTGGTTGAACCGTCGTAATCACGCTGCGGCTATTTTAAAGTATAAATTAACGTAATCTAATACATAGATATAATCATTTTCCGCCCCTTACTACCAGGTAGACTAACAAAACTATTGATCAAATTATTGCCCTGAACTCTGAAGGAATTCCTATACCTTTAAACGAGCAATTCTTGTATATATATAATTGGAATATCGGAAACGGCTCCAACGATTTTCATAAAATTTTGTGTGCAGGGAGTTTCGGGGGCAATAAATCGATCTAGCTAGGATTTATTTTTAGAAAATGTCTTTTTGTCCGTATTTTTAGGCAATGAAAAACTGCTACAATATCGTTAGAATAAGAAGGTAAATTTTGACAGTTTATTAATGAATAGCTTAATTGGTATATTGGGCGGTCCCAAAATCGTAATACCATGGTTCGAGCCCAGACTGACCGACCGACTTTTTTTAAATTTTTTTTTCAAGTTCCTTTCTTTTTTGAGAAAATCTATTTTTTCGAGCCCTTTTTTAGTATTTTTTAAAAACACGAAAATTTAAATTAAACTAATTACACTCATGATTTTTTATTCAAATAACCAGTTCAGTTTTTTCTATTATATCGCTAAGATCAAAAATATTATTCGTATTTCATCAGTTTGTAATTTGTATCTAAATATAATTTCCAAAACACACAAATTAAAAAAAAAACCGAGCGAAAAATATTGAGCAAAGCTCGGTCAACCGGGTACTATAACATAATTACTAATTTTGACAGAAATAAAAAATGAGAGATTCTAAATTCGACTTTAATGTAAGTATTCATCACCAATACTATCTATCAAAAGTACGTTGCTCATTGCTTTCCCTATAGATTGCCCCGTAGGGGGAATTTTACCATAGTTGCCACTCTTAACAATCGGGTTGGCTACTGCATTTTTTTTATTTTGATTTGTTATCAGGAAGATGCTGCCCATATCCTGCTATATTTCCCTGTTTTTTTCTTTCGACATCCATGCGGTAGTGGATTTCCTTACATCGCCACTACATAGCCAGTTTAATATAATATGTATTTTGTATTATCTTCGGCTTTAGTGCACATCTTTTTATCTATAAGTATGCTGTATTGATTTTTATCTATAAGTATGTTAAAGTAGTCCCATTCAAATTTCAATCGCATCTGACGATAACGTGTAGTATAATCAGTCATTATATATTTTATAAGTTTATTTTTAATTCACTTTAGAAAAGTTAACAGACGTAGTTACTGGCAAAATAATATCGCCAAACTGTAGAACGGGAAACGGTTTATTGGCGAAATTACTTTCAATGTAAAGTGTTTATCCTACTTGACACTCTTACGGTTAGAATTTTTTAATACATACGCACCTACTATAACACTGACTGCCTCGTTGGTCAGCTGGTTGCAGTAGTGCGTCTGCTGATCGTGAGGTCCTGGGTTCGAATCCCGGGTCGGGCCAAAAAATCAATTACTGAGTTTTTCCGTCAAGAAATTCTTAGTAGCTGCCCGGAGTTAGGGCGTTGGCGGTGTCTCACCCTCGTGCCTCGGAAAGCACGTAAAGCCGTTGGTCCTGCGCCTGATCTCTCTCCGGTCGTGTCGGTTTACCGTCGCATCGGATTATGAGAGTGAAGGAATAGAGAGTGCACCTGTGCTTGCGCACTATAATCCTGTCCCGCGCCGATGGCTAGTCTTCGTTGAGGCAGGCCGCCGCCGTGACCGAAGTTCGGTCTTGTCTTACTATTACACTACATAATATTGCAGTTTTACTACATGTCATTAATATTTTTATTAAACTACTGTTCTAGTAAGTACCATTTTAGTTTATTGTTAACATTGAATAAAACAAAATTTACGGATTTTCTCGCGTTTAATTAACTACTTTTACTTATTTTTAATTCCCGACCTTTCAGGTGTTTTACAGCATTTTATTCAATGTGTAGTGTTCGCATAAATTTAGGAAATCATTTATTGTTAACTACTATTTCTGAATACTTTATGTGATCTTCTCTTAGCCATTTAATAATATTGTAGAAACTATATATATATATATATATATATATATATAAATATGTATATGTATATGTGTGTTTGAGTGGGTTTTGGATCATTTAGATTCAACTTTGCACCCGGTAGGTGGAGCTGTTGTAGAGATCCGGAAATAATTTAATTAAAAAATAATTTTATTTTACTATTAGAGTTGACAATTGCTCATTGTTCATTGTTACGAGAGACTTTATATGTTCTGTGGTGATTAAACCAAGCTTGCCAAGCAGGCGTTCGATTGTATTACGAGACGTCTTCAGTCTTCTGCACTTCGTGTATTTTAGTACGGTATTTTATCTATTTATTTATTTATTTGACTTATCAACTAAGTACAGATAAAAATTCAATTATATATGTAGAAAGATCGTATAGATACTCTACATTAAAATGTGTAATGTTATTATGGAAAGCTTTAATCCCACTTCTGATGTAGGAAGGTAGTTGTAATGTAATGTACGGTACGGTTATTACATAAAAGACTTGGAATAGAATAGAATCATTTTTATTCAATTTAGTACTATGAGCGAGAAAATCTCTGTCCTGGGAAGAACCAGCAAGAAAACCCAGCGGGATATTTCTTTTAAAAAGAATTAATTTACAATTTATTACTAAACGCAACTATTAAATACACATATCACAGTTAATCAACTATAAATTGCACTGAGTCTAATTTAGTAGCCGAGAATAATCATTAAATCGTTTCCACGAGTTAATTATTCGATGAGTAGAGGGTGAGCTAGTTGCGGCATACAACAAGTGCACCGTACCACGCCAGAGCCAAGACTTTCTGGTATATAGTGTATTATCTATGGCCAAGACTGCCTTCACGGCGGCAGCTCCGTCCGTTTTATACAAGTAAAAGAGGTGTGCGGTGCACGTTGCGCCCTCCTTTCTGCCAAGGAGGGTCGCGTTCGTATACGGCTTAGAGATCTCTAGTAAGATCGTTAAGCCAATTCCTAAAAGGTTGAGTTTAGTGGGTAAAAGTCGCCACATAACCACGCAGCCGGCTGCGTGGTATGCTATGAGCATTCTCAACCTCCCTCCCCCGCTTTCCGGAGGGTTGCCCATATTTGCTTCGGGCGCAAAAAAAAAAAAAAAGTGCGGTGCACGTGTTGTTTACAATAAATCTGACTAGCTACAAAGGCGCTGCTGCACGTGCATCGATGCAGGCGCCGTCATATTATATATGGTTGTTTTATACTTTGTTATATATATAACTAAGCTTTGACAAAATAATTTGCATATAGGATTACCTCAACATAAGCCAGAATATTGTCTTTTTTGCATAATTCAGTTTTTTTTTTTTCGTGAAATAAATTGGTTTACTTAAACCTATAGTGCAACACGTTCGATGTATTTGTGGATTTTCGGTATATTATGTACGTCTTTGGTATATCTTTTTGAATTTAGATGGTGGAGAACTTGACAAGTTCAAATAAATGCGAACTATCTAGGCGTCCGCGAATGAGGTCATACACCGTCATTTGATCAAGCATTTATATTATATCTTTTAATTAGCGGAATTTATGGTACACACATTTGTCTATGTCTGGCGTCGTTTTGTAGTTTTATTGTTCAGGAAAACTCTACTTACTCGTATGTGTAATATTGTGGACATCATAATATGTTGCTACCATATTTTAAGATACTGTTAACGTAATAGTTATTTACATGGTAAATTGTAAAGGGCTTGGCATGTACGTATTACGAAGTAGGTACAAGTTTCTGTATGCTTTATTTATGATATAATCAGAACGATATTTACTTCAATTATAGGTAGGTAATAATAAAAACTGAGTGTAACGTTTGAATTTTAATATAAGAAAGGACATTAGACATAAAATTATATTAATGATATATCAAGTATAGTTATTAAATTATCATTATCATCGTTATAAATATAGTTCTTCTGTACGTGTGTTTGTCACTGAATTCCTCCTATCGGACCAGCCTTTGTCAGATTTTGATGATTTTTTTTTGTTTGTGGGTTTCTGTATGGGTTAGACTCACAATTGCAGCTGGTATGCGGCTCTGTTGTCAAAATCCAGAAGTCACTCGTACAAAGCCAGGGCAGTTCGCTTGTTTAGTATGAAAGTTTTACCAAGTTACCATTCTTGTTTATCAAGAAATTGACTTATACTGTCCGAAAAAGTACGAACATTTATACTCGCATTTTTGAAAATTTCTTTTTATTTGGATATAACAAGTGTTAAAAAAGTGTTATTCTTTCCACAATTGTTTCTGTTTCCTGGCACAAATAGTACAGCATACGTTTACGCGTGCAGCCGTGCCTATGGTCTAGGAATTCTTATTCCAACTACGGAAAGTAATTCAGAGCAGTCAATGGCACCATAAAGATGCTCGTAAAGAAAAACTAGTCTTTCATCGTAATCCTTATTAGGATAACGCACTCCATTAACGCCTGAGAGTTGGAGAATGAACTTTCTTTTAAATGTTTTCGAATCTTTGAATATTGTTTTGATAAGTGGCATTTATATTACATTACAAAAATATTCTATATAACAGCATTTCAATAAAGAAAGAGTTTTTAATGGATCGACCGATTTAAATTCGTTAGAATTTCGCAGCATAACTAAAAGCATCCTCATGCTTTTATTTACAACAGCATCAACGTGCTCCCCAAATTTCATTTTCGTATCAATATCGACGCCCAGATCCATGATCCACGTAGATCTTTTTTAGGTGCTTGTTTTGCAATATTGTAGCTAGGTTGAAATTTATTGTATTTTCAGGAGAATTTTAACCCATCGTTTATAAAAAATGTAGGAAATTTATTATATATCAAGTAAATGTAAGTAAAAAATAAATAAATTATATATGATTATATGATAATAAATATTGATGCCCTATACATAGAAGCATGACATAATGTTGCAAAATGTTTATTAGGTGATAGGACTTCTTATAAGTCTAGTAATCGGTCTGAGTAGGTGCGTAACATTCTCTTACCTATTTCTGTTATCAAACAGCAGTGCCTGCACCGCTGGCTGTAGTCTGAGGTTGTAGGATAACCAGTACATTTGAAGGCTGAGAGGCATTTCATCTTAGTTCTCAGAGACCGCGCATTTGTAGATTTCTTTACTTGAAGTCGGCTATAGGTGCCCGTGGGCTGCTGTAGCTTAGCTCAGGTGGAGTGGGAGATCGTTTATCACTTCAAGATAAAAAAAATACTCATTGGGATTTTGAGATCTTCTTCTTTATAAAATACACATAGCGTGGTTCTTCCTCGGTTGAACCGACCCACGCGTATTAAAACCCTACAGCTGCAGCGTGGGTCTAAGACGTGCAATTCTGAAACCTAAATAAATATTTTTGAAATCTACTAACGTATCAAATTTAGATTCGACTAATTTTAGAAGTAACGATTAATGACATTGCGCAAGTATCGCTTTTGTCAATTTATCTAACAGTAGCCATCCGCCCGGCTTCGCATGGGTAATTTCTGGATTTGTACAACAGCGCCACCTGCCGGGTCCAAACGTGAATCTAAACAATTCAGGAATGCGCCTTTGCGTGGGGCAAGGGCGCATAAAATGTTTCATCAAAATCTTTCGAGCCTTTTTCGAGTTTAAGCAAGAGTTACGGACAGAGCAATTTATTTTGTATATAGAGACATAGATGAAAGAAATTACATACATGATAATAATAGTAATATACTTTAAAAAAGTAAAATTATATTCTTAAATATATTAACACTAGTTTTAATATTTTTATGGTTTGTTTCGTCGTTAGTAATTCATCCAGTGAAGGAGTTGGTTAATTTGCCAGCGTTTGTTCTTGCCATCCGTTTACAACGTGGGTGTCTTCAATGAAAGAATAAATCAATAACGTTTTCTTCTTCGACTCCATCTTTACTTACTATTAAGTGCGATCGTAGTCAAGCACTAAAAATTTTAAGTTCGTCGCTAAAGAAAAGGGCCTTGGCGCGATACTAAAATTAAAATTTCCTTTGGCTTACAAAGCAAAATTGATAAAATTCAAAACATATTTCAATATTTATCGAATACCCGTAGCGTAGTGATTAAATTTCTTTATGCTTTTCTTTGCTCATTAATTCAAATTCGACTCACCCGTATCCAATAACTTTTCAGAACTCGTGAATTCTAAACATACGCTGACAGGTATTAGCAATTTACTTTACGCAATTTTTTTCCTTGAATAACGGTTTCTACTATAGAAAATTCTGGAAAAATTTTCGGGTTATGTACGATGTATCACAGAAAAAATTAAATAAATCAATTCTCATTTTTTATCCCATATAGGTAATAAATTTTATAAGTTATTAAACACACGTTAAAATATAGACGAGGTGTTTACTGGGAATACTTTTATAAAATGTTTTTTTTTTTTTATAAAAGTATTTGAAGTTTATGACGAATAAGTACACAGTCCTCGTGATGGAAAGTGATGATGTCTTAAAAAATAAGAATCCCTGGTTCTCATCTTCCACCATACGGAACAAAGCATCATTATGCTTGTATATTAAGATGGTATTCTGTGTGAGCGTGGTCTTTCACTGGTCGGGTCACCCCATTCATAGCACTACCTGTTGCCATCGAACACCCATACAGAAAGTTGCTACTGTCGTTTTGAAATTTGACGATTTATCTATTCTTCATTTCCTGTCACAATGCCATATACAGCATTTGACCGATCTTACTTTAACAACAGTTTTACATCAAATAACTTGAGCTCGTTTTTTGTTCCGGGTTGAGTCCATAAGAAATCCAGCGTCAACAAAGTTTTCTAATTTTCAAATGTTAAAGTATTTTTTTAACTTTTAATAATATCCAAATGACCTCGAGTCTCTTCGTAGATGATACGCCGGTTTTATTTTCAATCAATCGCCTGATAATAGCCACATTTACTTCAGTGATCGCGGTTGAAGGTCGACCTTCACGAACTTCATTATAAAAAGAAACATGACCACGATCAAATTCTGCGTACTAACGTACTAATACTTAAATAGGGTTTTACACGTGGTAGAGCCATCCTGCAGCTTTATTATGAGTTGTAGCACGAATGGGTCTGCTCAACCGGGGAAGGAACACGCTTTCACAGAATACCAGCTTAAAATAACAGCTTAATACTGCTGTGTTTCGTGTAGAGAGTGTAGAGATCCGGAGACTCTTCTTTACTGGAAACAAGGCGTTCCGTCTTAGACCTCAGGGGTAACAACGCATCTATGTTTTGATTTTTAATCGAGGATAAATGTGTGTGTTTAATCGATGATAAAGGATATATGGGCCACAGCATCCACTTACCAGGTGGACTATGAGCTCGTTTGTCAACCTCATTCTATAAAAAAATGAGGTACTTTCGTTCCAAAAGCATACTGAAATAGAGCGGTGCAATCTTGCAGAGAGAATAAACTTTTAAAATCATCGTCCTAAAACCTTTTTGCTATAAGAAAATCTATCGCGCGACTTCCGGCTAAAATTTGTTTTCATCGAATGTTATATTTCGGAAAATACAAGTTCCTAATGTTTCCAAAGATATAACATTCGAAATTCAAACATTTATACGTGGCCAGCAGTGCAGTACTTTCAGTCTGCACTTTGTATGGCTGCACCACAAATGGCAACCAATAATAATAATAATAGCGTGAAACGCAGAAAAATGATGTTGTGCTTTGTATGGTGATACCGTTTTAATTGGTAACGGGGTATTCCGTATTTGTTCTTAGGGTTGACAACGCGTCTAAGTATTCATTCTGAATCGGAAATAGATGTTAATGTCATTGGGTCACACAGTATTCACTTACGAATATCTTGTGGACTGTGTGCTCGCTTCTCAACCCTAAACTATAAAAAATATACAATTTTTAAATAAACTAACTTTACTTTACGACATTATCTTAAAATTAAGCTTTTGTTAAAAAGTTTTATTATATAAAACTACTGCTATACTCTATGATAATATCATCTGACATGATGTTGACATATTTACAGTCAGATGAAATTCGTAGTTGCAGCTTATAAATTCAATGAAAATTATAATTTCTTTAAATATTTGTATGAACGTGACAAACGAGTACACAATCCATCTAATGGTTGGTGGATGCTGTAGCGCATAGACATCTACATCTAGTTTCGATTAAGAATCAAATTGCAGATGCCTTGTCACCCGTGAGGACTAAGATGGAATGCCTTGTTTCCAGTAAAAAGAGTCTCCGGTTCTCTACACACACCATAAAAAACACAGCTGCATGAAGCTGCTATTTTACGCTGGCATTCTGTTAGAGCGTAGTCCTTCCTCCGTAGAGCCGACCCACTGCAGCTATATTATAGTTGAAGCACGGCTCTACCACATAAAATATTTTATTTAATATTCATGTTGATAGTTATTATTTTTATTAGTTAGTAGTTTTCTTACATATAGGTTAGTTAAAGCATCGCATTGATTAATAGAGCTCTTAGTTGTGTTATAATTATGTAATAAATAAAAGAAGAAGTAAGTGTGGTCAACTTAAAAACGTAAATTGGAATACTTAAATAAATTAAATACTGTATAACCTCTCAGCAGTCCGGGCCAAAATAGCCGCTTTGGCGCATCTATCAAACCCTAAACGAGTGATATATTGCCTACGTGGCGCGTGTCATTAAAATGGCAATATCTTAATATTTATGTATGGGAACTATATAATATATGTTGTTAGAATTATTGTTAAATAAACTAATAGAATATGTGTAAATGTGTACGTTCACCCTTTTTGTATGTAATAAATTCGATGGTAAAATTGCTAGAAGCGATTTTTTCCAGTTTGTTGAATATAAAATGTAATCATTAAAAAATTAGGCAATTATTTCAATAAATATTTACTTCATTTACTATACAATAACACATTTTACAATAATGAATAAAAAAACACAACTCTACGTACAGTTTTTTCACACCACAAGCTCGACAATAATGTGGGCCACTTAAGATGACCTGAAACAGGCACAAAAAAGGCACATTTTGTACCTCAATATCGACGACGCCTGAAGCGGGCCACACACGCTAGGTAATGCATGTAGTTTTGCCTGTGCAAGCAAAACCGCCGGCTCGACCGAGTTTCGAGGCACAATGGGCTTTAAATCTTCACTTATTCTATAGTATGGTCTTTGTTCTTAATATAAACAGTTTCAAATGTTACAACTATTTAGTTATTAAGAAATAAACGAGTTGTAACAAACACTTGAAAAAGTGACCCTAAAAAATGCTTTTAAACTTTTGCATTTGTAACGAACAATTTTGTAATTTATTTATATGTGAATGTACACTTAGCGGCACAATTAACCGCCCACCCTTTTAAAGTGGCAAATTTTGACGTTATCGCAGTTGTAAGTTATTGGACATAAATAAGTCAAGTGTGAAAGAAATGTAGTGACGAAAAAATTACAAGCTACCCACTTAACTTTGTTTTTTTACGCATACGTTGTGAATAGGACAAATATCGAACTTCGTCTCATTATCGTTATCGTTGCCATACTGCTTACATTGCTTCAGTGGCATTAAAAGTAAACAATTTGAGTTTGTTTTGGTTTCGTAACTTAAAGCTAGTGTTTGGACATCATAAACATGCCATTTGATGCTAATTCAGTGGCGAGAGCCGTCGCTCTTATCGACGAAGGATTTAGTCAGCGTTACGTGGCGCGGAAGCTTGGTGTCGCACGTACCACCTTAAGGGATGCAGTGAAACGGTTTCGGGAAACTGGCTCTTATGAGCAAAGACCAGGACAGGGCCGAAAAAAATGCACCTCCGCTCGTGACGACCGATTTCTTGTGACCAATGTTCTAAGAAATCGGTTCACTACAGCTGTTGAGGCACGAAACCAACTTCGTGAGGTTCGCAATGTTCAAGTGAGTGAAAGAACAGTGAGAAGAAGACTAGGAGAGAATGCCCTTGGAGCTTTTCGACCATCTCGAGTGCCACAATTGCTCGTAGGCCACCGGAGAGAAAGACTTCGTTTTTCCCGAGAGCACGCCGAATGGAATATGGAACAATGGAAGAATGTTATGTTTACTGACGAGACAAGAATATGCTTGCACGGTCCTGACGGTCGCCAGCGTGTATACAGACGCAAGAACGAAAGCTTTGCACCATGTACTGTTGTGGAAACAGTAGGTTACCAAGGTGGCTCTATCATGATATGGGGCGGCATTACTTACGAAGCACGCACCGACTTGGTTATCTTCGAAAGAGGTGGAATAAATGCTCAGAGGTATGTAACAGAAGTATTGGAACCTCATGTAATGCCATTTGCTCCATTTATTGGCGAAGATTTTTTATTAATGCAGGACAACGCTCGCCCCCACGTTGCTAGAGTTGTTACCGCGTACCTGGATACCGTCAGCATTCGAAAATTAACATGGCCATCCCGGAGCCCAGATTTAAATCCTATTGAACACATATGGGACAATTTAAAAAGACGTGTTCGAAGCCGCATACCAGCTCCAACCACCGTAGATGAATTAAAACAATCCGTGATTGAGGAGTGGCAGAACATTCCACAACAACAGATCAAAGATGTCATCGACAGCATGCCAAACCGTTTGATGGAAGTCATGAGGGCTAGAGGTGGAAATACGCACTATTAGAATTCATTTATTCAGTAGATTTTTTATTTTTAAGCCATTTCGCATTAAGAATTCGCGATACGAGCGATCGAAGCAGAATAAAGTGAACTAAAGTGTTAAGTGTGATTAGTTAATTGTGTGATTTAAGTTTTAATTGATGTTCAGTAATTAAAGTGTCAATTTTAGTAATTCAATCGACAGCTTTTAGTGTCGCGAACCCTAAGCTCGTAACACGTATATATTTTCATATGCATTAGTAAAATGCTGTTATTTTGACATTACAAACAGACATTACAATTTCATTTATTTATAAATATAATGGATGAATGGAATGAAATAATATGATATACATTAAATAAATACACTGTACCTGTTTCAATATCAGTTGAAACATAACTAATGGACGTTTGGAAATTTAAATCGAAAAGAGATTCGCCAAGCTCTACCACGTTCGCTACGGCCGTGGTAATATATACTCGTAAAGATAATGTGTTTGGAACTATAACAATATATGCAAACTTGTTTCATATTGTGTAAGATTCGTTATGTTTCACCACGGTTTCTCATTGCCTATATCACCTTCAAAACATGTCCGTTGCAACTCAATGAATAAAAGAGACGGTTAATTGGACGACTAGGGTGTGAGTTAAACCCCTGCTTTCAACTTACTGTCCGGCATCTTACGAATAATTATAATGATGTGGAAACCGTTTAACGTAAAAGCGAAGGCTTTTGGTTAGCTCAAACGTTAAACGCTCTTGATTTAGACGTATTAAAAGTAATACGGTTAAATCAAGGGTCGCTTTGTCATTTAAAATCTTTTTCTTTTGTCATTACGACACTCTCAGATGTTTCAGGTGTTGGTATCTACAACTTTTGTACTTTTAATGATCCAAGTAGCTTAGCTTTGTGATAATTGTTCTAAACAAAACATGGATTTGGCATCAAATTATCTAAACCGTAATCTTTTCTTATATTAACACGAATACTACACATTGAATAAACCTTTTCTTATTTTATTCAGGAATAAAATATTCAGGATTTGGGGTAGAGACTGAACTGAGGTGTTTGACGTCCTGATGTCAGTCAGATCTACACAGAACGAGCTTACTGTAATAATAGGATCACGAGCAGATGATAGCACCCAGCATCTTCTTTATTGAAATTTGATTTTTTTTTAATTTCAATAGCTTCCCGAATCTATTGAATATAGCTTTAGAAATCGGTGTTCTTTAAATCTAATGCAGTTGAATATTCAACATAATTTTGAAACTTTCACCAAACTTATCACTGCTGCAAACTGATATGATTTAGTTTAACCATATGGCTGTCAAGATTGCTCAGCCCATTTGATTAACGTTCATCTAACATAACATAATTACATTGACAGCCTGTGTTATCATTATCAAATAATATACTAAATTTTTACAATTAAAAATCATATATGTATGTTGACACGTTAATAGATAACGCAAATCGTTACTGGTGCGTGATTTTTTTTTCTAATCAGGCTCCACAAATGTTATCACAGCAACTCGATATGGCAGTCCTTAGCATGTTACAATGACGTTTTATAATTTGTGGAACATTTAGTTTTTAACGACCCAAAATTGTTGTTTTTAATTCTGCATTATTGTTACAGATATGATTTACGAATCATGACTCCAAATTTAGATTAAACTAAATAGATTATATTTATATATCTATTCTTGGACATATGCCTTACTAAAGAATGCATCGGTACCATCGCCAAACTGCCAAATATAAGTCATCATACCCCAATGAGCAAGTTACATCGCCTGCATGATACAAGGACTTTTAAAATAACCCCTAAAATCCCTACTTAACGTGTATACTGTCTTAAAATGTTATGCAAAAATTAACTCGAGATTCTAACAATTAAATTATTGCTCGATTTTTATAACATGAACATATTTCTTAATTTACTAGTAATTGCGCAACTTGTACACCTATATATTCGTGATCAATTGAAACTAAAAGTAGAATAACAAAATTTATTTTAACGTCCACTGCAAAACGTAAGCCATCTATCAATGAGTCGGGCCTGACCTGTGTGATTGAATTTTTATATCGTTAAGTTAATTGATAAGGGCTGATTGTATAAGAAATAAACGTATATTTCATTTGATTTTAAATACTTTAGTCATATAAGTATTATTAAGTAGGCTTTAGATATTGTAGAAAAATAAAATTTGTTTTAGTTCATATCCTTAAAGTCGTGGTGGCTTAGGGGTTGGTAAGCTAAATACCAGAATTCGATTCCCGCCTTCATCGTCGCTTTTTATTTTTACGTTTCCGGTGGTGAGTGATAGGTTCCTATTTTTTTAATAAAATAAAGGCAACCAACGAGCACACAATCCAACCGATGGTGGTGATGATAAGTGAATGCTGTGGCACATAGTTACTTAATTAAGACTCAAATGTAGATGCATTGTCCAGGGATGATAAGAACTAAGGTGTAATGTCTCATTACCAGTACCAAGGGTCTCCGATTCCCTTTTGTCCTCACATCACTACCATGTTTAGAAATTGATAAAAAGCCATTTCAAGGTCATGTGAAGTGTACGAATGACATGAATTGGAACTAATATTGACATAATAATGCATTATGACACTAATAGGGAGAGGCGCGACGAATTATTATTTGCGAGAAAACCTCTAAAACTCTTCTCAGAAATAAGTATCTTATTCTGCCTTAGTCTGGAGTTTTTTGTTTACTCTTTCGTTCACAGGTGTAATATTTTTTTCTCCTGTTAGATACCATATCATAAGTCGTGTATTTGCATATCATATGTGATTCCGGATTTAGATAAAATAATTATTATTTATCTTAACTGGAAACCATTTTATCTGAATCTGAATTCAGATTACAGATTCAGATAAAATGATAACGATGAATCTTTATAGTGGGGTTAATTTTAACTTATATGATCTCATCTTTGTCATACTAAAATCTTAACTACCATTATATTCCATGAAAGACAATATCATAAATGGTTATTTCACACAATCTCATTTAATACCGTCAATTAGGCCGTAAATGACCGTGTAAAGCATAGGGTTTGTACTTATATACCTACATACATTTGATTCAAAGGTCCATTAAAAAAAATAACTTTCAACAAGAGACTCACAATTTTATGTATTGGCCGTCTTTCATACAACATAGAACTATTGGGTCATCATCATCATATTTATTATACCTTTCCACAAATTCACTGTTGAACAAAGGCCTCCCCCAAGGTGTGCCACAAAGAACATTTCTGAGCCCCCTGTGCCTATTGAAATCCTGCGTGTGTTACCAGGCCGTCCATCTAATGGAGTGATGTCGCTGATGTGGTACTTCAGGGTAAGGAACTTTTTATTCCTTCCTCTATGGCGCCCATCGGAGACAGATCTCAGCCATTGTTTAGTTGCTCCCGTAAAATAGCAACATGCTATATGCAGGAGTGCTACTGTAAACACCAGCGCTCTTAAAGAGAAGTATAATTCCGCCTCCAGGTCCTTCAAAAGAGTCAATCCCAGGGCAAAGTCAGAGCACATAGGCAGAATTGGCGAGAAACTAGTTCGACTTCCTACTGGAACCCGTGCATTCTGGTCTCTCGCCAAGGCTGTCCAAGGGAATTTCTGTCAGCATCTCTTCGATCTCGAACGACTTACTGCCTCATGCCGCAAAGGAGAAAGGCGATTTGCTAGGCTCTTTCTTTGCGTCCAACTCGACTCTCGATAACGGGAGCACATCGCCGACTATCCCGCGGTGTAAGTGCTTCATGACGGATGCGCGCATCACTCAGCGCTCGGTTCCCCTGGTGTTGCAATTGTTCATGGGTAGCGGTAGTCTCTTAACATCAGATGAATCGCATGCTCGTTTGCCACTTCTCCTATAAAAAAATGCTCTAACAAACGTCCAAGCTGCGTGAGGTATGGAACATACCATAGATTATTTATTATACACCTCGAATCTCGAAAGAAAATCAGTGCATACTGAGGTCGGACTTTATCTTTCTTATTCTTGTTAGGTCTAGGATATTGTCTTAAGTTTAATTCTGTTGTTTTTATAGCATACTTATAGAAGTGAAGTTTAGGCGCTTTGAATGATTTTTGGATGTGTAAAATCTTATAATTTCGTGTCATCGACATGCTAATGTCAAGAGTGTAAGCTATAAGTACGAGTATGACGTGTTGCACGTATGATATACGCATTGGACGCTTTAAGAATGGGTAAACTCCTATAAGATTACGTCATCGACATGCTGTAACAGCTATATTATACCAGTAGCTACGAATACTATACATGAATAAAATGAATTAAGTTATATTATATTTTGTAATGGGCTTGCGCAGCCCATCTTATCGTTTTAAAAATAAATACATCATATAAAATTGTATATATAATGTAATTGTTACTCGGAGTGCTAAACATGCCATAGGAGTGACAAAAGCGGACTAATATTGATTATTTTAATTTTTATTTTTGATACTCACTACATATAATTCGAAAATCCACAAACACAGTTATTTCATTATTTCGGCAGTCCCCAAAACAGCTAATTTTTTTGTTCATTTTTCTTACATCTGCTGAAACCACGAATAAATGTGTTCCTTACATTTTGTATTTCGTAGAAATATATTTACCGCATCGAGTTTATCTAGAAAAATACCAGGCGGTCCCATAATGAACTGGCCTGATATAGTTCAACGCGACATGTCGCTACATATTGTGTTGCATTAAATAGTACGTTTATCATGCACTTAATATAAGAAACATGCATCGACATGAAATGCTTAGTCTTAGTTTAACAGGCATTTGAATAACGAGAGTCGCATATTTTTTCAAAATGTCGAAAACTGAGTATCGAAGTGTCATAAAGTTTCTGTTTAAAGAAGGTTTATCCCCTGCCCAAATAAAAGAAAGATTGGATAGCGTGTATAAGGAGTCTGCCCCCTCCTATAGCACAGTGAAAAATTGGGTGAAAGAGTTTCGCCTCGGGAGAGAAACCGTCGAAGACTTTGGCCACGACGGTCGACCTGTGGAAGTGCTCACTCCCGAAACGATTGCTCTTATCGAAGAGGAGGTTCTGAGTAACCGCCGTTTGAAGATTAGAGAAATCGCAGCAAGGCTTGGGCTCTCTAAGAGTACCGTTCATCGCGCGATCCATGAACATCTTCACATGAAAAAAGTGAGTGCAAGATGGGTACCGAAACTTCTTTCAGCGGTACAGAGATAGGAAAGAGTGCGCTGCGCTTCAGATTTTTGGGATCTTTGTGGCGAAAATCCAAAGACTGTGATCGAGCGGCTAGTGACTGGTGATGAAACTATGATCTTGTATTATGATCCACAAAGCAAGCGCGAGTCAATGGAATGGCGTTATAAGGGTGAAAAGCCCCCTAGAAAGGCAAAGGTGCAACAACCGACTAAAAAACTGATGTGCACAATATTTTGGGATTTTCAAGGCATTTTGATGGTGGATTTTAAAGAACGTAATACAGTCGTGAACGGCGAATATTATGCTTCTTTAATATATAAATTACGAGACAAGATAAAGGAAAAACGAAGAGGCAAGCTGTCTAAAGGTGTCCTGTTGCTCCATGACAACGCCCCTGTTCATACCGCTGGTGTTTCGAAAGATGCAGTTCGTCAATGCGGGTTCACAGAAGTTCAACATCCACCTTACAGTCCAGACATGACCCCGTCCGACTATTATTTATTTCCGAATTTAAAGCGGGACTTAAGAGGAAGAAAATTTTCAAGCGATGAAGAGTTGCAGGTCTTCAGTCATTTTGAGGATAAAAATGTGATTATTTTTATAAAGGTTTAGAGATGTTGATTTACAGATGTCAGAAGTGTGTTAGTGTTCATGGTGATTATATTGAAAAATAAAATTGGTTTCGTTTCATTTCCTTCATTGGTTCATAGTTAGGCCAATTCATTATGGGACCGCCTACGTAAGTAATGCCTTTGTATTCGTTTTCATTGTTATTCTTAATCATAATGAAACTCATTAGTTATACAAAATATTCGGATCTGATTGCGACTCTGACAGTAGTTGCCAATTTGAGACCTGACAGCGAGTCCCCATTTTTTGATATAAGATTACTGAAACTTTCCTTCGCCCCTAATACTGATACCATTTGCATACTTAAGAGGAACGTGACGAATTATTTTAGATGTATAGGAAATTTTATCTCAAAAAAGAGGCTGGAGACGAAGGAGAAAAAAGGAGGAGGCGAGAGAGGTATGTCGGAATTATACCAAATGGAAGTCCGTCTCTGCCTACTCCTCTGGGTAACAGTCGTGAGTGTTTATGTTTTTATCAATCTCAAAAAAATCAGATCTTGCAACTATGAACAGAGACGACAGCTGGTTATATAGAAGAACTATACAGATAGGTAAGCGATGTCCGAGCTTATGTATCAAGTGAATCATAATCTTTATATAATCAAGCGAAATACATCTTGATTTTTGGTCTGGCAGGCAGCGCTGGCAAAACAGCGGTTGCCAAACCGCCTGGCAGGCGTAGCAACTGCAGCAAATATTTTCCCTATAATACAATGTATGGGAAGACTTTTCAGCAGTGGGCTTTTGATAGGCTGTATTAACTAAATGAATTTATTAATTAACTTAAAAACGCTTGCAAAATTAAAATGAAGTAGGTATATTAACTAGGTTGAATAACACAACCCTTTCTACCACGATTTCACGCACCACAATTAAATCAAACAGACAAAAAAACACACCCTTTTTCTTAAATATTAGGTATTATACTTAGTCAAGTCAAAAGTTCTGTCAAAAACTTTTTATAAAATTAATGATACTGATTATGAAAATGATATATATAAACTTTAATGATCGCGGTTGTCCTAAGTGTACGAGGTCGACCGGTCCTCTTACGGTCTTCTAAGCTTGAATCTTCAGTGAATCGTTTGATAGTGCAATAAACAAATCGTAGCGTTATTTTAAATTTTTGTAGAATATTGAAAATCTCTTTTGGCGCGTAACCACAGCGGTGCAACGCGATAAGCGCTACTATATCTTCTTTCTTAAATTAATGTCTTTTTTATTTTCGGCAAGCGCAAACGCGCCAGTATTCAATTTTTTTAAATAATAAGGTTTTGACAGAACTTATGACCCGACTAAGTACACATCAATATATATTCAAAATATCTGAATAATTTTTTACAAGTTAATAAATTGTAGTATTCCAATGAAACGAAAGTGTAAAAAAATAGGTACAAAACGAAACCGTTGGCCGAAATTCCAATCATCACCAATTTTACGTTCTGCATACCGTTTCGCTGATGGCAACATTTACCCGCTCCAATACATCAATCATCAAAATGGAGCTACCATTAATGTAGGTACATTAAAACTGTAATGTTTGCATATTACTGCAGTTTTTACAACCAGTAACATACCAGTACGAAAGAATGGCAAAAAAACGACAGGTTGCACTCCGGGAGTGCCGGCAGAAGTGAAAACTTAAATATTAACGTTGTGCATTTTTGGTATTTTGGAATGGTTAAGGAATAATTTTGCACGAATTGCTTTAATTATCAATATAAAAGTGCTATCATTTATGTGGTGTACACAAACATGACAATATATATTACATTCGCGCAAACGCCCTGCGCCGCCTAAACGAAACAGCATGCGCAGGCACACATTTTCGCCGCGCCGTAGAAAGAGAGGGGGATACTTCCTTTCCTACTCTCCATCCGACTTACGAATTTTCGATCAGGTCACGTGTCCTGACGCTAGTTTAACATTTTTTACCCATTACAAAAAAGTGTACAACGCCGCTAAAGAAGTTTTACTTCAAAATTGGCTCGACAGTTTGCTTATTTGTGTTATTTTGTTTAATAATCAACTGTATAACATGCTGTTCTGATAAAACTACACGCAATGATAAATGATTTTGCCTCATTGAATCGTATCAGATGTTTCGAATAACAATTGAATCGTGTTATAAAAAATATGACCGTTAAGGTGTAAGAATCCACTTCTTCATATCGTCTCGTAAGTCTAAAGTAATCTCGTAAGAGAAGACAGGGGGAAACAAACTACTAAATGCACAGCAGTGACTAAAAAATAAAAACTACCGTTGCTAATCCGTCTGCCGAGCGTGGCAACTATGCCAAGTATCCCCTCCATGAGGCAATACATAGGGGAGGCATATATTCAGCCGTGAACTTTTCATAGACTGTAACCGCTTGTAACTATTTTTACATTTATGAATAATATGTCACTAGAATACATTAGCAGCCCTACCTAAAGCAAACGAAGTAAATACTCACTATGCAAAATGCTGTTTTAACGCTCCAGATTAAAAAAAAAAACGTCAATAATTAATAACTAAAAGCTGTAGAATAACGACAAATAAACTTTGATTCGCCTTGGACATTTCTAACATTACGAGAAATAAATCGCGACTCCTTTGTTGTGAACGTAGTGGTTTAAGTAATTCGTTTTTATGGTTAGTTGCGTTTGAACACTGCTTTGTGTGGTGTAATTTTTAGGAGAATGTTGAGTGTTTAATAAAGATTACTTATTATCTAAACAAAAATTTTTTTGAGCTAAACGACTGGCTTAAAACTGGTAGCCTGTGGCAGCTTCTACAGGGAAAGCGCAAACTTAAGCAAATCCCTACTCGTATAATATACAGGCCAATTTTTTTTTAACGAAAGTAAAACAGTATGATGTGATTGTAAACACAGTAAAAGCCTATGGCATAGACAAATATCGTATTTGTTGTTTTTTTATCAACCTTTTATGAAATTGATCTATCTATCTATACAGTGTGTATAGATTATTCAAACTAATTTGTAGTAAACTTTTTACCTAGCGGCCGGTTTGAAGTCAAGGGCGTTCACATTCATTACCACTTGCCACGTGTAAAGCAGAAAGTCTATTATTTAAATCTTGTTGTCTCAATGGCTTATTTCCTCTTTTTTGATAATTAATAATTAAATTATAAAAATTAAAAGTATAGATCTATGCTATATGCTTATACTTCATTCAGATACCTATTACCTATTTATTTACTGGTGACGTGATATTGTTTTAATTACATAATAAATAATTTTCGTTTTGATAGGAAAAGCCTGTACTGCCCTAAGATTGATCAGGAAAGAGCGTTGAGCTGAGCGTGTAGCGTACCGGCGCGTGTGATACACAGTATAAAAGAGCGATAAATAATAATGACTTGGGTTGCGACTTCCGACTCCCCAGTGATTCGTATATCTCGCCTGTACAACGAGTTCACCAACAATATACCCGACCTTGGCGTTCACCGTGATACCCTCCCTCAATTTATTGCCAAACTTAAGCATGTTGGCGTGCGTTAAACTCCTGTTGCATAATTGACTTTTAGTTTTTTTTATATTTTTACATATTTTTCTCGAATTTGTTTAAGATTTGTAACACAACGCATGCTGTGATTGCCTATAAGAGCTATGTATTAATCATGTTAAATTTATAACGCAGTAATGTAACCAAACATTAATGATGTTGGCAATCTAAATAAAAAAATAAGCGTGTCATTCATGCCGAGCCGCTCCCACACCACGCTCCATTAGAATGAGCACTGAAATTTTGAAGTTTTTAGAAGTGGCAATGCACCTGTAGAATTCTTCTTTTGAAATCCATAAAACTCTGACTTAAGGTTTATTTTTATATTTAAGTTATAATACGTTTGTTTTAAACTGTGGTCGCATCTTAATATTATTACAATCATAGAGTTTGTATTAATTTCATATCATATTATATTTTTATATTATATAGAATTACAGGGTTACAATTATGCAATAATTACGTTATCGTTATTGTTAACTCTGACGGCGTCCCTTAATAAAAAAAGCAAGCAAAAAAATATTTATGTTTTTTTTTATAAGATGGGAGACCACGAAGCACACAGCCACCTGATGGTGTACGTTTGCTGTGGCCCATAGACATCTACATCTATCCGCGATTACGAAGCAAAGTGCAAATGCGTTATCACTTATCACCCCTGAGGGAAAAAAAGGAATGCCTCGTTTCTTGTAAAAAGGGTCTCCGGTTCTCTACAGTCACCATACGAAACATCAGCATTGAGCACATCATTATATAAATTATAAAGTGTTTAATAATTTATATAGTATTCCGAGTTATCGTAAAGTTTACATAAGGATTTCTTATATTAACGCGAACACTACACATTGATTAAAACTACTTTTACGGATTTTATCGCGTTTAATTTCAATTGATTCTTAATTCTCGACGTTTCGGGTACTTTCCAGCACCCACAGTCCCATGAGGGGACCGATATAACTGACGTCCCGATGTCAGTGTTAACCTGAAGTACCTACAGATTTTTAATAATTATTTATGGTCTGATCTACGTAGAATTAAGTCTTGCCAGTGGTATGCTTGGGTTTAGTTTTAATTTGATTATTTACAGGATCCCAAGCTGGTGGTAGTATCCAGCCTCCTTCTCTATTAGAATTAGCATGTTTTTTAGTTTTAATAACCTCACGTATCATCCTTGGTAAGAATCGATTTTCTTTCGCGAGGATTTGTGGTCTATCAAATCTGATGTAATGGCGGGGGCTGTCTAGGATATGGTTACAAACTGCAGACTTCCCGGACCGATGGTGCGTCACGTCAGCTATATGTTCTTTTATGCGGGTTCTAATTGATCTTTTTGTTTTCCCTATATACCTATAAGAGACCACATTCGCAATCAATTTTGTACACTCCTGCATCTTGTAGAGAAATATGACACTTAACGGATATTAAGAACTGACTAATCTTCTTCGGCGGCTTACAGAATGTTTTAATAGAAGCTCGCTCACAGCAGGCACACGCTCGACTGTGGCCAGCTTCACTCGGTCACTGTGACGTAGGCGCGGAAACCGAAGCTTGTTCTCGTGCAGAACCTACTTGACGTGCTGTAACTCGGCGGCTAGGTATTTGCTGGCACAGGTCCCTCATGCTGTCTGTAACGAAGATTTGCCCACGTTTACTATCTGTGAAGGATGCTGTTGCGATAAAAACCTATACAAATCGATATTTAAACGGTAACGTTTAAATATCGATTTGTTATTGATATTGATTTGACCTATGGTGTTGTTACGATTTCGGATGACTAACACATCTAGCAAAGCTAATGAGTTATTTGCCTCTTACCCCGTAGTAAATTGAATTTTAGAGTTTTTGCAATTAAGATTTACTAAAAATTCAGTTATTTTGTCTGATGGTAAACTTGCGAAAGTATCGTCTATGTACCGCTTGAACCTTGGAGTTGCACGTGCAGTAAGGACGGCTTTCTCCTCAGTCTTCCATGAATATAACGGCGGCAATGGGAGATACAGGTGAGCCCATCGCAACACCATCTACTTGCTTGTAAAACTCTTCCTTCCACAATAGATAGTACAGTGTATGTATGTGTATATGTGATATGTGTAATATATGTAAGATGATCAGTACTCCATAATCTGCGGGCATATTATTTACCTCTAGTTTCTTACTTATAATTGAGATTCAGTCTTCAACAGGTAGGCATGTAAATAGAGACTGAACATCAAAAATGACCATGTTTTCATTGTCAGTAAGACGCAGGTCTTATATCTCACTGAAAAAATGGTATGAATTGTTAGTGTGTGCTAGATTCGCTCGCTTTAAGCATTAAGATATCTTATAAACGTCAGGTTTATTAAATTATAATATTTTCTGTAATATAACTAATATACTAATATACTAGAATAAATTTCTATAATATTATTATAATAATTCAATTACAATAATTTGGATGTTATCGTATAAAGTGATTTATATTTCTTGTAAATAGAAAAGTGTGCCATGAACAATGTGTGCAATTTGTAATTGGGTTGTCATGTTCCTAGCTCGACACGGCTATTAGCAAAGCAAATTACCTTGAGGATTTGAAATGTAACTAACGCTGTTGACGTAGCTACAAACAACATTATAGCGAAGTTTGTTAGTATTTCTTTGAACTAACGATACGGTAGAATGTTTCATTGCTTAGTGTTATCATTGAATAAAGCTACTTTGACGGATGTTATCACGTTTAATTCTACTTATTTTTAATCCGAGACACGAATACAATGCCGTAAAAGTTTTATTCAATGTGTAGTGTTCGCGTAAATATAAGATTTAGGTACTTTTTTCACGTTAGAGTCTAGTCTAGAGAGAAATAACAATAAATTATTGGCAGTGATCGCAGTAAGAAGCTATTAGTCCCATACTGAATTATTTATTTGCTGTTATTTTCTAAATTTATTTTATAAGGCTATACCTATCTGATATTTTCTATTCGTAAGTAGACATATTCTTTTTACAGTAGTATCTTCTTCATTTCTACTAGTGTAAATGTAAAACAATCGTGTATAAATAATGTTTGAAAGTAAAAAGATTTAGTTGCAATTTCAAGAATCATATTTGTGTTTCTGCGTTGGCTCGCATTCTGTATAAGAGGCGCTATTTCCCCAATAATTAAAGAAATTTTTTTTCGTCGTTTCGTTTCTAACCGGTAGTTCTTCGACCACTGATGGTACTTGAAGGCACCCAAAGTAGTCCGCGAGGGCGTTATACATTCCCTCAAATAAAAAAGTGTATAACATTTTTAGAGGTAACGGTCAGTTTTCGATTACTATCGATATGGTTTACCATATTAAAATAAGGACATAATGATTTCACTCATTTATTTTTGGTGTTTTATTTATATAATTTATACTTAAAAATCAAATCTTTAATTACCATCGTTTATATTACGTCTAAAAGGTCCGTGGTCCATGGTAAGTCAAAAATTGATCAAGTGGTCCAATATCACTAAAAAAAGTGAAATTTACAGCATGCACATAGGCCCTGAGCTGCCAGGGCGTGAAAAAGTCACAGCCTATATATCTTCGTCCTACTGCTGGCCACTGAGAGGGTTTTAGGGCAAGAAAATGTCCACCGCGCTGTCCCAATGCGTGTTGGCGAACTTCACATGTTTTCGAAATGTCGAATCAAAATCAAAAATGTCGCCTATACAATCTATTTTATAAATCAAAATTATTATTTATTATTTATTTAATATATTATTACATTCATTAATTATAAATTACGTTACGGTACAATCATAAGTTTATAGAAACTTTACCGTGTGGTATCACCGACAGTAACAAATATGAGGGTGTAGTAAGAAAAAAAAATACGTTTAGTATTTATTAGTTAATTGCGTGACCTTCTATTACATAATGCATCGCGCATGGATCCTATATAATTATACAGGGTGCTTGTGTTAGGGCGTTATCGTAGTATTTATTATTAAAACATATTATGTGTAATTTAAATTAGTAGTAGGTAATACATTCCATAAAGTAATTTTTTAATTTTAATTTAATATTTTTTTGATTTAGTTCTGATTTTACAGATACTGGTAGCTGGTTAATTAGGTTAGGAATCATATATTCTAAGGTACGTTTACCATATAAATTATTGTATTTAGGTAAGGCTAGTTTAGGTCTTACTGAGCTGCGAGTTTTTTGTATGTGCAATATTTAACTGTTCATGGAAAAATTCTTCTATAAGAAGGGTAAACTTTACCTTTTCGTGTATAGGTATAATTTTGCAATGACTAAAAAGGTTATGGTGATTCTTTATACTGGTTTTTAATACTCTCCAGGACTATAGTTTTTAAAATACGTAACTGTAGTAGATAAATACGTTCTAAATGTGATCTGTACGTTCTGCCATAGCTAGACAAACCATATGCTACTTTTTACTCTACCAGTGATTTATATAGCTGTATAAGTATTTTATATGGAATTTTATATTTAATTATAGAAAATTTTGCAAGCATACCACGAAGTTTATCACATACATGCTCAATATGCTCTTTCCAATTTAGGCGAATATCTATCACTAGTCCTAAGTAGGTCTGTGATTCTACCAGGTCTATGGATTCGCAGTTACATGTCATTTGGACCTGTCGTCTGTGAAGGCATTGGTGGTCATGCGCAATGGCCTAGGTATAAACTTACTCCTATTTTGACTAGAGCTAATGTACATTAACTTAGTCTTTGCAGCATTTAAGACTAATCCTTTATCATGTGACCACTTCATGAGTATATTAAAATCATCGTCTTGTAGGAGGTTGAGAGTGTCGTTTATATTGCTCCCAGCCGCAAGCAAGCAAGTATTATCATTATACTGGTAAATTTCCCATCGCCTAATGATATTAGCCAGATTATTTATATAGGCAATGTAGTGTAAAGGTCCTATTACGGAGCCTTGTGCAGTGCCTACAGATACATTTAGTATGTTGCTCATTGAATCACCCACTTTAACCAAATGTTTTCTATCGGGGAGGTAATCTTTACACCACGACAGCAGTGGTCCCCTGATACCATTATCGTTCAGACTATCTAATAGTTGCTCATGACGAAGTGTATCGAAAGCCTTACGGTAGTCTATAAACACTACCAAAATGTGTTTTTTCTCATCTATATGCTCGTAGATGCTATTTGTGAACGCCGTTAAAAGCTGAGTGTTATTTTTATGAGGTTTAAAGTCAAACTGTTTATTAGTCAGTATATTATTTTTATCATAGAAGTTATAAATCTGTCTACTAACATATTTCTCAGCTATTTTGTTAATGGTAGGTAATATAGTGATCGGCCTTTAGTTATTGTAGTCAGACTTATTACCCTTTTTGTGTATTGGTCTAACAATGCCCGTTTTTAGTACTTGGTGATACTTGCCGTTCCTAATACTTGCATTTATAAGATTTGTAATAGCTAATTTGACCACTGAGCATATTTTTTTTTAATATACATGGCTCGTATATCATCAATACCAGGAGATTTATTATGGTTTAGAGACTTAATGATATTTTCCACTGCAGTCGTGTCTGCAGGTATATACCTCATAGATACATTGGCGTTTTCACGATAGATTGACTTATCCAGTAGAGGTGTTATACATTTTGGTATAATTTGTTGCAAATTTTCATCAAAAGTCGTAGAAAATGTGAATGCGATGTTTTTAGCTGTATTCCTGCCATTGCTGAAGGCTTTCCGTAATAAATTATCAATCGACTGTTTTATTCTGTCGGTTAATCTATTTAATATTTGCCAAAGATATCGTGGATTATTTTAATTTATTTATAATCATTTCTAATTTTTGCCATTAATTTTTTCTTTTTTGAATTAATGAGTTTGCATAGTTTCTTGCTTTGTTGTAGGTTTGTTTTAAGATCTTATTTTGGATGTCCTTAGTCCATTTATTAAATAATTTATCTCTGTATTCACATGCTTTTAAAGTTTTTTTTATTCAACCATTCATTATTAATTCGCTTAGCTTTTATTTTAATTTTTGATTTATATTCGCTGGTTTAAAAAAAAAGAATTTTAACAATTAAATTAAAATGTAATGTTTATAACATTACTAATATTCCCTTTAACCACTCGTGGTAAGCTTAAATTGCTTGAGTTACGAGTGGTTCACGCCAGTAGTCGAATGGCGGATTCGAACCCACGACCTTTTTGAGTTCGCGGTCCGCGCCTTGCCATTACTACTGCTACTGTCGCTTTTAAATTTTAATAACATTGTTTAAAGTTATCATTTCGTAAATTAAGTGAAATCGAATGGCAAAAAAGTATTCGTTTTTGCCATTCGATTTCACTCAATGATTTATTAATGTATTGTTATTAATACAAGTCTTGATTTTAAAAACGTCCTGTATACGCGACCCAACACAGGCAAACACTATCGCTCGGTGATCCGCCAGTGTCGTACCGATAGCCGATAGCAGCTGTGAAAAGGTCTTGTGTATTATGATCTATGCAAGATTTACTTAACTTACCACCCGATATTTCTATTCGTGTGTTAGCAGTAATTTCATGTACAAGACTCAAGCTGTACATAAAGTTAGTATATTTATGTTTTACAGGACTTTCGGAATTCAGATCAATATTTATGTTGCCTATTACATACAACTCTTTATTACAACAGTTTTTTTGTAAAGTGTTTTCAAGCTCAATAAGAAATAAGTGTTTACTGTTTTTAGGAGGACGGTACACGGCACATGCTCGTAGGTCCGCAGAATAGCCCGAGTCGGAAATGATAGTGCATATAATACTTTCAAAGTGTTCTGTTTTGATGTTTTTAGTGCTAAAATTATGTTTATTATTTACGTAAATTACAATAACACCATCCCTTCGGGCTTTTCGCGGACTAGTTAACATTTGGTATCCTGTAATTTGAAAAAGACAACTAATTGACTTCGTAATATTAGGCTCAGTTACCACAATGACATCTATACACTGGTGTGAAATTATAATAGTTTGCTCTAAACAGGCAAAGTTTTTATCATAGACCGTATGTTGATTATGCATGCATATCAATATACGGTCTAAGGTAATTTTTGGGTAGAAATTTAAGAAAATTGTTGATATTTGTACAATCTAAGCATTCAAATATTTCATCACTTAATGTTTCCATTCAAAACAAAAAATAAAAATTAAAAAAATATATAAAAGTTCTTCTAAAATCAATAATAAAAATAATATATACCTTATTATTAAATTACTAATTCTGTTTAGCTAATATGTGCACATCATTTAGAGTTCTCAGATAGTGCATTTTACTTATATCGTCCTTACGTGCTTTTACGGACCCATTTTTAAACCAGACGTATTTGTAGTTAAGCTTAGTTTTTAATTCCTGTTTCGCTAGCCATAGTATTTGTTTATTTAGTCGAGTCAAATGGAGTATAGTTAATATATTCTAAATACACGATGTATTACATATAATTTTTAAATATATCTTCTCACAATATCAACTTTGCATCGGCCTATTTCTTATGGAGAATTCGTCATAATCACCATACATAAAGAGAGAATTAGCAATCTCAGTATAAGATGTGTCACACAACACTTTTTCTTTTAGCGCTGATTTCTATCGGAGTTGACGATCAATATGACTACTTCCAAATCATTACAATGCCAAGTGCAAAATTATGCTCCTCTTTTTAACGAACCCAGCATTGCTTGTACTACTCTGTTCCGGTCCGAAGGTATAAGAAGCCTGAATAATTACTGGCTATAAGGCACTAAATCTTAGTCTTCATAGCTGACAGTAGTCACCACTAAAAAACAAAATTATGGCCTCCGCATCTTTTTAGCCTTTTCAGTTTAGGATTGTGCTACTGAACTCTTACGTGAACTCCTTCCACAACTTAGGAAATTCCTTTTATACATGAACACCTCCCATGACAAACAATTTTTAACAAATTTTCTAATTATCTTATAAACGTTATTTAACTTAATTTTATAATATTTTTTGACTTGTATTTCTATTATTTATCTTATTTTAACTATTTTTTTCAAGTTTTTTAAATAAATTTATTTATTACGAAAAACAATAATTTTGCCTTTAATTTACTATGTTACTGGGATAATGTCTGAAATATATTAACTTTATGTTTATTAATTTAACTTAATTGCTTAATATATATCTTTTAAGACTATTTTTGACGCCCCTTTATATTGAATTTAATTATTAATAATAATATTGGGCCGTCACACTACCTACACGCTAAAATAACTATGGTTCGCAGTATTTTTTCACTTTTATTTCATAACCTGCTTCGTTGCCACATACCATCAGTTGAAATGGTCAGTTTACATAGTAGAGCCTTGCTGCACTATATTATGGCTGTAGCACGAATGGGTCGGCTCGACCGGGGAAGGGCCACGCTCTCCCAAAATACTAGCGTAAAATAGCATCTTAATGCTGCTGTGTTTCGTATGGTAAGTGCAGGGAACTGCAGACCGTTTTATTGGAAACAAATAATCTTCGTCCCCAGGGGTAACAACGCATCTGCATTTTGAGGATAGATATAGATGTCTACGGACCCCTTACCATCACGTGGAAAGTGTGCTCGTTTGCCAGTCTTATTTTATATAAAAGTGTACATAAATAAAGTTATATCAAGGTGAATATTGTAATTCAAATTATTAAGGTAATAAAAACAATTCAATGATAGCGAAAAAAATAGTTCATAACCCCACATTATCGGGGACTTGCACTATTAATGTTCGTCTTAACATGTTTATCTTACACAATCACGTGCAAAGTTAATAAGACCGTTGTTAGCTTTTAATACAGTTAAGACCGTCTTAAGTATAGGATTTGTAAACAGAGTTGTTTTTGTGATTGTTTACGTAAGATTACGAGGGCAATGGTATTTCCATGTTACATAAATAATAGGCGTCTTTTTCTGTTTAGAACAAAATAGCGGTTACACTACGTTATTAAGTATTACAGATTATTGTAATTGTGTTATTTACTGTTTCTTTTATTGCTTGGTAAGGCAATTGTCACGGAATACTGGCGTGAAAAAGCAGCAAAATGCTACTACTGTATGTTTCGTATGTTGAGTATAGAGTGTAGGGAGTTTACTGGTAACTAGGCATTTCAACACGTCGGTATTTTGATGCTGAATGGAAAATAGACGTAGATGTCTATGAACCACAATATCCACATAATCAGGGGTGATAGCTTGTTACCCTTATTTTATAAAATAAAAATTAAAAAATGCGGAGCTATTTGTTTCTAGATTAGTATATTAGAATACACAAGATAGAATATATCATACTTGTAAAAGTCCGAAATTGGGATTCTATAAACGTACGAAGGGCTCACTTACACATACAGCTCTCACAGGACACAGATCTACTCCCATTTACACGGGTTGTGGAGATTTTAGACCGCTGAGCTGCTCCAATGCCTTTTAGCCAACTTCCACACGTCCTAGACATATTTTATATCTTTGACATGCATCCTTCCTCACGATGTTTCCCTTGACCACCAAGCACGTAGTAAATCAGCACTTAAAATTGCGATTAACAATTTCATTAGTGCAGACGGGGATAGAACTTCAGTTATTTGCGTACTACGAAATTCACGCTTAGTTACTAAGTTACTACAGCTCTGAAAAATGTAACTCATACGTACAAAGCGATGGAGGATCGTTACAATTATTTTTATTGTCAAACAGCTTTGCACGCACTGCTGAACTTCATTTTAAAGGATAAAAAGTCAGTACCTAAATTCAGACTGCGAGGCGTTTCTACATAGCCTTCAGGACACGCGTCTGTAACTTCTTTGCTTAAAGCTTGTAGCATGTACATAGACTGCTGTAGAAGAAGGTAGGATTGTACCATCTTACTGGTAAATGGCTACTGCACTACTTTTACTGTAATTGCTAATTTAAAGCTCTAATATTATTAAAAAATTAAACTGTTTTAATAACGTCTAGCATTTTTATTTCATTTAAATTTGGTAGGAATTTAATTTATCCAAAAACTGAACAGCTCGGGTCAGTTTTAGAGTATGGAAATTAGATTGCCGCATTCTACCCTCATTCTAGTTTCACCGTGAAATTATATTTTTGGTTAACTCGGAAATCCCTCATGTCCTTTTAATTGAGCAAAAGTTAAACTTTAGTACGGTATGCACATATAAATAAATAGTTGGTTTAGTTGGAATATTCTGGAAATGTATAATGTTATTTTTTTATTACATTTTACATATTATATTATGCATTTCGTTTCTTAGTCGTAGTTTACTTTTGTCACATATAAACAAATGGATCACGGATTTGTATAATCGTTCTTATTATTTATCAGTATTAAGCGTCCACTAGACCAAGTAGGCAGGTCATTAGATCCCGGGTTCGAATCCCGGTGCCTCGGAAAGCACGCAATGCCGTTGGTCCTGCGCCTGATCTCTCTCCGGTCATGTCGGTTTATCGTCCCATCGGACTATGAGAGTGAGGGATTAGGGAGTGCACTTGTGCTTACACATACGCTTGGGCACCGTAACTCTCCGCTGAGGCTGGCTGCCGTGACCGAAGTTCAGTTTAAAGTATATTATTATTATTAGGTATCCACTCCTTGATATATTTCTACGAATTTCTACGCTGGGTCAAGAATAGAATGGAATAGAATCATTTTTATTCAATATTCATTACATTTCATTCTTATTGAAAGTCATTTTTTACTTTAACCACTCAAGGAGTCATTTGTATGTGATGTGACTGGATAAGGACCACGCTTTCACAGTATATTAGCATACTTTTTTTATAAAACTAAAGTAACATACGGAATTACAGTAGGTACACCTGATGGAAAGTGTGCCTCATGGAATCCATGTACACCTGCAGGCATAAAGAAGGCAAACAGACACGTTGTATCTTTGTGGACTGAGATGAAATGCCTCATACCTTGTAATCATACTGGCTAGCTGTATTCTTTAGAGCGGATCCAATAAAGGAGCATTATGTTACTGTGTTACAGATGGTACCGAGTAGTGGCGGTGTAAGATGATCCACTACCTCATATCATCCCGTGGGTGTCGTAAGAGGTGACGGAGGGAAGCAAATCAGGAGATGGGCAGCAGCTTCTTCCTAACAATGACTGAAAATAAATACTGTGGTTGCCAACCTGCTTGCCAAGCGTGGCAACCACGGCAAATATCCCCCGCATGACAGAATCTATGGGGAGGCCGATATTCACACTTCATATAAGCTGTAAACGTTAACCGCAAAGGTTGCATATGGATAGTTCAGAAGACCGGAGACACTTTTTAAGCATAATGCGTACCGTCTTAGTTCTCAGGGATGATATTGGAACTTCATTTTTATTATTTATTGATAATAGATATAGGTGTTTTATCCATATTATTTACCAGCAAACTGTGATTGTTTGTCACCCTTCAATTAAAAAAGGGGGTGAACGCAGAGCTTTCGACCTCACTCTGTCGAATTTTTACGTGTCATTTTCTATCGTCGCCTATTACAACACCCACGGGATGTGACGGTATCATGGATTCCTTCGACCACCATCAAACGGCCGACCGCAGGTATAGGAAAGTTGACATTTAACGCTAATTGAAAAATCAAAATGAATAGGAATGGATAATTTAACAATTTCTTTGTGACAGTTACTTTTCACTTTTTTTTTACTTTTTTTTTATAAAGAATGTTAGTAATCCTATTAATTAACATTACTAATATTCCCTTTAACCACTCCTGGTAAGGTGAAAATGCTTGTGTTAGGAGTGGTTCACGGCAGTAGTCGAATGATGGATTCGAACCCACGACCTTTTGAGTTAGCGGTCCGCGCCCTGCCATTAGGCTACTGTCGCTGTTACGTGACTTATTAACGTTGTAAATAATCATTTATTTTTATAGTTTTACGTTAACGGTTGTAGAAAGTCAAGTAGTAGATCATCAACTACTAAATTAAAAGCTCAATGCAACTTTTACTTTAATTCGAGCTGTAATCCTAGTAATTACAGGAAGGTTTTAAGCTGGTAATATCGCCACGTTTATAATTGCGGTATTCTATCCCTTTTCGAAAAGGAAATTAACACATTAACTTAATCCCCGGACATGCTGATCCTTTTTCCCTCGGTCATCGTGTGCGAAGCTTTCGTTATCTAAATGGTTTTTAATTATATAGCTGTGCCGATTTCATTGAACAAAAGGTATATGATAACACTTTATTGAGTATTTGGAGTGTTAAAAATAACATTTTTCATGTTGAATGGTTTTTTTACACTTCAGTTAGGTATTTCAAAAATGTTATTTTTAGCACTTCAAATATGTGTTATTATTATTCGAGTGTTAACGAATTTAAACCGGTTTGTTAATTGATATATTTAAAATAAGCAATATTTGTTTTCTATTAACAACAAGCAATTAACCAAAGGGAAACTAATATAATATGCTGTAACGGTATAGAAAAAAAACATTTATTTCTATAATACCGTTACAGCATATTATAGTCTACCATATCATAGTTGCCACAATTGGCAACCGCAGTTTTATTTTTATTTTTAGTCGTTATGCTCCTTCCGTCCGTTATGCTGCTTCGATAGATGGCGTTATATACCTTTTTGTATCCGCTAGACTTAAAACACATAAACCCGCAACGGGAGCTGAGTTAAAAGTGCAAGATTGTATTCACCAATCCGCCTGCAAGAAGTGACAATGCGGTAAATATTTACGACTGTGAGAAAGGCGCTAAGACTATAAAGCCAAAATTCACTTAAGAAATACGTGGGTCCAGTCAGAGTCAGAGAACTTTTACAGGCTGAAAAAGAAAATAAAGAGTATCCCAATAATAAATATAGTTTGCAAAACAATTAGTCTTTGTTGCTATAAGGTATTAATTTAATATGAAATGATTTTAGTTATTAACATTTAATTTATATATGATCATTATATTTTTTAATTATTCCACTATTTAATATTACATAACATAATATAAACAACATTCTAAATTCTAATTCTAATACTAAAAACCTTAAAAATATATATTATAATTACTAAAATTTATTTGGAAATTAAATTCGCTATAGTCATTATTATATATAGTGACATTAGAAAATTTAATTATTTTCTAATGTCACTTTATTTGTGTGAATTTATAGTGCGGCTGCTTTGTGGTCTTGTTAAAGTCCCTTGAAGTGGCAACGCATTTGTAGAATTTCTTATTTGGAGTTTACTGCACGTATTCGTGAGTTCCTATAACAGAACTTATCTAACGGAGAACTGCAAGCTCGTTTGTCATTCCAAATTTATAAACCCCGAACTATGATGTATGAGTTATTATTACTGACATTTTGATTTATCACTTTCTTATTTTGAGAATTGGCAAGAATATTATTACAAATGTTATTGCATTTTAAAACGATTAAGATGCAAATAAAAATGAAAAGAAATTAATTGCAACTTAGTAGTAGTCCAGTCAAAAAAAATAAGTCATAACTTAGCCAAAATTCGCGTAGAGCTTTCGCATAGAGTTTTCTAATTATTAAAACCGCGATACCTCACGAATCGTGAGTCGTAAAAAACAGAGTGACTGGACCATTTTTGTAAAGGATTGTATGATCTGCAGCTCTCACAGAATATCAGCGTAAAATAGTAGCTTAATGCTGCTGTGTTTCGTATGGTGAGTGTAGAGAACCGGAGACCCTTTTTAATGGAAACGAGGTATTCTATCTTAGCTTTCACGGGTGACAACACATCTGCATTTTGATTCGTAATCGACGATAGATGTAGATGTCTATGGGCCACAGCAACCACTTACCATCAGGTGAACTGTGTGCTCGCTTGTCACCCTATACTATAAAAAAAGAAAACAACCAATTCCACTTTGATCATTAGCAATATTACCATTCTTTCAATCAATAGGATAAGATCTGATCAAACTTTCAGTATTACAATAGATTCTGGAATATATCTACTGGCGAAACCACGTTAAAAAAATGCGCCTAGTACATTACCTCATAGACGGTGCTGAAATGTGTGCATATTATGTAAAATATAAACTTTATAATTATTAAAACCGCGATATTTCACGAATGGTGAGTCGTAAGAGAAAAAGTGACTGGACCATTTTTGTAGAGAATTATATGATCTACAACATTTGTCTATTCTATTTTCACGATAAATCTTACCGTTTTCGAGAAAAATGGAAAAAAACTTAATTTTGTATGTTTGACCTTGAATAATTTTTTTTTTGCTGAAGTAGGATCGAAGGGGATTTTAGACATTTTATTTATAATGATGTATTTAACGTCTCTGCCAATTTTAAGCTCTATGCGAATTTTGGCTAAGTCAAATGTCTATTTTGACTGGACTATACGCCTAAATTGCAAAGCATTGTCACTCTTGAGGACTACGATAGAATATCTCGTTGTCAGTAAGTAGAGTCTTCGGTTCTTGACGCTCGTCAAACGAAACACAGCAATATTCTGCTTCATTTTACGCTGGTATTCTGTGAAGGCTAAGTCCTTCTCATGTAATCCCATGAAGTACTAACTGCGATGTGGCTTTTACAGGTGTTTTTATCGAAATATGTCAAGCGAATTTGTGGTAGCTATATCAGACGTCAGGAATTGTTAGTGGCGCTACCGAACACGGATCCGGCCTGGATCTATCTGACTTTTGTTGATTCCCCCTTTGAAAAAAATATTAATATAATAATATATAAACATAAAAATACTACAAAAAGGCTCAGTTTCTTTTCGTGACGATTTATACAAACGCGTAATTAATGTGTATTTATATTGTATTAATTTAGCAATAACTATAAGCGAATTTAGTTTCCAAATAATAAATCATTTTATCAAAGCGTGTTTTAGTAAGAATAATATCGTGGGAAAATGACAGTTTGGGAAGCACCAGCTGTTGGATGATTACATTAATAATTACGAACTTTCTTTTAATGGTTGGGCGTTGCCTACTTTATTAGGTTCCATAATTCCATATATTAGTTTCGTTTGGCTCTATATTTATTTCACCAATATATTCATTTATATAGGTACACTACTGTAAAAAGTAGTAAAATAGCACGTATGACTAGTTTACTATTATTACTATTTACTATTATATTTTTACAGAATAAGGGTGACATAGAATAAGGGTAAGGAGCACGCAGTCCATCTGATGATAAGTGTATGCTGCGGCCCATAGATGTCTTCATTTTTCTTGATTAAGAATCAAAACGCAAATGAGTTGTCACCCGTGAGGACTAAGATGGAATGCTTTGTTTACAGTAGAAAGGGTATACTATTATATAGCTCACTTGGTGGTAAGTGGTTGCTTCAGTCAATGGACACTTGCAATGCAGCTTCAAGCAAAAATAGATACAGATGCGTAGTCACATATGTTGAGGACTTAGATAAGATGACTCATATTCTGTAATTATATTGGCTCTCACGCCCGTTAAACCGGAACAGAACAAAGCATTCTCTGCTGCTTGATCTACCCAGACGGACATATAGGCAGCAAAGAAGTTCTACCAAATACAACAGCCATTTTACGGCATGCCTAGTACAAAATAGACTTAGCGACGAGTAGCAGTATGGGTTTCGCCGAAATAAGTCGATTGGGGTGACCTTTGAGTATTGAGTATGCCGCATAATAAATTTTTAAATCTTTTGTAAATTACTATATTAGTATCAATAATAATAATGGACGTCTATCAAATATCATACGTTATACTCGTATATAGGTACACATACGTTTGTGGAATGTCACGTTAACGGGATGTATTCACGCACGTCGGTAAACGTGCCCAAATCAAATTCCATCTTAACAATCACATGTCTGAAAGAAAATCTTACTTTGATCACCGCTTGAAAAATAAAAGCTCTGAAGGATTATAGAGATCACTCACAAAAAAGACGTCAAATTAAGAAATGCTTAAATTTGCTCTGTCTCTTTACTACTACTACTTTATAAGACAAGCCATATGTTTTATATCTACTAGTATATTTACGAGAAGATTTTGCAAATGAGAACTGCTAATGTTCCCTTATTAAGTTTAATATTAAAACAGTATGGGGCCATCTTTTAATCACGTCAGGTGTTTAGGCCACATTCGTACTCCTCTCTCCCTCTTGACGATTAGTCGAGAGATTATAGACTTCCACTCTCCTAGAATCACGTGTATTTTTATTACTTATTAAAATATCGGATAAATTTAGGATGATTTTTTATAAAAAAAAGGTAAAACATTTTACACGTCACACTTTCAATAACCATTATACATACTATATAATATATTGTATAAATACATATTATATTGATGGCGTTTTTGGCAATTAACAGATGCAATATATTTTTATTGTTTATTTTACAATATTTCTCAGTAATGATTTTATTCAATTATTAGGAACTTACTAGTCGTTCACTTCAAGAATGCCGTTACCTCCCGCCGCGCCCCCTCATTCAGCACCTCAAGCGTCGCCCTTTTAGTACCGATAGCAACGTCGAAGTGTACTTACGTCCGTTTTTTATGCTCCCGTACGTTCTCTAGTTTGTTACTGTTTTTGCTGTTGTTTTTGTTACTGTTGATTTTTTGTTTTTGTTTCTGTTGATATTCGTTAATTTCGAAAATCTCAATCTTTCGATTTCGAAAATCTTTAATTTGATATATTTAAAATGTAAAATAAAACTATGAAAAAATATTTTATTTTATCGAACACGTTATTATTTCATCATCATCATCATTCAAAAAATATTTTATTTCACCGAACACGTTATTATTTAATTGAAAATATGAATACTAAAAAACATAAACATGGTGACTTTTTTCGTCTACGGTACCGTCAGCTGTGACGTCGTAACGGTCTACGACGGCAAACTCGAAATGAACGCGTAGTATGTATTCAATGCTTACAAAATGAGACAGGGCGAAGAATTCTTGCGTCAGTCACTAACGGCTATTTAAAAAATACTTTTTGTTATTTAACGATAAACCATCTGTTGTACTCTAGTACAAGTAATGCCTCTGCGTCGAATCCTGCGGGCAGCGGAGTGACGGCGACGGCGGCGCGGGGGCGGGGCGGGCAACGCAGACCCGTTCACGAAACTAGCGGGCAGATCGCGCGACCATTCTTCCGTATATATTACTATACTCTTTGCGCGCGACATTATAGCGGCGTAGTGATGTGTTCATGGTTGTGTTGTCGAGATGTTTGTTTTTATTTGCGAACGAAATGTCTGAACAACGGCGACAACATCTTTTTGATTCACATTTATTTCTAACGCTCGATTTACTATGGGAAAAAGCAGAGTGAATCCCTACTACTTATAGGGCAAGGAAAAGAAAAGGCGAGTTTTATCGAAATTACGAAGAACAGAGACAATGTCCCGACAAATTCTACCACTACACCAGAATGAGCGTAGAAACTTTTGACTATATTCTTGAAGCTATCAAGGGCGATTTGGAGTCTGTATTCAGTTCGTTTTTAATTTCTTCCCATAACTGGTTAATTACTCTTCTATTTTTATGGTTCACATCTTTGCTCTTCCATATCGGTGTTCTCTCAAAATATGTTGAAATAATTTGCTCTTGCACGTCCGAGGACATTTCGAAACGTCACAAAAATTAATTACACAACACTGGAATGCAGAACCACAAAGAAGCTGGCTTGGAAGTATAATCGCTCAGATAAATGAATAAGTGCACTAAATTGCTCACTAATTGCTCAATTCAAATCCGCATTTGCTCACACTATTAATGAATTATTTTATTAGTTGTTAATAATTAAAAATACAAAATATTTTTTCCCTATTATACTTAAAACCAATGAACTTTTCTAAAAACGAATAAATACCATTAATTGCTCAAGAAATGCTTAATGCAAAACCGTATTTGATCACACTATTAATTAATTATTTAATTAGTTATTAATAATTAAAAGTACAATTTTTTTTTCCATAACCGATCAGAATATTAAATAGGTGCACAAAATTGCTCACTAATTGCTCATTTCAAATCTGAAATTGCTCACAATATTTATCAATTATTTTAATAGTTATTAATAATTAAAAATAAAAAATTGTTATTGCCTCAAAACCAAAGAACTTTTTTAAAGATGAATAAGTACTCCTAATTGCTCACAAAATGCCTAACCGTAATACGCAATTGCTCAAACCATTTACTAACTATTTAATTAGTAATTAATAATTAAAAGTACAAAATTTTTAATTCCTTAACCGATCAGAATATTCAATAGGTGCACAAAATTGCTCACTAATTGTTCATTTTAAATCTGCAGTTGCTCACAATATTTATCAATTATTTTAATAGTTATTAATAATTAAAAATACAAAATTGTTATTTCCAAAAAACCAAGGAAAACAATTTACAATTTTTTTTCCTAAACCGATCATAATAATTAATAAGTCCTCAAAATTGCTTACTAATTGCTTATTTCAAATCCGCAATCGCTGGCACTATCAACGAATGATTTAATTAATTATTAATAATTAAAAATACATTTTTTTTCTGCCTGTTATCCTTAGAACCATCTAACTTTTCTTAAAATAAATAATTTTTCTTAATTGCTTATAATTAGTTCAATTCAAATCCGCAATGGCTTACACTATTACTTAATTATTGGATTAGTTATTAATAATTTAGTGTACAAAATTATTTTTGCCTAATGTTCGTAAGCTAATGCACTGTTTTTAATTTTCTTTCTAATAAACTTCTTACCGAACGCTCTTTTAATTTTTTTAATAGTATATCTTTATAATAGTATATTGTTATTTATCGGTTATTAAAATTATTATTACATTTTAAATTATGACGTCACAGGCGGCAAGAAATATGTCACTTGTGCGCATGTGATTGATTCAACCCGTTACTCATGTGCAACTGGCAAAATTTAATATTTTTGTCCAACCTGTAAATCAATATTTGTTCATTTTTTAATTATATTTCCTGTAATTTAATCATTAATTATTAATAAATAGCTCTATGAAGTTATACATTTTAATTTGGATCTTGTTAAGTAATTTATTGCAAATTATGTATAACCTTATTAATTATGTATAAACGAGTTAATTTTATCATTAAAGCTAAAACTCTTATATTCAATTTTATTTGATTATATTGATTCCTTTTTATAGCAAGATCATTGAGTAAGTATGTGTTTTTTTTATATTTATAGGTACTATAATTAAATTTTATTGAGATTTGCCCTCAACCGTAACAATTTGCACATGAGTAACGGGTTGAATCAATCACATGCGCACAAGTGACATATTTCTTGCCGCCTATGACGTCATAATTTAAAATGTAATAATAATTTTAATAACCGATAAATAACAATATACTATTATAAAGATATACTATTAAAAAAGTTAAAAGAGCGTTCGGTAAGAAGTATATTAGAAAGAAAATTAAAAACAGTGCATTAGCTTACGAACATTAGGCAAAAATAATTTTGTACACTAAATTATTAATAACTAATCCAATAATTAAGTAATAGTGTAAGCCATTGCGGATTTGAATTGAACTAATTATAAGCAATTAAGAAAAATTATTTATTTTAAGAAAAGTTAGATGGTTCTAAGGATAACAGGCAGAAAAAAATTGTATTTTTAATTATTAATAATTAATTAAATCATTCATTGATAGTGCCAGCGATTGCGGATTTGAAATAAGCAATTAGTAAGCAATTTTGAGGACTTATTAATTATTATGATCGGTTTAGGAAAAAAAATTGTAGTTTTAATTATTAATTACTAATTAAATATTTAGTAAATAGTTTGAGCAATTGCGTATTACGGTTAGGCATTTTGTGAGCAATTAGGAGTACTTATTCATCTTTAAAAAAGTTCTTTGGTTTTGAGGCAATAACAATTTTGTATTTTTAATTATTAATAACTAATAAAATAATTATTAAATATTGTGAGCAACTGCAGATTTGAAATGATCAATTAGTGAGCAATTTTGTGCTCCTATTGAATATTCTGATCGGTTAAGGAATAAAAAAAATGGTACTTTTAATTATTAATTACTAATTAAATAATTAGTAAATGGTTTGAGCAATTGCGTATTACGGTTAGGCATTTTGTGAGTAATTAGGAGTACTTATTTATTTTTAAAAAAGTTCCTTGGTTTTTTGGAAATAACAATTTTGTATTTTAAATTATTTATAACTATTAAAATATTTGACAAATATTGTGAGCAACTGCAGATGTGAAATGATCAATTAGTGAGCAGTTTTGTGCTCCTATTGAATATTCTGATCGGTTAAGGAAAATTTTTTTATCCTTTTAATTATTAATTACTAAATAAATAATTAGTAAATAATTTGAGCAATTGCGTATTACGGTTAGGCATTTTGTGGGAAATTAGGAGTACTTATTTATTTTTAAAAAAGTTCTTTGGTTTTTTGGAAATAACAATTTTGTATTTTTAATTATTAATAACTATTAAAATAATTGATAAATATTGTGAGCAACTGCAGATTTAAAATGAACAATTAGTGAGCAATTTTGTGCACCTATTGAATATTCTGATCGGTTAAGGAATAAAAAATTTTGTACTTTTAATTATTAATTACTAATTAAATAGTTAGTAAATGGTTTGAGCAATTGCGTATTACGGTTAGGCCTTTTGTGAGCAATTAGGAGTACTTATTTATTTTTAAAAAAGTTCTTTGGTTTTTTGGAAATAACAATTTTGTATTTTTAATTATTAATAACTATTAAAATAATTGATAAATATTGTGAGCAACTGCAGATTTAAAATGAACAATTAGTGAGCAATTTTGTGCACCTATTGAATATTCTGATCGGTTAAGGAATAAAAAATTTTGTACTTTTAATTATTAATTACTAATTAAATAGTTAGTAAATGGTTTGAGCAATTGCGTATTACGGTTTGGCCTTTTGTGAGCAATTAGGAGTACTTATTTATTTTTAAAAAAGTGCTTTGGTTTTTTGGAAATAACAATTTAGTATTTCTAATTATTAATAACTATTAAAATAATTGATAAATATTGTGAGCAACTGCAGATTCGAAATGAACAATTAGTGAGCAATTTTGTGCACCTATTGAATATTCTGATCGGTTAAGGAATAAAAAAATGGTACTTTTAATTATTAATTACTAATTAAATAATTAGTAAATGGTTTGAGCAATTGCGTATTACGGTTAGGCATTTTGTGAGTAATTAGGAGTACTTATTTATTTTTAAAAAAGTTCCTTGGTTTTTTGGAAATAACAATTTTGTATTTTAAATTATTTATAACTATTAAAATATTTGACAAATATTGTGAGCAACTGCAGATGTGAAATGATCAATTAGTGAGCAGTTTTGTGCTCCTATTGAATATTCTGATCGGTTAAGGAAAATTTTTTTATCCTTTTAATTATTAATTACTAAATAAATAATTAGTAAATAATTTGAGCAATTGCGTATTACGGTTAGGCATTTTGTGGGAAATTAGGAGTACTTATTTATTTTTAAAAAAGTTCTTTGGTTTTTTGGAAATAACAATTTTGTATTTTTAATTATTAATAACTATTAAAATAATTGATAAATATTGTGAGCAACTGCAGATTTAAAATGAACAATTAGTGATTAATTTTGTGCACCTATTGAATATTCTGATCGGTTAAGGAATAAAAAATTTTGTACTTTTAATTATTAATTACTAATTAAATAGTTAGTAAATGGTTTGAGCAATTGCGTATTACGGTTAGGCCTTTTGTGAGCAATTAGGAGTACTTATTTATTTTTAAAAAAGTTCTTTGGTTTTTTGGAAATAACAATTTTGTATTTTTAATTATTAATAACTATTAAAATAATTGATAAATATTGTGAGCAACTGCAGATTTAAAATGAACAATTAGTGAGCAATTTTGTGCACCTATTGAATATTCTGATCGGTTAAGGAATAAAAAATTTTGTACTTTTAATTATTAATTACTAATTAAATAGTTAGTAAATGGTTTGAGCAATTGCGTATTACGGTTAGGCCTTTTGTGAGCAATTAGGAGTACTTATTTATTTTTAAAAAAGTTCTTTGGTTTTTTGGAAATAACAATTTAGTATTTCTAATTATTAATAACTATTAAAATAATTGATAAATATTGTGAGCAACTGCAGATTCGAAATGAACAATTAGTGAGCAATTTTGTGCACCTATTGAATATTCTGATCGGTTAAGGAATAAAAAAATTTGTACTTTTAATTATTAATTACTAATTAAATAATTAGTAAATAGTTTGAGCAATTTCGTATTACGGTTAGACATTTTGTGAGCAATTAGTAGTACTTATTCATTTTTAAAAAAGTTCTTTGGTTTTAAGGCAATAACAATTTTGTATTTTTAATTATTAATAACTATTAAAATAATTGATAAATATTGTGAGCAACTGCAGATTTAAAATGAACAATTAGTGAGCAATTTTGTGCACCTATTGAATATTCTGATCGGTTAAGGAATTAAAAATTTTGTACTTTTAATTATTAATTACAAATAAAATAGTTAGTAAATGGTTTGAGCAATTGCGTATTACGGTTAGGCATTTTGTGAGCAATTAGGAGTACTTATTCATCTTTAAAAAAGTTCTTTGGTTTTGAGGCAATAACAATTTTTTATTTTTAATTATTAATAACTATTAAAATAATTGATAAATATTGTGAGCAATTTCAGATTTGAAATGAGCAATTAGTGAGCAATTTTGTGCACCTATTTAATATTCTGATCGGTTATGGAAAAAAAAATTGTACTTTTAATTATTAATAACTAATTAAATAATTAATTAATAGTGTGATCAAATACGGTTTTGCATTAAGCATTTCTTGAGCAATTAATGGTATTTATTCGTTTTTAGAAAAGTTCATTGGTTTTAAGTATAATAGGGAAAAATATTTTGTATTTTTAATTATTAATAACTAATAAAATAATTCATTAATAGTGTGAGCAAATGCGGATTTGAATTGAGCAATTAGTGAGCAATTTAGTGCACTTATTCATTTATCTGAGCGATTATACTTCCAAGCCAGCTTCTTTGTGGTGAATGCAGACGCGCCCGCGGTCACCGCTTGACTGGAGTACACCGCTCGTTGCCCGCCCCCGCGCCGCTGTCAAGCCGCTGTTTTCGAGAGTCGGTCCATTTGATTTTACGCATAAGATCCTGCCGCTCCCGCGCCGCCGCCGCTGCCGTCCCGCTGCCCGCAAGATTCGAGGCAGAGGCCTAACTGGTACTCGGCGTGTTGGAGCCGCTGAAGAAATAATTGCGGAAATATCGTTTTAAATTTGGAATAGTTATAATATTTAATTATATATGGTAATACATTTCGTGGAGCCGTGATAGCTCAGATGTTTAGCGCTCGCTGTAAATTTCACAGTACGCGAGCAAACCGAGTTCGATCCCTGGCGTCACCAATAAAATTGTTAATTGCAATTTTAAGTGACGATTTTCTATATGGTCGGTAGTGAAGGAAATTATCGTGAGGAAACGAACCCGCGGCCTCCTAGCGCTGCAATTCACCTAAGCCATGGTGCCGTCTATTACTAAGACACAAATATTAATTACTGCAACTTTTTGTGAGTTAGATCCTTTTTGCGTAACTAAGTCCTATTGTGAAAAGTTTAACTACACAATACCAAGCGGAAACCAGTGCTGTCACTAAAATCAGACCTTTTCGCAGTTTTGTATTTTGTCATGTATGGTGGACTGGTATAAAAATAATTCTTTCTTTCTTTCCTCTTTTGAATAAAGCCATTTTAATAGCGATTAAATTGGCTTTATGGATTAGACGAGAGCCGTGGTAGCTCAGTGGTTAACGCTCGCTGTAAATTTAACAGAACGCGAGTAACCCGGGTTCGATCCCCGCCGGCACCAATGAAATTGTTAATTGCAATTTTAAGTGCTGATTTACCACGTGCTCGGCGGTGAAGGAAAACATCGTGAGGAAACCTGCATGTCTGAGGAATAAGAAAAAATATTTCGAAAACATGTGAAGTTCGTCAACACGCATTTGGGCAGCGCGGCGGACACTTCCTTGCCCTAAACCCTCTCAGAAATGAGGGGATGCCTGAGCCCAGCAGTGGGACGTATATAGGCTGTAACTTTACTTTACTTTTACTTAATAGCGATTGGCAAATTTTCTATTTGCTGATCGCTATTAAAATGCAAATTTTCTTTTAAAATGTCGGTAAATTTCCTGATATAAGATGGAGATACCCACTAACTTTTTTTATAGCAATGGGTGACAAACGAGCACACAGTCCACCTGATGGTAAGTTGATGCTATGGCCCATAGATATCCACGTTTATCCTCAATTAAGAATCAAAATCCAAATGCGTTGAGGACTAAGATGGAATGCTTCGATTCCAGTAAAATATGTCTCCGGTTCTCTATACTTACCATACGAAACGCAGCATAATTAGGCTGCTATTTTACGCTGATACTCTGTGAGAGCATGGTCCCGCCTCGGTCGTGCCATACATTCGTGCTACAACTATAATATAGCTGCAGCGTGATTCTACCACGCAAAGAATCTGGTAAGCATAATGGCGACATTGATCATTTCGTTTGTGTAGTAGCAGACCCTGAGTCATGAATAATCGATATAGTTACATAATATTAGCAAATAATTACATCATTATTATTTAAACATGAAATTTGAAAACAATGTATTTTCTCATTTCGAATTATTTTTTCTTCCTTTCTTTAGAAAGGAAATTCCTGCATATTATCTCACACCTGAAGAGCGCTCTATCATTGTTTATTTTTTCAAACAGGAAGGGTCACATGTCTTCGAAATTGTTTTTATTTGCCGGAAATGCTTGTTTATTCAGAATGTTTTAATTACTGCCAACATGTTAAATCAAAACTTTTTCATTGGTACCGACGGACATTTAAGGCGAAAGCAGTTGCCATGATGTTGTATAATTTGTTTCTACTTTTAGTTCACGTGTTTCGCAAACGTTAAAAATACAAGTTAAAATATCTTGAGTCGGAGTGAAACGTACTTTGGTTTGTAAAACGTTATTCCCCGTTTTCGTTTCGAAATCAAGTCACGTATCTCTGCAATGGTACAAAGCGCATAATTTAAAAAGAATCCCGAGCATAATTTATCCGCCTTTTTGGTGTTACTTTGCCTCATTTGTAAGTAAAAAGTTTGTAGGAACGAAAAAAAATGTACGCAGTGGTATCATAACATCCTAAGCTACAAAAAGAGAAAATAAGTAGACCACATTCATTCTACGAATAAAATGCTTAGTAAATGTTTCCTTTACTTCAAAAAATTTACTTTTAATAAAATCTAAAAAGAATAAAATGATTTCATGTTCTGACTTCAGAATGTGAAATTATTTTATTCTTTTTGTGCAAAGTTTAGATACTCGCCGAGCACAGACGAGTAGACACTTTTTTGATTTAAATGCCTTGTTCGGGTGTTCTCGCGACTCGGCCCAATTATTCACCTGTTTTCTGTTTTGTTTTCCACTCGAAGTCGCTATTTTAGGACGAGTCAAAGGAATGCCAATATCGTTGTTTACGTACTCTTCATTATTCGTTTGACTCTTGAACTTTGCCCAGGTGGTTATTATTTTTCTTTTAAAATAATATATATACTAGCTTGCCAGGCATACCTTGTTCTGTCCTTTTCGACATAAATCCTTAAATTCGCAAAAAAAATTGTGGGTCCCTCATGGGCAAGAAAACTATCCTATCTCTCAAGTTGCACCAAACAGCATACGCTGTGCAAATTTGATTAAAATCGGTTAAGTAGTTTAGGAGTCCATCGCGAACAAAAAACGTGAGACGTAATTTATATATACTAGGCTGCACTAAAAGTAACTCCTTGGTTTTAAAAATCGAATACCATTTATTTATTTAAAAAAAAGATTCTCGGTCTTGTCACAAGGTTTTGTCAAACTCGTTTAGTCGTTGAGAAAATGGAATTGACTTTCGAAGTGGTTCATCACAAAAACAGTGTGTTGACTGGATGATTTCTGCATTTGGTGATGAAGCCCCGTCCAAAACCACAACTTATCGCTGGTTTGCTGAATTTCAACGAGGAAGTGTCAAGCTCAGTGATGATCCACGTCAAGGTCGTCCAAAAACTGCAGTCACCCAAGAAAACGTTTATGCTGTGCGTCAGCTGATTGAGGAAGATCGACATGTGACATACCGAGAAATTCAGGCAACTTTAGACATTGGCGTGATTTAAATACAAATAATCTTGCATGAACAATTAGGTGTAAAAAAGTTGTTTTCCCGATGTATACCGCATTCGCTCTGTGAAGAGAAAAAAGCGGCTTGCGTTACTTGGTGCGTCAGAACTCTCGAAAGATTCCACGCAGGATCCTCAAATGCTGTATGCAACATCGTATCAGGTGACGAATTTGAGTTTGACGAGTTTGAGTGTTCGAAAATGAGTTAAAGCCAACAAAAATTGTTCGTTCACGGAGTGTTGCAAAAAAAATGGTGGCCACGTTTGTCTCCAAAACCGGCCATATTATGACTATTCCTCTTGAGGGACAAAGAACGGTTAATGCAAAATGGTATGCTAGCATTTGTTTGCCACAGGTCGTTTCTGAACTCCTTAAAGAGAACTGCAACCGCCGCATCATTCTCCATCACGACAATGCGAGTTCTCACACCGCAAACAGAACAAAAGAGTTTTTAGAGCAAGAAAACATAGAATTATTAGACCATCCGCCGTACAGCCCCGACCTAAGCCCTAATGATTTCTATACTTTCCCTAAAATAAAGAATAAGTTGCGTGGACAGAGATTCTCATCACCTGAAGAAGCTGTGAACGCCTACAAAACGGCCATTTTGGAGACCCCAACTTCCGAATGGAATGGTTGCTTCAATGTTTGGTTCCATCGTATGGTAAAATGTGTCAAATTTCGCGGAGAATACTTCGAAAAGCAATAAATACATTTTTAAATAGTAATGTTGTGTTACTTCCTTGATTCCCGAAATTTTCAGTGCCGCCCTCGTATATATATATAATTTTATTAATAATTTTAGTAATCTTTCAAAAACTAAATAAATGAAAAACAATGCAACTTCTCTATTAATGAGCGAGTAGATATCTTGGCTAGACAGGCTATTACGGATGGCATCGAATACAACATGTTACCCCATTACACTGATTGTATTTGTATTATAAAAAGGCTATGTTACAACCTATGGAAAGAATATTTCGATTTACGTTCAAAAGAAAAGGGTATTTGGTACAAGACGGTACAGCCACATCCGCCTAAAATACCATGGATTGATAACCATAAGCTATCGCGACAGGATGCAGTAGTGATAATGAGTCTGCGTACTGGACACATTCCGTCTAGAAAGTTTGCATTCCTTATGAAAAAGGTCCAGTCACCGAACTGTGATCAATGCGGTATTCCAGACGACCTAATGCATGTCTTGATGGATTGTGCCCACAACGCTGCCTTTCGTAATGAGAAATGCCACCACATTTTAAAAGATTTCGCTGATTGTAATATAATTTTAGCTAAGCCACATTCTGACGATATAAAAATATTAGTCAAGCTTTACAAGGTGAAGTTCTCGGATCGATCACTCACTTCTCAATGTGATTGATCTGGGAACTTTTCATTTTGCTTTGTGTAACTAATTGCATATCTTCTTCAACTTTCTGTAATTAGTTATTGATTTGAGAACTTTATAATGTAATAAGTTTAAGTATACCTTATGTAATTGTTTTTTTTTTGATGATGAATTAACGGAGCGACATATTCATATTGTGAATAAGCTCATTAATAAAGAATTAAAAAAACTTCTCTATTAAACTTTTAAAAATAGAAAACCACTCATAAAAAACACTCAGCAGCATTATTAAGCTGCTTTTTCACGCCGTTATTCTGTTAAGCTGACCCATAATATAGCTATAGCGTGGCTCTACCTCGTATATTTGATTAAGATACTGCGTTTTCGTATGACTTACTATAAAGTAGACCGTGTTCTGCTCACTTATCACACTTGCAGAAATATTTTGAACACATTAGAAGTTCGCTACACGGTGTATGTACATATATTTTTTAATGACAAACGGGTACACAGTCGACCTGACGGTAAGTGAATGCTGTGGTCATAGAATATCACATATATGTTCAACTAAGATAGAATGCCTCGATTCCAGTAAAAAGGGTCACCGGTTCTCTACACTCACCATACGAAACACATCAGCATTCCGTTGCTAAATTTCGCTGATATTTTGTGAGAGCGTGGTACAACTATAGTATAGCTGTAGCGTGGCTCTACCACGTATAACGGGTAGTGGCAGTGTGAGAATATCCTCTACCCGTGGATGTCGTAAGAGGCGACAGAAGGAAACCAATCAGGATATGTGCAGCAGCGTCTTCTTAATCACGACGTAATAACTGCGTGTAACAAGTAAGTGTAACAAGCGTGGCAACTATGGCAATTATCAGGCAATCTATAGGGGAGGCCTATGTTCAGCAGTGGACTTTAATAGGTTGTAACGGTAGCGGTAAAAACATGAAATAAAAGATGCTGTTACCGGCACGCCTTTCAAACATGGCAATTATAGAAAATATATCCCTAGGAAGCAACCTATGGGCCAGGATGTTCAGCTATGGACTTTTGATAGGCTTTGATGGTGACGATGATGATAGTGATGATGATGATATTAAATTCGCCGATTCACCCTGTAGTAGCGCAATGCATTTTTTCCTGCTCTATAACCTCAGTATCCTCTAACAGTCACTATGTTTTCCAGGTGTAACGATGAGATGGGTGCTAAATAGAAAAATTCAATATCAGCGCTGAAGATGATTGGATATTTTCACAGAGCGCCGTCCTTAACCACTTTCTCATCCCAGGTAAATGTAGAATCTACTTATAAGAATATTATGCCATGTGGTAACGGTTGCAATGAAAAAAAAAATTACTTCGATCGATGGCAAGCAGCAAGAACAGCGTCAAAGATGTGAAACGTCTTATTCCGCGAACCTCAGTCTTCTTGCCAAGCTGGACGATTAAAGCAAATCTTTTTCAGCTCGCAGGAGCCCATGTCTAACAAGGGACTGTTAGAAACTCTTAAAGAAGTTATTTTCATTAGCACAAATAATAACGGTTATTAAAATTTTATATATATATATATATATATATATATATATATATATATATATATATATATATATATATATATATATATATATATATATATATATATATATATATATATGTGTGTGTGTAAAGTGCAATAATTATGTTACATGTTGTGTATATATACAACATGTGACATAATTAACCACTTTGAGAAAGTAATTTGTTCAGAATCGTTTACTGAATCGATTTCTATCATTTTTAATATAGGTAATTTTTTATCCCAAAAATAATTAAAACTACTTAAATTACAGTCACACTAAATCTGTACAGTCAAAACAAACTGAAATGGACCGTAACTTAAGGCAATAAGACTTTTAAGAGTGCAGTTTTATTTGTATTATTATTAACTCTGTCATTCAATAAAAATAAAGAAAAATGAACTTTATTTCAAGCACCATAAAATCTTTGCGTTCGTGGATTTGTACTGTGACCACAATATTCTTCCGGAATTAGTATGACTAATTTTATACATAATCAGTGCATAAAAATGTTTAACTAAATATTCAGTGTATGTATTATGGTTATAACATAATATACTAATTGGGGTGTCTGAGGGTGTGCGTTAATTACGTTACATATTGTATATTATGTGACCACTCAGTACTAGCTACTTTGCATCATTTTTTTAATATTATGGTTGTAGCACAAATGGGTAGGCTCGGCCGGGGTAGGCCTACGCTCACGGTATACCAGCGTAAAATAGCAGCTTAATGTTGCTAATGGTGAGTGTAGAGAACAATAGACACGTTTTACTGGAAATATTAAAATCTGCAAATGCGATCCGGTCTGTCAAGCCTGACGACTAAGACAAAATCTCCCCTATTGCCATTCTATGGCGAATAATATATGCCTATGTTCAGCAGTAACCTTTTTATAGGCTGCAATGAATTGATTTGGAAAGGTCATATTAAAACATTTTTAATAATTCCTCTCTCGTTTACCCATCATTGCCGCGGGTATACACATCGAACGAAAGTTTGTGAAAAATTGAATAATTAAAGAAAGAAAAACATTGTTCAACTAAACTTATACAACGGTTTATTAATAGAAGGTTTTTATTTAATACTATTGCATCTTGCTCTGTCTCGAACTCATGCGGAGATCCACCTGGGCATGCTAAGGATCAAGTTATTCAGCATTTCTTGTGGTAACCTGTCCCATTTTTGAATGGTGGCTGCCCTGATCCCTGGCACTGTCTAGGGAATTAGCTGACGGTTCCAAACAGCTTGTTTAAAAGCATCCCACGCGTGCTCTATTGGGTTTAAGTCAGGCCGGCCGGCAGGTCGGTCTAACTTTTTGATGTCGTATTCGTGGAGAGTAGCATTGAGTCTTTGAGCTCCATGTGCGGGTGCATTATTATCGATCAGTACGAATTGGTGCTCATGGTTTACTCGGAATGGTGTGGCAATTCCATCAATAGCGACTGTTTTGTACCTATCTGCCGTCACGAAGCTTCGATACGAGATCAAAGACGCTCTAGTTCCATCGTAATTCCACCTCAGAAGGACACAGATTTACGGCCTTGCTGAAAGGTTCCAATAGCAGGTCTTTGCCTCGCAGAGTCTTTAGGTCTTGTTCAGACACTGACACGTCGGTTATCTAGATGAGAACTGATTCGTAATTCGTCAACGAAGAGACAGTTTTGTCAAATGTTTTCCTCGTCATCTTCATTTTGCCGGAGCCTAACCCACTGCAATCTCCGACGCTGACGTTACCGTGAATTTAGAAGTGTTTACCAAGACGTCTTTACTCGTTGTCCAGCCTGGTGTAATCAATTCCGAATGGTTTGAGTGCTAACTTCAAGTCCAGAGGCGGCGCTCACATATGCTTTTAATTGTAGTGCCGTTGATTGTTAGGTTACGTGGTGCCAGCAATCTGATATAGCGCTTCTGAGCAGCAGTGGGAACAATTTGGTAATCACTGCGAGTTCGGTCAGCTAAATTATCCATGCCGTGGTACCTCTGCAGCTTGGCCACGACACAGGATTGGGATGCAGCAACTCTGCGTGCTATTTCTTTCGTAGAATTTTCTTCTTCCGTCAAAGTTACAATTCTTGCTCGTAAAACTTCTGACAATCTCCTTGGCATTTTTCAATCACAACTTTTCTCGAAAATATATCTTAAATACGTTAAAATTGACTAAGTCCTGTTTCGGAACGAGCGTTAGCTTTGATTGATTTTTTTATATGGAATAAACGACTGAATTTGTAGTATTGTTTTATATTCAAATTCTATACTTTTAATAAAGGATCTAAAAAGAAGAAGATATTATCATGTCTATGGACCGTAACAAAAAATATTTGGATTTTTCAAACTGATCGCAAACTTTTGTGTATGTGTGTAGGTTCAATTAAAGGTTTATTGCACCATTTTCTCCGGTTGAGAACACATTAATTAAGCTTTCAATTATTTTTAATGACTAAAGGCTACGGTGAAATTTAATATTGCCTTGTATTTTATTTTAGACGTAGTTTTTACTTATAGGATTCTTGACTTTTCCTGTAGACATGCATTAATGTCTTTATTCAGTGACTGTAACTTATTCTTTTATTAAAATTTTTTGTAGAGTGAAATATTGAATTTGACCTAGTGGCTTGACTTAGTGACTTAGTGACCATGCTTCTTAATAGTTATATCGAATAGAATGAGCAGCGACACAAACATTAACAAACTAATTTGTAAACAAGCCGGTGATAAATAGTGCTATTTCTATACGATTTCATCATGAATATGACCATCGCTTACGTTTTTTTATGTAACCTTTCGGCGTTCATATTTATGCCCCGACTTCAGATGCTATTATATGAAAATTATTTCCGAGAAGTGAGTGATCGTACAGTTTTTAATAAATCAGTTTTCGACTACTAACCCACTTGATATTTAATGGTGATGTAGCCTAAGATGATTAAACGTACAGACAGCTTAACAAAAGCCTGTTTAATGTTGACTTAAATGTACCATCATTGCTAACGGATAGAAAAATGTAGATGCTGGCAAATTATTCCACTCCCTCGCTATACGCATGACGATCGATGCAAACCGTTCGGTTTGTAATTTGTATGCGTGTTATGTCGACAACATAGGGGTGGAAATCCGAGCGTCTGGTTGTGTAACGGTTTCATAGTGATGGAGAAATAAAGTAACGCAACGCAACGCAATGTGACGATGTGATATGCGACAGAGGGAACAAATCAGGAAATGGGCAGCTGCGTTTTCCTAATAACGACTAAAAAGACTGCTGTTGCCAACCGCTTGCCAACCGTGGCGGCTAATGCAAGTGTCCCCCTGTGAGCCAATATACGGGGAGGGGGCTATGTTCAGCAGTGGACTTTGATGGACTGTCACGATTCACCCTTTCAGAGCGGAGCATTTTAAGGCGCCGCTTGATACGGATGCCGAGCGGTACTCGTGATTCGCTGTGAAAGGGTTAAGGTAAATAATAATAATAATATAATAATAATATTCCACAAATATCACATAACGCCATCTAGTCCCAAGATAAGCAGAGCTTGTGTTATGGGTACTAGACAACTGATAAACATACTTATATATTTCTAAATACATAAATATTTTAGATAAATTACACCCAGACACAGAACAAATGATCGTGCTCATCACACAAACATTTGTCCTGGGTGGGAATCGAACCCACGACCTCCGGCTTAGCAGTCAGGGTCACTAACCACTAGACCAACAGGCCTGTCCAAAAATGTAGCCTTAGAGTCTCAAGAAGAGTAGTAAATTGAGACAAACGTAAATACTGAAAGAATTTTACGTCGTTGTTCAACAAATCAAGAAATAGCCTATGTTATTCTCCGTGTTGTGACCGCTTCTTGCGTATGTTATCCATCTATATGTCATTTTTCCTTTTCACCTCTTCTGCCTATGAACGACAAAACTCTCACAGTTCCCGCTCGTCCGTTCGCTATAAAAATTCGAATAACGTTGTTAAAAATCTGACCGAAAAAAGCTATCGCGTCGGTAATCCAATTGTTGTGGAACAGTGGACACACTGCCACAAACTAACGCCTTTGATACGCTCCACACCCCAAGCCTGTGGACGCGTTCTCGAAAATAAAAATTTACCAATGACTCCTCTGACGATGTCGTTTACATAGAACGAATTTTTTGCATTATTTTTTTTAATTCTACCTCATTTCTCAGATCAGTCCTTATTCATTGAATGAGAAAGCTTTCGATCTTCTCTCTCTCTCTCTCTCTCTCTCTCTCTCTCTCTCTCTGTCTGTCTCTCTCTCTCTCTTTATACCAAGTTGTAAAGTAGGTACACATGGTAAAGTAGAACTTAAAATTGCAATTAACAATTTAAATGATGCCGGCGAGAATAGAACAAAACTAAAAATAATATTTTTCGTTAAATGATTCATAGCTTTGCGCTGGTTGATTTAAAATTCCATTAAAAAACAATACCATTTTCTGTTAACAGTAGTAGTGGTAGAAGTTTTACACACAGGAAGTACTTTTAATACATTAATTGATTTTATTTCGTGCTGTTTTTTTACAATTCGTGTAGATCTTTGTTCTTAGCTCTTTATTATAATTATGTTAAATTGTGATATGCCATGAATGATATACTGTAAGGAGAACAAGTGAAGACATAAACTTTTGGAGATTTTTATATTCAACAGTTCTATTAACGTGTGAAGAACTGCAATGATGATAATTACAGAGGAATCATCACTATACCCCATCAAAAGTACTGCCTCCCCCATGAATTACCTTATAGTAATTCTCATAGATTTTTGAACCCCAGATTTTTTTTTATTTTAAGTTGTTAGGAAGATACTGCTGCCAATCTCCCATTTCATTTTCCATTGCCGCCTCTTACGACACATGGGATATGGGGTAGTGGATTCTCTCGTGCTACCACTACGTGCGTTTTATGGATGATTGACCCCTGGGAATGTGGTGATAGCTACCATGCTATTTCTGATTTGTTTTGAGTTGTTAATTATTGTATAACTTTAATGATTGTAAACTATTCTTTCTTTCAAAGAAAAGTCCCGCTGGGTTTCTTGCTGGTTCTTCCCAGTACAGAGGTATTATCCGAGCCAGTGGTAAATTAAACATAATAGTGGCTTTCAATAAGTATTATTTATTATCTATATTGAATAATGAAGTTTCTACGTGGCGGAGCCATGCTGCAGTTATATTAGTAGTATAGTTGTAGCACGAATGGGTCGGCTCGACCGGGGAAAGACCACGCCCTCACAGAATACCAACGTCAAATAGTAGTTTAATGCTGCTGTGTTTCGTATGATGAGTGTAGAGAACCGGAGAATATTATTACTAGAAACGAGGCATTCCACCTAAGCCCTCACGGATGACAACGCATCTGCATTTTGATTCGCAAAACAGGATAGATTTAGATGTCTATGGGCGACAGCAACCACTTACCATCAGGTGGACTGTGTGCTCGTTTGTCATCCTATCATATTTAAAAAAAATCCATGTCTAATTTTGTAAATGATATTATAGTAATAATACATGTCAATCATGGAAATGTTCAGGGCTCGGCGACTGCGGGCGCACATCACATGCGTTGATGGGCGGAGGCGGAAGCGGAGGCGGCGGGCGGGCAGCGCGCGCGCTCCGCATTCTCTTGCTGCTCGTGCTGGCTCTGGCAGCTGTTGAATACCTCTTCGGTTCCATACTGGATGCGTCCCCGCTAAGAACCTACCTCTACACGCCTGTATATAACGCTACCCAGACTACTCTTAAGTAAGTATTGAGTAGAGTTTGATTAACTCGTTTTACTGAATTGTTGACCGCTACAAATATTGAAAAAATATTAGTTATCATTTGTTATTTTATTTAAAAAATCAACTTTACTGGGAAAAATCAAGTCGTCATTTTTAATTGTTTTGTAAAGTTATTCTTTATGTTTTAAATTATCGCAAACAACATTAAAATAACAAACGAGCACTGCTTATTTGTTATTTTATGAACAGAAAAATCCGTATATCAATTTTACTTTCGTACAATTATTTAAGTTACTGGACGAAATATTGTGTTTATGTTGTTAACACAAGTAAAAATTAAATGCTTGTACATGCATGTTGATTCGATACCACAACTTTTGAGTTTCGCGTCTGCACACTTAACCATAAGACTAGTGTCGTTTAAAATGTTGACATTAAATTTAATCGAAATTATTTTTTGCATATTTCATCGCGTTTATTATTTTATTTAATATTTCCGAATTTTCGCATTTTCGAGACTTTTGCAGAACACATGGTCAACTGGCTCACAGAAGTTTTCGACGTCTAATGTCACAGTTAGCCACGGCTGCCTTCAGCTTAAAATTAAAAATAAATCCGTAGTAACTAGTTTCATTCAAAGCTTAGTTGTGTTCACTAAGAAATGATTAGCAAATTTAATCATTTTATGAAAATCCGTTGGCTTTTATTTCAGAAACAGTGAAAGAATATCACCCAACTGGTCTAAAAAAATTCCACTCATATCAACTGAAACAAAAAACCCTGAAGTAATAACTCATTTAAAAAATATAACTGTAAATTATACAAACGTAGTTAATACAACAAAAATATCCTTTGTGAATATGACTCGACAAAATAGTACGGAAGATACAAGCACTCCACTTCTAATTACAAAAATAATGGAGGGCATAAAGAATCTGGTGACGACGGAAGACTTCAATTTCAAAATGAGCGAACCGAATCTCCCACTCTGCGATGAGATGCCTCCTGATTTAGGCAAGTAAATTTTGGTAATAACATATTTATTTTCACCTTATAACTGCTGGGTGTATATGTGTATAAACGCTGGGTGTGATTTTTCAATCTTCAGATAAAAATTTTCCATCAAATTAATTATAACCTGACTGAATAAAAAAGTGAAGCAATTGAACTATTTTATTCATGCAACTGTACTTTTTAACTTATATATGTTGTATATTATCCTGTGAATAGTTTTTATTTTATTATTGAAATATCAGCTCTTAGACTTGTTTAAAGCTGTTACGAACGTCAAAATCTACACCGGTTCGCAAAAACAAGAGTTAAATGTTAAAGTTACAGCCTATATACATCCCACTACTGGGCACAGGCATCTTCTCATTTCTGAGAGGGTTTTAGGGCAAGGAAGTGTCCGCCGCTCTGCCCCAATGCGTGATGGCGAACTTCACAACATGTCTTCGAAATTTCTCAGACATGCAGGTTTCCTCACGATGTTTTCCTTCACGTATAATCGTAGAAGAACCAGCAAAAATTTATTGTATTAATAATAATCAAAGAAAACAACATCAAATGCACTCATTTATTAATATTTAATTATACATGTCAATTTTAACAAAATATCAGAAGCCTTGGGAATTATCAAGTGCCGATTAAGAGATATTTCATTGCCCTCAATATATTGATTTTTTTTAAATTTTATGACAGATTATTGCACTTCGAGATTTTATCGCAAAATTTTCTTCATTTACTTGAAAATTAAACTATTAGTTAAAAAAAAAAGAAAACTTTAAAGAACTGAAAGGGATAAAGTAATTTCCACATAATTGCTTCTGAAGTGCAGTACAGTATATAGAAAAACTGTAATTCATAATTATTTATTTTCGTAGAATGTAGGTAGGTATTTCAAGAGTATTATTAAAACATAAAAGTTCCTATACATTCTGCATTATCGAGACGTGCAAATTTTGACTAAATAGATATAGCAAATTATTATTTTTTTCAATTATTAATTAATTTAACTTATTAATGTAATATAAAAATGTCCAATTGATAATAAAATAAATGTAAAAGTTTAATTATACTAAAAATAATGTCATTCAATTGTTTACAAATGTCAAAATATAAATATTCATATGTAAAAACAGTAAAAATAACTAACTAACAATTATTATATAACTATCGAAGTCTTTTATATACTCATAGCAAAAAATTCTATCATTTTTAGATACAGATATTTAAAAATGTAATGTGTTTTGATTTTTGTGATCAAGATACTTATTAACAGTATAGAAACAATTAAGTAAAAGCCATTCATGAAGTTCATTTTTTAACTTTGTCATTGGGAAATTTTTAAACTTCCCAATGACAAAGTTTTTTTAGCCATTATATATGATTTTTTTTTTTTTTGGAAGAGCATCAATTTACATTTTGCAAATCCCAATTATTACTTGGGGAGTATTCAGGGAATAGCTTGACAAAAATCGTGGCTTGTTTTGTATACATACATGCGAGTGGCAGCACTTTTATTTCTTTAAATAATGGCTTGCACGATGTCATGGAATGTGCTCCAACTTCAGAAGCTGTTCTGTTGAAACAATTTTATTCTTTTTAATTATTTGAAGTAATTTATGGGCCCTTTTAAGTGGTCTAAGAAATATCTTCTGACTCCACCGATCTTGACCAAATGTATATGGGTACATCCATAAGATACCTGTTTATATACAAAAAATTGAAATCGGACTACGCATTCAAAAAAAAAATTCCAATGAATTGAGACCTTTCCTTTATTAAAGTCGCTTGAGAGTAAACACTGGCGAAAGTGTCAAAATATTAATCTCTTTGAAAAGTTCGCGTAGCAATACGCACTGCGCCAAGTTTTACAACTTGGTCCGTAACGCTTGCCTTTGCAAAACGAATATTAATTTCCTATCCAGCTGCTGATTCCCACAGTAATACATAAAGGGACCTGATACTGTGGAAATAAGTTAAAACAAACAGTTGAACTTGGCATGTTTAGAGATAAAGAGGATGTAACATGGATCCTTCAAATGTTTAATCATTTTAAGCTTATTTCAAGCAATATAAATTCTACCACCGAACACCCGTTCGAGAAATAGGATTCCTTAATTTTATAACATTCCTTAATTTTATGACAATGATCCAACAGTCTACCTGATGGTAAGTGGCTATTAAAGCATGTGGACGTATTATAAAACTAACTTCAAACAATAAATACACTATTTACCTATATGGCGAACTCTGATGTTTGGCAGAAATACATAAAGAAGGATGATATTACTCGGACGCATATAAGGTACGGGTACCTTATAACGTAGATTGCCATGTGAATATGTTTATTTCCTGATTTATAATGCCGTATTTAAATAAAAATTACAAATGAAAATTATATTTTACAAGCTTATATATTTTGCAATAATAACGACACTTGAGATAGTATTTATCTGCTAAAATATTCTAGATAAATGTTTATTGTTTAATATTTTAAATAAACTTTTTTAAAATAAAAATCAAATTAAGTTTCTAAGTTACCTTAAAAATTTATTTATTGTTATCATATTTTAGGTCCAATTAACGTTAATAAAACAGAGATAGAGCTGGACTATGTTGAAACGAAATATCCGGAAGTTCATCGTGGTGGACGTTACGCACCACCCAACTGTACAGCGAGGCATAAAGTTGCTATTATTGTACCCTATAGGTAAGATAAATATGAACTGAGAACTATTACTTGATATCTATACTATTCGTACCTTCCTTGACTGCCTTGACTGCCTTGATGGTCTAATGGTTATAGTAGTGCGACTACTGATCATAAAGTCCTGGGTTCGAATCCCGGCTCGGGCAAAAAAATCGAATATTGAGTTTTTCCGTCAAGAAATTCTCAGTAGCTGCCCGAATTCAGAAAATTGGCGGTGTCTGACCCCCGTGCCCCGGAAAGCTCGTAAAGCCTTTGGTTCCTGCGCTTAATATCTCTTTGACCGTTTGTCGGTCTAAGTTGAATTTTTACTTCTAATTTAAATAAGAGTTTAGTAAAGCAATGACCTGAATGGTATGTTTTTTAATAAAATTGAAATAAACGAACTTAAGAGTTCACCTGGTGGTAAGTGGCTACTGCCACTGACTTCAGATAAAATAGGCTACAAATGCATTGTCACTGCTAAGGATTAAGCTGGAATACCACACAGTCTGTACATATACTCGCTGCCTGTACTGTGCCAGCCTTGCGACTGAAACGTAATGTGAACACAGCGGTGTACGCATTGCTACTTGGTAGCAGTAGCAACGTGGTGGTAAGAGAATGATATCTACCTAGATGTGCAATATGGAATAGAGGTCCTACCATCTAGTAATGTATATTTAATCTCTTGCATATATACACCTCTTTCTCCTTATCCTCATAAGCCCGTAAACAGTCTACTGTGGAACATGCAGGTTTAATTATTATAGTAGCGATTTGTGTCTTTATGCTTGGTGACGGATTAGCGGTCACAATACCAGCAGGCTAACTTTCTTGGCATAGAATGATAATTACTTTGAAGGACATTGCGTAGTGTATATAGCTTTTCTATTATAGCTGCAATAGCTCATAGAAAATACAACTCAATGTACTTTTAAAGTGACTATAATTTTATTATCACCTACGTTAGCAAACTGGCCTGCTGATGTCTCAAAATTGTGGCACGTTTTTCCGTCGCAGATTGGATCCAGCATAAGCCAATTTTTTCTTAAACTTTTCACAGTTGCTACTAACAAAATTTACTGTAAAGAAATAATACGATAAATGATCTTACTACGACTACGTAGTAATATCATTTATGCTGTGCTATTGCACTCTTCAATCCACGTTTTCTCTTTCAGAGATCGACAACAGCACTTGGCGATTTTCCTAAATCACATGCATCCGTTCTTGATGAAACAACAAATTGAATATGGCATATTTATTGTTGAGCAAGATGGTAATTATTTAATATTATTAAGTTTACTTGCAACACTCCTTATGGACTGTTTTTTATAATTTTCACTCGAACATTTAATTTACAGTGCTCATTGGAATGACGAAAAGTAAAATTTATACATTTTAAACTTAAGTGCTTTTTTTCCTTTTCACTGAGGATTATTTAAAAGTTTTCACTCGGTTGCACTCGTTGTCGAGCATTGAAAATTCGTTGAAACATTTTACCAAATGTCCTCATTTTCATTGTTTTCTACAGGTAATAGCGAATTCAATCGAGCAAAGCTGATGAATGTAGGTTTTGTGGAAAGTCAGAAACAAAAGGCGGGTGGGTGGCAATGTTTTATATTCCACGACATAGATCTCCTACCTTTGGATCAAAGGAATCTGTACTCCTGTCCGAGACAGCCTCGACATATGTCTGCGTCAATTGATAAACTTAATTTCCGGTAAGCCCTAACTGTTCCTCATTGCAATTTATTAATTTGTTTGAGTTTTGTTAGTATTTGTGAAAGCACAATTATCTACATTTACTATTATTTTAAAATGGTCTATTTATCTTTTTAGTTAGCTCTAATATGTTATAAGAATTCTGCAATTTCCTTAAATTTCCTAAAGTTTTCTGGCATGAAAATTTCGATATCTGTTTGAAAACTTTAATCTTAATTAAAAATAATTTTTTTTTACATGAATAACGTTCTAGGTTACCATATGAAGAATTATTTGGCGGCGTATCAGCCATGACGCTTGAACAATTTACAAAAGTCAACGGATTTTCCAACAAATACTGGGGCTGGGGTGGAGAAGATGACGATATGTCTTACAGGTACGCTTTCATATATAATCATTATCGTTCAATTTTTTCGTTCATTGTACAGCCCTTCACAGGTCCACTGATGAACAGGCCTCCCCCAAGGAATGCTACAAAGCGCGGTCCTGAGTTACTTGTATCCATCGACTTCCTGCAAGTTTTACTAAGTCGTCACTCCATATAGTAGGGGGCCGCCTCACATACGCCTAACGGTACGAGGCTCCCACTCTAGAAACTTTCTTCCCCATCGGTTGTTGGTTCTTCGAGCTATATGGCCGATCATCATCGTTACAACCTATTCCGATTCCGTTGATGAACATAGATTTAGGCGTTTCAAACTATATTCTTCATGCTTTACCAGACTGTTATTGTTTGTAACAAGAGGTCGCTTTCTGAGCAGTTACAAAGGCTCTCGAAGTCGAAAATGTTGTAATGTTTACACTATCAGAAATACATGGTTCTCTTTAAAAAAAAGTGATATGTCAACGTCTGGGCAGGCTACTTCCCTTTCGAAAACTATGCTATAACCTATGACTTCTGTTAATCTATAAAACATTATGTGTGTTATCTTTATATTTGATCATATATATTAAAAACTCGGCTAAATATCCCATCCAATTGATTTAAAAAGAGAAACAAATTACAGTTAAAAAAATTACGCTTTTATTATTTAAACCTGTATGACGTACGTATGGATGAAAGTAATGAAGTTTTTCAAATCAATTTTCACCCACTTTTGGACGTCTGAATATCCTGAAATTTTGCACACGTAGTTAAAAACAAGACTTTCATGACTTTCTTGTATTTTCATCAGGATCGTTACAGCTCATGATCGTTGCGAGTTTATTTAATTTTTTTACTTTAATCTTTATATATATTAACATCCTGTATATATATATATATATATATATATATATATATATATATATATATATATATATATATATATATATAATATATATATATACATATATATATATATATATATACATATATATATATATATATATATACATATATATATATATAATTTTGTCGAGATCCAGAAATCACTTGTGCGAAGTAGGGAGGGGGGGGAATCACTGGTTTTATTATATTTATACTATCGCATGATTCTGTACATATGTACACATACAAAATTATGCCTTTTTTGTATTTTTTTGTGAATGAGAAATTAAACATTTTAACACACTTAAAAACTTATTTCATTGTTTTGTATACGCAGGTTAAAGAAAATGAATTATCATATAGCAAGATATAAGATGTCAGTTGCTCGTTACGCCATGTTAGATCATAAGAAATGTGCACCGAATCCTAAAAGGTGAGTTCTTAACATCAAATTACTAGTCTATAAATGTGATCGATTTGGACGTATAAGTTAATGGCGGATGTAGTGTAGTAGTATAACCTTCATATAACAAATCTGAAAGGGATTTGAAAATATTCGTTATATTAAGTTATTTGCTACAATGAGGTTTATTATATAGAGGTTAGGTTAGTCTAATCGTCCCACAGGGTCAGTTAAACTAATCAGTTGAACTAACGTACATGCAAATACTGACCGTGTGTGTGTGAAATCTTAAGTTGAAATTCGATGACCGTGTGTGGGGAAATCGTTCTGACTTACATCCGTTTGAACTGATTAGTTTAACTGGCCGTCTTTGAAGGCCATAACATTCGTTTCAGCAAGTTAATCAAACTTAAAAAAAAAGGAAAACGCGTTGTAATGAATGCCCTTACATTTTCATAGTTTGAATTCCTAGATAATTTTACGATAAATTGAACGTGTCTGAACCTGTCGAGACATGAATTATTTTTAAGATGAACTGGTAGAATACTTTAAGTAGACGTTAATTAAAAACGTTTAAAAAAAATTATACTTTCTGTTTACGTTGTACAATAATTTAAAATCGTTATAAAGAGTTTTTTTTTACAAAAGTTATTCCTAAGCACATGATTTACACTTACGGCCGGTTCTAGAGATTTTTTGAAAATGTGTTAAATCGAGAAAATCGTTATACTAAGGTCATACTGTAATATGTATTTATCGTATACTTTTGTGTGTATTAATTACTTTAAGAATCTCTTACATATTTTTCTTACTACACATATTTTATTATTTTCAGATATCAACTGCTATCACAAACTAGTAAAATATTCCAAAAAGATGGACTATCGACCCTCGAATATGATTTAATTGACGTAGTCCAACATCATCTGTATACCCACATAGTAGTAAATATTGACGAGCACAGCTGATGGAAGTATTTCGCCAAACTTTTGTTTGGCGATGAACGTTAACGTGACCGAATCACGACGATCCAGTGAAAAGACACTGTGATATGATAAAATCATAAATGACGGTTACCTAGTGTTATGATCTCCGTGTAGTTATAGTCTTCTACGGATTAAGGGTTCTAATGTACGCGTAGACGGGTACGCGTACACAGGAACGCTTAGTCCGTACAAGGCTTAACAAATCTGTTGTTATTTCTACTGTAATTTTGGCAAATATTCAAACAAGCTATACTTCAGTCAACAGAAGTACATTATTGTAATAGTACAATTCTATTTATATGTATCGATATTGAAATCAATGTACTTTTTTTTTAATTTAAACTAAAGTATGAATCATCTTGCTCACAATTGCATTGCTGACGGATTCACATTATCGATTTATATGCGTTGTTAATTTGTGAGGTAATGAAAATTTTTAGGTATTTTTACTTATTTTTATTGCTGTATACATATAAGGTTAATATTTACCCCTTGTGTTTTAAATATGAAAAAAAACCTATTTTTATATCAAAAATGAAATGCTTTTTATTATATACGCTAGTCGTTAGGTTATGTCCTATGTATGTATGGTATGTTTAATCCTTTTAATGTTTTGCTGTTACTCATTTTAATAGCGCAAATGGAAATAAGGCTATTATCGAGATTTTAAGTTGCTTTGATAGTCCTATTTAGAGATTTTTCTATGATCAACTTATAAAAAAGGAATCAATTATTTTAAAATTTTATAACGACATATTTACAAAATTTAAAACAATTCTTACATAATATAATGCGCGGTAATTTGAATTAAGCCATGAATAGCTTTCTACGTCGTCTATTCGGTATCGGGCTAGTAATTTACAAATAGATAATTTATAGTTTTATAGCTATGATGAAGGGCATGGAAATTTTTTAATTTTCTTACTTTCGGGTAAACACCTATAAGATTTTCTTTGTGTGTGTGTGTGCGTCGAACTGCGTATTTACACCACATTTACGCGCACAATAGTTAGTTTATTAATGACGGCTTTTATTACGTGCGATATAATTCTCTATGCATTACGTATATTTTGCCATTAATATAAATCTATGCAATTTTAATTTTAGCGACCGTAAGAATAATACTGAAATTTTACAATTTCGAAAGTACTAACGGCCTAACATTTGTATTATTTAACCCAATACTCAGGTCTACTTCGGTTTTAAGCTTCCATAAAGTAATCGAATAAATTATTTATAATACGTTTAATTGTTAATTTACTATATGGCAATGAAGTTATGTTTAAAATAGAATTTTTGCCTAACGTAATGTTGTGTGTAAAACAATGATCACCATTTTTTTGGGTTGTTTTTTCTCCCTGGGTTTTAATTGGGTAATTAACAACCACGTCCATATATATTAGAAATTATCTTATAATAAATTATATTTTGATGCTTTACAATTTGAGTTAGTAATCTTAAAACTTGATCTGTTTGCTGTTAAAAATTATTTTTTTATTATTTAATATACAAATAATGTATTATTATGATTAAAGCAGAACTATGATATTATTTAATGGTATTACTGAACTACTTAAAATAACTTGAATTGACTTTAGGGTTTACGATTCTGTTGCTTAAATCACACCTTGTCATCGATGTATCGGCAGTCAATCCGATGCTACATGCAGCTATTCGATTTATATGGGAATTCCTTTCAACATGTCAACATAAGTCACTATAAATAAAATCCATTGTCTTACACTAGTGTAATCTTATCTGTTAATACTATCAAATACTAGTTGCAAATGTTATGAAAACGTACTTATTTATACTTAGATACAACGACAATGTAAAAAGCTTTTAGTAAATGATACCATAATACGGAGTAACACGGTTCACCGGTGGACCGAAGGGGAGTCGCCATATGCAGGTTCCCTTCTGTCAAAGTATAAGTCCTGGCGGTCCTATGCATGCAGTAAAACTAGTTAGAGCCGCACTGATCACTAGACTAAATCTAGTTGCGCGGGTAAATCCCCGTTATACAAAAATGCAGACTTGTTCAGTATTTTTGTTGCAAATAGAGATCTGTCACGTTTAATGTAGTAATTTTTAAGCACATTACTTATTTTTAAACTTAATAATTACAATATTAACGGTCGTGTTGTTTCGGATTTGCTTACCATCACTGGCCGCTCATCCTAATACATTATGCGAACCGGTCGAGCGACTGATCCGAGTCTGTATCCCAGTTGTCGCTGTCTCCGAGTGATACTGTTTTACAATGTGAAATGATTAGTTCATTATTTTAATAATTGTTGTGTTTGAGTTTCGTTGTGACAGACATTTTTATGTATGTGCGCAGATTTCAATTTCAAAATGACACACTTCTGTATCGAGAAAAAACGCTATGGCTACTTCCCTCCCGGAAAGCCGGTGGCCCGTGTTGCTCTATGTACTATAATTATTAATTAAAAATCTCAATTTTAATTTAAGAAATTCCTTAAGTGAGAATTAAAACAATTTTTGTTACAAATATTTGTCACGAAAATTGATTCTTGCTTTTACATAATAAAAATAACTATATAATAACATATACAGCGTGTGAAATTTTATGTAACAATAACAATTACTGTTAGTGTATGTTTAACAGTAAATTAGAAATCGATTATGTAAATGAAATCAATGGCTTTATTTATATATAAATAAACTTTTTAATGATAGTGAAGGATTTTATTTTATTTTACACAATTTTTATTACCTTTGTGCTTTTTATTGAAACGCATTAAACATTTTCTTGATTAAAATACATTTTCAATAACCTACCCTATAATAATGATGTACAGTGAACAAAGTCGGGCAATACTTTACTAGTAGAGACTAGTACAGTAGTCTGATGATCTACTAACTGCAAACAAAGTGGGCACAGATTCAGTTTTACTCCAGAAAACCAAGGAACGCTATACAACCTGTAATTATGCAGGCTTAGGCGTAATTCGGAAGATGGTAATTGCTTCACAACTTTTCAACAAATAGTTTGTGCCCAGCCGTTCTATTTATGTATTACATAAGCCCATATACTCAAGCGCTACTTAATTTTAAGATGCCACTAAGTCTCGTGCTGTCTCTATCACTTTAAGTTGAGTATTTGGTCCTTACACTTTTGAGCAATAACACTGTATCTCAACTCTTTAATCAATAATATCATTACTGGCCGTAAATAAACATACCCGTGACTTTGTTATCATCAAGTTCCAATAAAATATATTTTTTCCCTCTTGTTTTCTTGTTTTGTTGTAAACGGAGAATAAAAATACACTTATACGTAATGAGACACCGTTACCCGAGTAAAATAAGTAGTATACCGTACAATAATAGTTACTCAAATCATTTTATCATCAATTTAAAGTAAAAACGTTAAAGTTACAGCCTATATAGGTCCTACTGCTGGGCACAGGCCTCCCCTCATTTCTGAGAAGGTTTTGGGGCAAGAAAGTGTCTTCAAATTTTTTTCTTATTTCTCAGACATGCAGGTTTCTCACGATTTTTTCCTTCACCGCCGGGCACCAACATGGTAAATCTGCACTTAAAATTGCAATTAACAATTACATTGGTGGATCGAACTCGGTTTGCTCGCGTACTGTGAAATTTACAGCGAACGCTAACCATCTGCGCTACCACGGCTAATTATATATCATCAATTTATGAAATAAATAATAATAAAAAATATAATAATTTATTTTTCTTCACAAAACTTAAATTAATGACATAGTTGACTGGGATCTCCATTTAAGCAAGTAATGCCTGTGTTTGGAAATCCCGCTCTTCCTTATCTAAACATATATTTTTTAATTTAAAAAACCAAAAATGACAAATACAAATTACTCGACTTTAACAACCAAAATTTACAAAAATTACAAAAGTGTGTATGCGCGCGCGTGTGTGTGTGTGTGTGTGTGTGTGTGTGCGTGTGTGTGTGTGTGTGTGTGTGTGTGTGTGTGTGTGTGTGTGTGTGTGTGTGTGTGTGTGTGTGTGTGTGTGTGTGTGTGTTTGTGTGTGTATGAAGAATTATTTTGTTATATTATATTGTACACAGAAGTGAATTATGAAATGCGGTACAGCAGAAATTCGGTTTCTTCATAAGTTTTCGACCGCACCCACTTTAGTATCAGGTTTTTACACTCCCTGTACGTTTTGTCGTATATGTTCAATTCTCTATTCATTTTATTATATAGGAATGCAGAAAATGAGCTAAATTGCCTACTAGCAAAAACTGTTTTGGTACCAGAAGGCTTAATCACAACATCTTTTCGCCGCTTTTTCAAGATGCATGGGTCTGGGCTCTTAAATCTAAAATAATTTTATTTAGTAAATATAACCTCGAAAAAGTCGTCTATCCCACTAATATTTTTCGGCGCGTTCTTTAAAATTTAACCCGTAGCTATAGTGGCGCCACCCTTATTTAACGGTTTTCTATGGACATTTATTCCATACTAACAACTTTATTCAGTATAGTTATGTAAGTCACAGACCTGTTATTGTAAAACCCGAATAGGGTGGTTAAGTTGTATGATATATCAAATTTTAAATTAACGCCAAATGTAACACTTAACTTACAGTAAATAATTTGAATTTTATATAATAGAAAGTTATCCATAAATTAACTTCCGAAAAAAAATATAGCTGACTCATAACTTTTTAATTTTTCTTTATTACATAAAAAGTCTCAACTGTTAACTGCAAGACATCGCGTTCGTTCATTTTCATTGTTACAAAATGTATCTTTAATTTATGTTAAAATGTAAGTATATTACCTTATTAGGCAATTAAACTATAATATTATTGCTTAAAACTGAAGGTAAATAGCTACCATTGTAACTAACACACGAGTTTAGGTAAAATGTATAGGATTATTATAGCTTCACATAATAAATCGTAGCTACTACATGGATACGTAGATCTATAGAACAAACTAAAATGTACCATCTATACATCCCACAGAAGTACGTACGTATATAAATATGCTGTAACTTTTAACTGTAGTAAGACTATCAAAGGTTATTGAAAATGGTGGTTTTAAAGACATAACCTAATTACATATTAAATTTGTATACTATTCGCGGGTAATATAGCGTTAAGGTACGCGTCCACTGGCCAGCGCCGGACGCACCGCAGACGTTTCACATGGCGCTACGTCCACTAACAGCGCCGCCCGCACGGAACGCCGCCATTCTTGAGCAAAAAACGCTTTCCTTGCCGTTGACATCACTCAAATCAGTTCGCCGCTAGCATCGCCTACTGCCGCACGTGTTATTTTATTTTGCTTAACCCTTAGCCAGGCCTAGCGAGATTTTTTCTTTTGAGTGTTGAGTTTGGTAGAATATAAGGATATAAAAATAACAATACTATGTTTTAATTCTGTTTGCCTATTCCTAAAAAAAACCCTGTTATATCTATATGCCCACTTAATTCACACTTGCCACACAGAGCAGAACCTGAGATATTTTGCACAATATTTTGACATATTTGACATAATATTTTACACATGATGTCTGTGGGTTTTCTCTCGTACTGTGCAGTATCTGCATCGTTTCCTCGTAACCTCGCGTGGTGCCTTCTTATCAAATGGGCAGAGGCATGGCCTCTGCCCATTTGATAAGAAGGCACTGAGGACCACAAAGTTTGACGGCATTTATCTCCAAAAATATTAATACTAAGATAAATCAAAAAATAATATAAATAAGTACCTACATTTATATAATATCATAAGAAGATATAAATAATATATTAAATTAAATTTCATTCATGAACCCACATTCTACGTTTAGTTTTACGATCTTCTTCATTTTCCACCAAGCAGCTAATAGTAATAATAATAATATCTTCATCAATCTCCACGACCGAATACGTCAACTCAGTACACACTCGAAACACACAGAAAACACTCGAAATTAAATTGAAAATCCGGTTACAGTGGACGCATCCCATCGGCAAATCCGTTCAATCCGTTCAATGCCGTGCGTGCGGTGTGTCCGGCGCGGGCCAATGGACGTGTACCTTTATACGTCATTTTATTAATTTCAAAACTTTTTCAATATTCTTCCTTGTTTTTTTTTAATTTATGTACGACTATATATAAAATATTATGTATCACAACGCTTACTTATGTTATATAATTCGTTCCCTGTATTTAACTAAGTTCAATGTTTTTAGTTTTAAGAAATGTCTACATTGTGATAATTATAATAAAAGTAATCAGAATGAATAGCGTAATTATATAAATGTCTTGAAAACAAAGACTTTTTATCTCATCATTGAAATCCTCAGCTGTACATATAATATTAAAATAGCTATTAAATGTTTCATCATTAATAATTTAATTGTTTTGCTTTTATTGTCCCAACACAATATTTTTTTTATATATGTTTAGTAAGTACATTTATAGTAAAAGCATGATTCCTGCGCACCTAATTCGTCCTTTTCTTTTCTACCATCGAACGAAACGCTTTCGAACTATTATAGTTGTCGTGTAGTTGCGGCGCATATGAATCCACTACCCCGTATCATCCCTTGGGTATCATAAAATGGGTAAATTTAAACAGAAGGGCAACAGCATCTTTCTGATAACTATTTAATATTAATTAAAAGCTGTATTAAATAGTATATATTCCTTTGAGGCAATGGGTTAAGCTGGATGATGATGATCTGTAATGATGATGATGAACTTTTTACTTTGCTTTGTCGTTCACATGCGTACAGGAAAACAGTGGAATGGATTGTAGTGGCGTTGTAAGACTACAGGGTGGGGCAGCATAACTTCCTTATTTGTAATGCGCGCCATTCGGTCAGGTGACATCGTAGTGGAGCGCTAGTGGTCTCGTTCGAGAGGGGGGGCTATAAAGTTTAGTCGAGATAGCTCAGTCGCCATAATGCGTTGGAACAGTGAGGAGCGTGCGTTTGCTGTTGAGGCTTACTTTTCGCGCGGATGTTCTGTGATTGCAACTCAGCGCGCCTTTCGAAATCGCTTTAATTTAGCCCCGTTGGCCCCTGTTCCAGACCGAAAATCAATTGTTATGTGGGTCACTACGTTTAGACAAACTGCAAGTGTGACAAAACGAAGAACTGGAGTCCCTCGGCCCATTAGATCACCTGAGAACATTGAGGCAGTCAGAGCTTCAATGTTGCGATCACCACGGCGTTCTGCGCGCAAACATGCATCTGCCCTTGGACTTTCCAGTCGTTCTGTGCGGAGAATTCTCCATGAAGACTTACATTTCCATCCATACAAGATGGCGACTGTACAGGAACTGTCAAAACGTGACTACGATTCTCGCAGGAACGCATGTGAGATTCTTCTGGATGTCGTTCCTGAGGACGCTATTGTTTTTTTTAGTGATGAAGCACATTTTCACTTGTGTGGATCCGTGAACAAACAAAACATGCGCTACTGGGCTGACACCAATCCTCGAGAATTGCATGAAAGGCCTTTGCATTCACCTAAGGTCACAGTGTGGTGTGCAATTTCCTCAGCTGCAATTATTGGTCCCTGGTTCTTTGAGGAAAATGAAGTCACAGTAACAGTGAATTCGGGCCGGTATGTAAACATGTTACAGGAATTCTTTTTACCCCGGCTGAATGCGTTGGACTTGGGAGACATTTGGTTCCAACAAGACGGTGCAACGGCACACGCTGCAAGAGCATCGAGGGCTGTTTTGAGAGAACACTTACCAGAACGCCTTATCTCAATCAGGGGCGATTTGCAGTGGCCGGCCCGATCTCCCGATTTGTCCCCTTGTGACTTTTTTCTATGGGGTTTTTTGAAATCCCGTGTTTATGTGAACCGTCCAAGGACCCTACAAGATTTAAAGAACAACATCCAGGAAGAAATTGCCAACATAACGCCTGCTCTGCTTCAAAGAGTTATGACAAACACCAGAAATCGGTATACTCAATGTATAGAGAATAAGGGACGTCATCTACCTGATTTGATCTTCAAAACTAAATAAAACAAAACTTTAAGTATGTACTTACATTGTAAAACCAAATAAAATTTTTCCGATTCATACAATGTGTTTTATTAGGTTTTAAAAAAAGGAAGTTATGCTGCCCCACCCTGTATATACACCACCTAATAACGTCCCGTGGATATCGTCATAAATGACAGAAGTGAAATAAACAAAATGATTGACTGCACCACCTTCGACTAAAACTCGCGGAAGGTTAAAAAACAAGCACGACAGGAGTACGCATAGCAGTGTAGTACTGTAACAGTATGCTTTAGATTATGACTAACAACCGCGGTCTCTGTTGACAGTTCTAACCAAAATATAAATTGAGCATCAGTCAACTTAACGTTCCGCCTTTTCAGATATTTATTTAGCACACTATGCAGTACTTTCGCACACATTCACCTCCCTCACCTCCTACTCTTTACAATATAAATTTTACAATACAATAGCTATAGACCAAGTATCCGTCAGAATTATAAATGACTTAAATATAAATTTAATAAAAGTGCCAATACTCGACGCAAATGAAATCCCGAATGCGTCAGGTGTAGGCAAGTGATATTTTTAAAGCAATATATATACTGAGCATCGAATCCCTGACGTTGCGGTCCTATGAGTGATTTCACTGCAAAGTAGCTTGGGGCTAGATACTACGTCGACATATTAAACAGATTTGTACACATCCAGAAGTTCTTAAAGTCAATGTACAATTGGTGCGTTGCTAACATATCCATTTTTATTTGTTCCTGTTGGTTTCGACACCACTGAAAAGTAGATGAAAAAAACAAAATGAAAAATTTGCAGGTAAATGTAATTAATACGCGGGCTTTTTCCCATTCCATCACATTTTTAGAATTGATAAGAAGTTCTTAGCCAGCACGCCTGTAGGTTGTTAGATTACTGTTATATTTATTTTAATTGTAAGAAAATTAAAGAAAGATAAAGTAACAACCCCTGATTCCCAAGAGAAGTTCTATGGCTGGTAAGCTACAAGCAAGGGCGACAAACGAGCATCAACCAACTGATAGTAATGTAATGTATGTAGTAGTGGATACTGTATCCCATGGACATCTAAGGTCTTAACAATCAAAATGAATTTCCAACCTGAAGAATAAAATGGAATACCTCGTGAAAAGATACCTCGTTACCAGTATAAAGGGTCTGCGATTATCTCCACCACTCGACATCTATCATACACAGTAGCATTATGCTGCTGTTTCTCGGTGGTGCTGCCAGACTTCGCATAAGTTTTCTAAATTCCTTTAAACCGCAAGTTTCGTCACGATATTTTCTTTTTTTTTTCGATTACCATGCAAGTGTCATAAAACAAGACTTAACATTACAAAAATGAAATACATGTGTTTATAGACATTTGACGATAGTTAGATACGGCAGAATTATATATGCAAAATAGTGGGACCTATCCAGATGGATTCGCAGGCAGGATAGAAGGCCCACTATCCAGTAATTGTTTACCATTCAATTAAATTTATTTTTTGAATCGTGTACTCCAGCCTGAGCAAGTACTATATAAATTACCATACTACATCGCTTGATTAAAACTACTTTTACGGATTTTATCGCGTTTATTTTTACTTTTTATTTTTAATTCCCGACGTTTCGGGCGCTTTCCAGCACCCATGGTCACGGGGGACTGAGATGATCAGTCATCTCACCAGCACCCATGGTCACGGGGGACTGGGGACCCCGTGACCATGGGTGCTGGAAAGCGCCCGAAACGTCGGGAATTAAAAATAAAAAGTAAAAATAAACGCGATAAAATCCGTAAAAGTAGTTTTAATCATGTGTAGTGTTCGCGTAAATATAAGAAATCATTATACTACATCGCTGTTGCGTTGCTGGACTGGTCACGTAATGCGACAGTTTCACTAATTGCATACTAAACATAATTTTACTAAACTAAATGTACTGTCCTAGTTTTACGTATAGCATTGTAGGTGCAAGGTTCCGTATAAACTTATTTGGTACGTCCATTTGTTCCTAAGGAAAGGCTTTGAAATTCGGAATAAGAAGGATGGACAACAAAGTGATTCTAATAAGGGTTCCGTTTTTTACTAATGAAGTACGGGGCCCTAAAAACGAGCAAACCGTCCAATCTAAGGTAGCAGGCAGGTACTGAAGCCCAAAGAATATATAATCACTACTTTTTATTTTAGCCCGTAGTCATCTACAATTATCCTCGAATTAAGATTTAACTTATTGGTTTATATACGTGATAGAGCCATGCTGCGGTTATATTAGTAGTATAGTTGTAGCACGAATGGGTCGGCTCGACCGGGGAGGGACCACGCTCTCACAGAACACCAGCGTAAAATAGTAGCTTAATGCTGCTGTTTCGTATCGTGAGTGTAAAGAACCGGAGACCCTTTTTACTGGAAACGAGGCATTCCATCTTAGTTCTCACGGGTGGGAACGCATCTGCATTTTGATTCGTAATCGAAGATAGATATAGATGTCTACGGGCCACATCAACCACTTACCATCAGGTGGACTGTGTGCTCGTTTGTCACCCTATCGTAGAAAAAAATACAAATGCATCTGCGTCGTCATCCGTGTGAAGTAAGACCACTTTTTATCATTAATTCTATTCTATTTCTGATCGCGGTTTCGCCTTATTAAATATCTCTCGTCAAAGCAATGACTAGAGAAAAAAGCCTACAGTATACCGTACAAAGCCTTGGTAGCTTAAAATTTCTTAATTAATAGAGCCAGGCGTTACTCACTATTTCAAGCATTTCATCTTAGGCCTTAAGTTGTTCTGTGATGTAGATCCATCATCCACTTAGCATCAGGTGGACTGTGTGTTTGTTTGTCAACCTTATTTTACACAAAAATTGTATACCATCTCATCTCCAAATTATTTCACCCCATCACTTTCCTATTTTATACGAGGCTGTCGTAAGAGGCGACTGTGGGATATGCCCAAAAGAACTGACCGATTGAACGAACCGAATAAATCCGAATTTTCAGACAAGTTTATTATTAAAAAATACAATAAAGAACGTGGCATTTAAAGAGACTTACTATTTATTTCATTTTAAAAATATGTTGCACGTCATTAATAAGTGATGAATAAATAAATACATAGGTGTTCAAAAGTATATTATGAATTATGGATTGCTAAAATGATCCAGTTAAACCATCGTTATCAAAAAGTCCAGCAAGTAAAACTCAGCGGGTATTAGAAATAAAAGAAAAACGTATACTATATAACTTCTTATATTATAAAAAAATTTAAGTGAATCCACTTTTGGACGATGAAATAAGAATAGCAATACGGTATGATGATTTCGTCATTTTATAGGTGTAGTTGGTTCCGAACCGCGGTTATCTCTCCCGGATGCCTACCTCGATCGTTTGGGTTCAGACGAATAGGTCATTAAAAATCTATTCTTCCAATTTCTTGCAGCCCAGATATCGTCTGAATTAAACACACGCATTGAAACAATGCGGCATACTTTTTCCTGCTTATAAGCCCTCTGATAAACGACGTAAAGCCAGTGCCGAAGAGTGGAACGAATGAAGGCTATATCTTTACTTTGTATATAAAAAGTGTAAAAGAATGTTTTAGCGTAAAGGGAATTTTAAAGATCGTAAAATAACTTCAGGTTATATTAAACATTGTAACTCGTAGCTATGAAGTTTTAGTAACAATATATTTAAACTTTTCTCATTTATATCCAATTAATGTTAAAGCCTTGGGATAAATTAAGTTTTTGTAAGTTTCTTTAGGTAAACTTATTTGAACCTATAAAACTATGTAAATAATAACCAGTAAATTAAACGTACTTTATCATCATCATCATTGAATCCCTTCACAAATCCACTGCTGAATATCCAGCCACCTGTATCCATCGACCTTTGTCGTCGCTACATCTTGTGGGAGTGCTACCCAGAGTTCGCTTACCGGTACAAAGCTGCCAGGGAACCTTTCTTACCCATCGGTTGCTGGTTCTTCAAGAATATATGGCTGACCCATTGCCACTTTGGGTTCTTAATCTGTTGGGTTATGTCAAAACCTGGTGCTACTGTGGATATCCTTCATCCATTTCTAAGTTTATCACGCAGAGGAAAGCCAGAAATATACGTTTTGTATGAAACTGCGTCCACTGTAAGCGTGGCGAGGCGGAATTCATCAGTGGGTCGCTCAATGAGGGTATTTATTATATATATAATATTAGGAAAATTTATGAGAAATATTTTTGACGCAGATATTCATGAAAATATTCGTATTTATTAAGGTAAGGTAAGTAAATAGGGTATCTTTACATTTTTGTAACTGTACTTTAAACATTTTTGTAAAACATGTGAGAATACTCAAAGAATTTTACCGTTTTATTATTTAGTTCAAAGAAAGTGATTTAATTCACCACAAAGTTTTTTTTCTTACATGTATTATGTAATGAAGCTTATTAAGCGTATTAAATAAAGATAATTCTTCATCAGATCCTTCCATTCATCACACTACCGTACTTCCTTGTCACAGCTTCAACTGTCGGCGAAAATCCATCTTTACGGCCTGGCCCGCCTTATTTTCGACGTAGACGCAAAAACGCTAGCCGCAGCGTGCGGAACGCCCCGTCTCGCTTTAATCCGCACTTAAAATGTTTATGTGTTTTAATAATAACAGAGTGGTTTATTATTATTAAAACGTTAGCTTTTTTAAAGCTAAAAAAGGTTAGTGTTCGGTCATCACAGACTTCTTTTAAAGTATCTTCATCATCACTGTAGAGCAACTTTTATTTTCTAAGAAAAAGAAAAGGTAAAAGAAATATAATTTTAATCTGACTATATTACCTTCTCAAACAACCCATAAACTTCATTTACTTAAGTTTAGGTGACGAAGGGGTCTTCCAAATACCGTCGACGGAGTAAAACACAATTTAATCGATCCCTTTTACCTAAGGGCGATAAATAAATTGAACAAAAATAATAGCTCACATCCATTCCTTTCATATCATGTTTTATAAGTATAGTCACAACATTTACTTACTATTTAAAATCACATTGGCTTTATTTTGGAACTAATCTCGAAAATATATTTAAAAAATAAGTTACAAGTGTAAAACACAGTTCACACTTTAGTGCCCCGCGCACTTCTTCAACTTAAACGTATGTTCAAACTTACTGGCCAATTAAATTGAAATTGAATATAAACAGTATTTGCACAGCCGGATTTAGTAGAATTCCTAGAGATTTAATTACAAAATCGCGTCCATAATATCGAATTCGTGAATAGCAAATTCTATCGTTACAGGATCATTGTAATATATCTTTGGTTTTGAATAGTTAATCGAATGATTTACGTATTAGGATTGGTAGAAGATATATTTTAGTTTAAGTTTTCGGATTTTACTCCGATATTTGAAGTACCCTCACCTCGTAATAGATTCGCTTTATATAAAACTTACATGACATACGTACAAAACTTTCTAGGGTTTAAGGAAATACAAATATACTATATATTTTATACGTGGTAGAGCCATGCCGCAGTTATATTAGTAGTATAGTTGTAGCACGAATGGGTCGGCTCGACCGGGGAAGGACCACGCTCTCACAGAATACCAGCGTGAAACAGTAGCTTAATGCTGCTGTGTTTCGTATGGTGAGTGTAGAGACCGGAGACCCTTTTTTCTGGAGACGAGGCATTCCATCTTAGTCCCCACGGGTGACAACCCATCTGTATTTTGATTTGTATTCGAGGATAGATATAGATGTCTATGGGCCGCAGCAACCACTTACCATCAGCTGGACTGTGTGCTCGTTTATCACCCTATCCTATAAAAAAAAATTTTAAGATTCTTTAGTGTTTTCTATCGTAAAAGTGAAACATTAGTGAAGTAAAATTCTTGCAAGTAAATGTAGAAGTTGTTTTCAAATACAATTCACCATTAGCTGCACAGTCCGGTAACGCTTAAACGTTTCTGTGCGGAAGCATAACCTACAGATTCAATGTAAAACAATCTTCGATAGAAAACATTTAGAAGAAATTTTATGTTCTATTGAGATTAATACCAAAGTGAAGCTTACGTAAGAAAATGTAATTTAGAAAAGCGTGTTCATGCTATTTACTGCCCCTAAATAAATACAGTTGTAATTCAGGTATTAAAGATCCATAATATTATAAAAAAAAAACAATCAATTTAAGTAAATCAATTTAAACAACATAGAAATAAAAGTAATATAATATTAAAATAAATTTTAATGGTACACGTACAATTGGGGGAAAAATGTTATCTTGAAAAGCGTATCTATGTTATTTACTAAAGGAATTTTAAAGCAGTTTTATTTTAATATTAATAATAGTGATACTATATTTTATGTATCATAATATGATAAAAAAACCATCAAAATAAATGAAATATTCAAGTAATAAACTTAATTAAAAATAAATTTTAATTTTTTTAATTAAATTTTAAATTTGTGCGCTATTAAATTTGCTGATTGGAAAGAATGATTCTCAAGTGAAAACCTCGCACCACGGCAAGTGGTTTACGGCGCGGCGGCCCCCTACCAAATTGAGCGACAACCTGCTGTTTAATAGACGGGAAGGGCGATTTAATGTTAACGCTTTATATTTTATACTAGCGACCGCGATCCGCACGGGTGTTTTCTGGATCTCATCATCAGCGCCACCTACCGGGTCCAATTGTGAACCAAAACCAACAAAATCACAAAAGTTCATCAAAATCGGTCCGGTTGTTCTCGTGTGATGATCATTTATACATGCGGGAATTGATTTTTATTTATAAAGATTAACTTTATTAAAAAAGTTGAAAAACGTAAAGGCTAATTAACAGGTATTAACTAGACAATTAGCTAAATGTTAAATTTATTTTAAGCACAACATTTAAAGTAAACGTTTACACGTTTTCAACTCCAAATATATTAAGGTTTTTAGTGGGCGAGACGGAAAACTAACAGCGATTTTATGTCATAAATCCATATTATGTGATATTTTAAATTAGAGATGAGATAGAGAAGCGGTAATAGATACCTAAAAAAGTTTGGGTGAGAAACTAAATAGGCAACAGAAATAATTTTAGCGCATGTTCAATTTTGTTTTATGAACTAAATAGCAGGAGAGGTTAATCAAGAATATTTCTCAATGTTAATTAGAACAAGAATTATAACTAAGTACTAAATAATATTGTTACGTGCTTGGGGTTCGTGATAATAAAAACTGCCGATTGAATTACCAAAATTGACACTGTTAATAAAGAACACCATTTACAACTTAAAACACATTAATAAAACACAATTGTACTACTGATCACTTTAGTTCGCAGTTGAATCGCTTTTAAGTTTTCCCTTGATGGCCAATTCAATACTGACTCGGGTCGCGATCGATACCGACCTTCTATAGGCCTCTTGTACTGAAACATCTAGAATTTTCGAGTACAAACCGGCCCCGACTGACCAGGTGTAGAAAGTTCTGGCATGTAAATCTCTAGAAGGATCTTAACTTTTCTAGTTCTGCTACTCGATATGAGACTAAGGCGTTAATGGTAACTAATTTGTTCATGTACCAGGTATTAATTACGGTGCGCAACATTATTTCCTCGCTGTGTAAAATATTTTTATAAGTATTGTTGCGCGCCTAAGTTGACGTCATGTACCCGGCACTAGCGCCATCTAGTGTCGGGGACGAGAGCGAGGAGGGCTTCCTAGGAAATGTCAATCTTGACATTCGACCAACAGCGCCATCTAGTATCGAATTGAAGAACTAAGCTTTCTAGAAGCCCTACACTCGAACTTTCTGCGCCTGGTCGGTTGGCGCGCGTATTTACTTGAATATTCTGGACGTTTCGGTGAAAAATGTGTATTTAAAGGCGCTGCAGGACGCGGTCGGGGCAGTATTGAAATTGGCGAGACAAGCGAAGCTTCGAAGCGAAATAAATTTTTTTTAATTGGTGTTAAGAAAATTAAAGTGTAAATTTTGGTAATTCAATCGGCAGTTTTTATTGTCACGAACCTCAAGCTCGTAACAGTATTCTCAACCAAACTTGACTTTAGTACCTTCTGTCCTTTACGACATTTTAAAAAGATTTTCAAACATACGAACTACATGTACCTAATGTAGATAACTAACAATATCCTAATGTGTCAAGTGATTAGCTAAGCCCACCAACTAACTACCAAAAATAAGCAAAATTTTAGTGTATTTGTTTACTTGAACGCTAAATTATTAATTGCAACTTATTACTAAATGTATTGTTTATATTTGTTTGCATGTATAAAATCAAGTATAACTTAGTTATAATTTAGACAATAATTACTTGCTTCATCAAGTGAGTTTCATTAAGGCTCATTTAACCCTTAATGAAACTCACTTCTAAGTTCTTTTGAAACCTGCTTGTTCAGCGGTTAAAATCCAACTAAAAGTGTACGAAATTCTGAGCGGATGAGAACGTAAAACGTAATACATATGTGTGTTCTACATGGTAAAGTCAAGCTGAGGTACGAATGGGTCGGCTCGACCAGGGAAGGACCATGTTCGTACACTTGCGTGAAATAGTAGCATAATATAAATTTGTTTCATATTGTTGGTGACTGTAATGTTAGTGATGCGTTTGACTGAATTAATAAATAAATAAAAGGACAGAATCTATTTTAAACCAGTAACGAAGCATTCCATTTTAGCCCTAATTATTGACGAAGTGTCTGCATTATAACTCTTAACCGAGTGTAAATGTCTAAAGTTTTATATGGACTACAACATCCACTAAACAATAGCTAAACTGTGTGCTATCTATAAGAAATGAGCGGTAATTCTTTTATTATAGGAAATAAATTATTTTTCGTGATAATATTTCTTCCGTTACCTTTACCTTTTTTCATTTTATTGTTTAAATTTTTTGCAAAAAATGTGATGGTACAAAGTGATTATAACGCCGTATTTTTATATCAGCAACGCCTTTTTGCTTACAAAGAGTTCAGCTTACTGCAGAGGCGGAGATTTATGAATTAGAACGATCCCTATTCCACAATCAAAGAAATGAATGTGAATAGGGGTGGATGTTATAAACTTATCGATCAATTTTCCCTGTATTCATGAAAGTTACATACGGGGCTCGAAAAGGTTTTGTTGTAGGTATTCTATTTGTAAATTGGTTACGTGTAAAGATAGAGTTTTAATTTTAACTTAGTACTATATGACTATTAGATATGGAAAAGAGATGAACCAAGTATACAACAACAAGTATAATTGACTACCTGATAAAATATAGAAGCGAAACCTTGCCGACGCCTAAATAACGCTATCAAAGTTCCGAAGTACTGCATTATGTATAGGATAGCTCAGATCTGCTGTACGGAGCATTGGCCGCATCCAGGTTCAAAACATTGTCCTGTGGGAGGTCTCCCTTTTTTCTTTCGTAGTCAAACTAGCGACCCCGATGTGAATCGAACACGCAACATGCTACCTTCGGAAACCTCTATTTCAAGCTTTCACGATGGTCCTTATATACCCCACTCATTCGCTTCCGAGCAGATATTGTCTGCAGTCAGATCTACTAGAAAAAATCCATCCGATTTATAATGATATAATGATAGAATTAAAAAAATTATAATGATTTCTTATATTTACGCGAACACTACACATTGAAATAATACTAGTTTTTACGGAATTTATCGCGTATATTTGACTTTTTAAATACCCGACGTTTCGAACGCTTTACAGCACTCATGGTCACGGGCGGGACTGAGATGTTCAACGTCCATAAGTCATAGTTAACCGCGGTAACCGTATATTAAAATTTAACTTTTGTTCCGATCTATGCAGTATGAACTTATGGTATCTTGAAGTCTTGCAGTTGTATGCTTGGGTTGGGATTTAATTTTATTTATTATAGGATCCCAAGCAGATGGTAGCACCCAGCCATCTTCTCTATTGAAATTAGGATATTTTTTGATTTCAATAGCCTCGCGAATCATGTAAGTACTTATAAAAAGGTTAAAAACGACCCAACAAATACTTACTTACTTACTTACTTATCGTCACGCACACTCCCTAACGGGGTAGCCAGAGAGAACAGATCGCCAAGTGTCACGATCCTTACATACCTCTTTCGCTTCTTTCAGGTTCATTAACTTCTTCATACATGCACGTCTAGGTATCCGAGTACTCTTGACCCTCCCCTCTTCGAGCAATTTGCTCACATGGTCTTCGAAAGTTAGTCTAGACACCTTTTAATATTTACTTTCGCTCTATATATTTTCTTCACCATTCGGTCTTCACTCATTCGTTCAACGTGTCCAAACCATTGGAGTACGCCCCTATCAATTTTTGTGATAAGGTCATCTTTCAATCCTGCCATATTGCGAATCTCTTCGTTTCGCTTTCGGTCGGCTACGGTAACGCCACACATTTTACGAAGAGATCGCATCTCCACTGCATTCAACTTGCTTTTATGCTTCTTCTGGCATACCCAGGTTTCGCTGCCATATAACAAAGTCGGTACCAACACTGCGTTATGTATTGCAAGGCGTGCACTCTTCACCACGCCTTGCCTTTTTATTAATGCATTCAGGGCACCATTGACTTTGTTTCCGGCAGCGACACGCCTATCCACATCTAAATCACATCTTCCATCCCGGCTGAAAGCACTCCCCAAGTATACAATTTCATTTACCTGTTCTAGACATTCCTGATTTACCCATATTTCACATTTCGTTATCTCTTCGTCCTTTTCAAATACCAGAACCTTAGTTTTATTAGCATTCAAACGGAGACCTTTAATTTCATATTCCTCTTTCATACACGTGACTAATGCCTGCAGTTCTGCTTCTGATGGTGCAATAAGCACTGCATCATCAGCATACAGCAGACAATTAACTTTTATGTCACCCAATTTCACACCCAAACAGCTATCTTTCAGCTTCTGTAAACAGCTGTCGAGATACAGTATGAACAGCCAGGAAGACATGACACAACCCTGTTTTACGCCCGCTTGGACGCTAAACATGGGTGACAGGTCATGCCCTACCCGCACACAGGCTTTACAGTCATAGTAGAGTGACTGCACAGCCCTTAACAATCGACCATCCACACCATATCCCGGCAACAGTTCCCACATTTTCTTCTTTATAACCTTATCAAATGCTTTCTCCAGATCCACAAAAGCACAGAAAATCCTCTGGTTAACACTCAGAAGCTTCTCCGTGATCATGCGGAGAGAAAACATTTGATCCGTGCATCCTCTTCCAGGTCTAAATCCGCATTGTGCCTTCCATAAGAATCTTTCCGATTTCTCTTGCATCCTGCGTGTCAAAACCTTCGAATAAACTTTACTTGCTAAACTGGTCAAGCTGATCGCCCGATAGCTCCCGCAGTCAAAATGTGAACCTTTACCTTTATATAAAGGCACAATGACCGCGGATCGCCAATCATCCGGGACATCTCCCGTCCGCCAGCACAAATTGCACAGCAGATGAAAGCTGTCCCAGACGCGAGGCCCACCGTACTTGACCATTTCAGCAGTAACTCTGTCTAGTCCCGCAGCCTTACCACATTTCAAACTTCGAATCGCACGTTCAATCTCTTTCATGCTGATGACCTCAGTGTCATCGAGGTCCGTGTCTGGCGTGCCAGTCACGGCGTCACCCCCGGATCCTTCACTAAGATCATGACACGCATACAATTCTCTATAAAATTCACTCCATCGCTGCATGACGTCCGATTTTTCTGAGAGGACGTCATTGGTTCTCGAAAGCACTTTGTTCATTCTTAAAGCTGTCGCACCACTCCGGGACCTTCCAACCTCTTTCCAGAAGAGTTTGGAGTTTTCCCTAAAGTTGTGCGACAACCTCTCGTCCGCTTCTATTCTACACCTTTCACGTACTTCCTCAATCAATGTTTTCGCATGAACTTTCTGCAGCTTATATCTTTCTTTCATCTTCTCTCTCATATGCTCATCGTACCCAACAAATAGCACACTAAAAACAACTAGTGACCTTATAAAGAAACACTCCGAAAAATTAAATCTGGACGTAAAATGGATAATACCTACGTGCGCCAAATCACCAAAATTGTATGGGTTACCAAAAATACACAAGCCCAATGCTCCATTACGTCCCATAGTGAGCCAAATCGATTCACCAACTTACAGATTGGCTCAACACTTAGCGAAAATACTCTCACCACTCAGGGGACATACAAGAGCACACATAAAGGATTCCTACCATTTTGTCAGCGAGATTAAAGACCTACATCTGGCAGACAATGAAACTATGGTCAGTTTTGATGTGCAGTCATTGTTTACATGCTTACCTGGTGAAGACTGCATCTCAATTGTAACTAGAAGGCTGGAAGAAAGCAACATGCCCGTAGAATATGCAGTATTGCTCAGACACTGCCTTACATCTGGCTACCTATTGTGGAAGGAGGAGTTCTACAAGCAAGTGGATGGTGTGGCGATGGGCTCACCTGTATCTCCCATTGTCGCCGACATATTCATGGAAGACTTTGAGGAGAAAGCCCTACTTAGTTCTCCCATAAATCCAAGGTTCTACAAGCGGTACGTAGACGACACTTTCACAATTCTACCTTTAGATAAAGTAACTGCATTTTTAGACCATCTTAACTCTATAAATTCTGAAATTCAGTTCACAATGGAGTTAGAGGCAAACAATTCCTTAGCTTTTCTAGATGTGTTAGTAATTCGGAATCCTGATAACACCTTGAGTCATACTGTGTATAGAAAAAAGACCCATATAGATAGATATTTAAACGGTGATTCTCACCACCATCCTTCACAGCTAGCTACCGTGGGTAAATCTTTGTTTCAGAGAGCACGAGGGATCTGTGACAGTAAAGACCTGGCTGCAGAGCTCCACCATGTCAAGCAAGTTTTGCATGACAACAAGCTTCGAGTCCCGCGCCTACGTCACAGTGAACAAGTGAAGCCGGCCACAGTCGAGCGTGTACCTGCTGTACTGCCATATGTTAGGAGTCACTGACAAGATTGGCTACATCTTGAAGCGTGCTTCCATCAAAACATACTTCAAGCCGCTGAAGAAGATTGGTCAGTTTTTACCATCGGTCAAGTGTAATGTCCCTCTGCAAGATGCAGGGTGTACAAGCTTGATTGTGAATGTGGTCTCTCCTACATAGGAAAAACTAAAAGATCAATAAAAACCCGCGTTAAAGAACATATAGCTGATGTGAAGAATCGACGCTCTGGGAAGTCTGCAGTCTGTGAACACGTACAGGATCGCCCCCGTCACTACATCAGATTTGATAGACCGCAGATCCTCGCTAAAGAACACCGATTCCTTCCAAGGATGATTCGCGAGGCTATTGAAATCAAAAACATCCTAATTTCAATACAGAAGATGGCTGGGTGCTACCATCTGCTTGGGATCCTATAATAAATAAAATTAAATCCCAACCCAAGCATACAACTGCAAGACTTCAAGATACCATAAATTCATACTGCATAGATCGGAACAAAAGTTAAATTTTAATCTATGGTTATCGCGGTTAACTATGACATTTGGACGTTGAACATCTCAGTCCCGCCCGTGACCATGAGTGCTGTAAAGCGTTCGAAACGTCGGGTATTTAAAAAGTCAAATATACGCGATAAATTCCGTAAAAACTAGTATTATTTCAATGTGTAGTGTTCGCGTAAATATAAGAAATCATTATGTAAACCAGTACGGACTGGTAATTGCAAATAAAATACGCCGATTAGAAGATCTAAAGACCAAGCGCGCAAGATATCTAACAGCCTTAAATTTCTTGAAGAGATGCCGTGACCATAATCCATTCCTACGTGTGTCAAAATATCAACCAAAAAGGACATTCGAGGAAGCGCTAAGATCTTAAATCAGGCGAGTAAAAAGTTGTTACGGACGGTAATCCAACAAAAACGCTCCGATCTATATGACATAAACAAATCCATAGACACATCATCCAGTGAATTGAAGAAAGTTTTAACGACGTTTAACTATAATTTTTGCATGGAAACATTAAATAAACGCGAAATTAGTAAATATAATGAATGCAAAAACAAACATATAGAAAAATATCAAAAATTAACGAGCAAGTCAAATGTCAAACATCAGAATCAATGCCAGAACCGAAAGCAACCATTGACAAACACAGATCATAGATTAATCGCGCTCTATAATCTGTCAAAACAAACACTGGATGATGCAACAATTAGGGTTTTATCCAAAGGCCTCAACTTTGCAATTACACCTCGCAAATTACCGTACGAAGAAATTATCTGTAGTGTCGAGGACTGTTTATTTAAAAACAATATGCGGAAAGAAGATTTGGAGGCGATACGTCAAGACATTTCGTCTATGTTACGTCGATGTTCAGTGCCTAAACCGAATCTTCCCAAAGACGAATTTATAGCGTTAAGGAACCTACGCAATAAACACGAACTTACGATTCTCCGCGCAGATAAAGGAAACGCCACGGTAGTCATGGATACGTCAGATTATAATTCTAAAATACAAGAACTTTTGTCGGATGTAAGTACTTATAAAAAGGTTAAAAACGACCCAACAAATAGCACACTAAAAACAACTAGTGACCTCATAAAGAAACACTCCGAAAAATTAAATCTGGACGTAAAATGGATAATACCTACGTGCGCCAAATTACCAAAATTGTATGGGTTACCAAAAATACACAAGCCCAATGCTCCATTACGTCCCATAGTGAGCCAAGTCGATTCACCAACTTACGGATTGGCTCAACACTTAGCGAAAATACTCTCACCACACAGGGGACATACAAGAGCACACATAAAGGATTCTTACCATTTTGTCAGCGAGATTAAAGACCTACATCTGGCAGACAATGAAACTATGGTCAGTTTTGATGTGCAGTCATTGTTTACATGCTTACCTGTTGAAGACTGCATCTCAATTGTAACTAGAAGGCTGGAAGAAAGCAACATGCCCGTAGAATATGCAGTATTACTCAGACACTGCCTTACATCTGGCTACCTATTGTGGAAGGAGGAGTTCTACAAGCAAGTGGATGGTGTGGCGATGGGCTCACCTGTATCTCCCATTGTCGCTGACATATTCATGGAAGACTTTGAGGAGAAAGCCCTGCTTAGTTCTCCCATAAATCCAAGGTTCTACAAGCGGTACGTAGACGACACTTTCACAATTCTACCTTTAGATAAAGTAACTGCATTTTTAGACCATCTTAACTCTATAAATTCTAAAATTCAGTTCACAATGGAGTTAGAGGCAAACAATTCCTTAGCTTTTCTAGATGTGTTAGTAATTCGGAATCCTGATAACACCTTGAACCATACTGTGTATAGAAAAAAGACCCATACAGATAGATATTTAAACGGTGATTCTCACCACCATCCTTCACAGCTAGCTACCGTAGGTAAATCTGTTTCAGAGAGCAATGGGGATCTGTGACAGTAAAGACCTGGCTGCAGAGCTCCACCATGTCAAGCATGTTTTGCATGACAACAGGCTTCGAGTCCCGCGCCTACGTCACAGTGAACGAGTGAAGCCGGCCACAGTCGAGCGTGTACCTGCTGTACTGCCATATGTTAGGAGTCACTGACAAGATTGGCTACATCTTGAAGCGTGCTTCCATCAAAACATACTTCAAGCCGCTGAAGAAGATTGATCAGTTTTTACCATCGGTCAAGTGTAATGTCCCTCTGCAAGATGCAGGGTGTACAAGCTTAATTGTGAATGTGGTCTCTCCTACATAGGACAAACTAAAAGATCAATAAAAACCCGCGTTAAAGAACATATAGCTGATGTGAAGAATCGACGCTCTGGGAAGTCTGCAGTCTGTGAACACGTACATGATCGCCCCCGTCACTACATCAGATTTGATAGACCGCAGATCCTCGCTAAAGAACACCGATTCCTTTCAAGGATGATTCGCGAGGCTATTGAAATCGAAAAACATCCTAATTTCAATAGAGAAGATGGCTGGGTGCTACCATCTGCTTGGGATCCTATAATAAATAAAATTAAATCCCAACCCAAGCATACAACTGCAAGACTTCAAGATACCATAAGTTCATACTGCATAGATCGGAACAAAAGTTAAATTTTAATCTATGGTTACCGCCGTTAACTATGACATATGGACGTTGAACATCTCAGTCCCGCCCGTGACCATGAGTGCTGTAAAGCGTTCGAAACGTCGGGTATTTAAAAAGTCAAATATACGCGATAAATTCCGTAAAAACTAGTATTATTAAAAAATTATATTAGGGATATCTTCAAAAAAAAAAAAAGACAAACATTATTCGTGATTCAGGTATTTTATTTGATTGTAAATTATGTTTTACTACCCATGTGGATCAAGTTATGAAAAATTCATTGAAACTTTGAGGATTATTGAAAGGTGTAACAAAAAATTTTAAAATAAAAAAAACTGAAAGTAATTCTTTTTAACTCTTTTATTTTCAGTAATTTTGGATACTGTTCTTCTGTGTGAATCCATATTATCACACACATATAAAAAGATTAGAGCGCGTGCAAAAGAAATTCCCTGAGTACCTTAATTTTGGTAATAACAAAAGACACAGGCAATTAGTTCACATTGAAAGAATACGTAATTATAATATACAATTTCATAAAATAATCGAAGAGCGTTTGTAGAATTATGCTTGTTACACTAAATCACTTTTATTCAAAATATCACTATAAATAAGAAATCGTAGTTTATTTTTAAACTAGGTATTGTAGAACATACGTCGGATTATCGGCTCCAATCGGCCCAAGGTGCCTGGAAGGACTCACGCGACATTGGTTGTGTGCTTGCGTACCACAACCGCTAGGTAAACATCAAGGACTGGCTACTACCCAAAGCGGACAAACAGACGGACGGGTGGTTCCTCGTTGTTTCGGTGCCGAAGGATCATATCCCGACCCTGACGAAAGCCGGGCGCCGTCTCGCATGTGTATGTGGGGTGGTATACGTTAAATTCCAGGGTCGTGGAGAAAAATTCGTTGACTCCCTACCTAGCAAAGAGGCAGAAAAGAACCCGGAAGTCACGGATACCGTGGCCATGGTTGCCGGTACATCGAAATCACTGAATGTCAAGTCCAGTGAAAAAACTGCCCGCACAACCGAGCCGAAGTCATCAGTGAAAACTGAGCTCAGCGGCAGCTCACTGAGCGACGAAGAGAACTGCATTTTGCCATCCAATCCCGACTCGGTGGCTGACGATGAGACCCGAGATCTGCTGGCAGGCTTATTTTTAGACGGGGACGGGGATGACGCGATCGATGATGGTGTGCCCTTTATCCAAAACTAGCCTAGTGCAGGCCAACCTCCACCACAGTGAAACAGCGTCGGCTCAATTACGCAAGTGGTTGGAGGTCCAAGAGCCATGGGTTGGGGCTGGTAAAATTAAAGGCCTAAACAACCTAAGAGGTGAGTTATTCTACAACTCTGAGCACGACAAGCCTAGAGCGTGTATTTATACTACTAAAGATATCTGTGCAAAACCACTAACAGATTTCTGTTCCAGAGACATGTATGCCGTATTTACAAAACACACAGGAGGAAAGGTTAGTCGTCGCCTCGGTATACATGCCTGAGGAAGACACCCCTCCCCCTCACGACCTCGTGAGGCTGGTGAATTTCTGTGAAAGGGCCGGACTAGAGTTTGTGATCGGGACGGACTCCAACGCGCATCATCCCCTTTGGGGAATGGAAAAACCTAATGAATGAGGTAAGGTTTTAGTTGAATATTTATTTAGCACTAACCTAACCATATTAAACACTGGTTCTGAGCCAACCTTCATAAATAAACGTTGTCGCACAATAATCGACCTCACACTTGCAACAGAAGGAGCAGCTAAGCTAATAACGGGATGGCATGTGTCGAAAGAGGCCTCATGCTCAGACCACAAATGGATCTGCTGCGTACTACAGGTCGATATCCCCGCTATACCACCATGGAGAAATCCCCGCAAGACGGATAAAACAAAATATCTCTATAGGCTGACGTCTTCGCTCGCGTGTGTTGGGGGAACTAATACCATAGCAGATCAATCGTTCCTAGAAGAACAGGTAGCAGCTGTCACTAAAGCCATGATCGATAGCTACCATGAATCATGTCCAGTAATTACTCCACCAAAACATGCTGAGCAAAAGCAACAGTGGTGGGGTAAAGAACTAGACAGAAAATGTAAGAAGGTAAGAAAAGCCCTAAATCGGGCAATGAATAACTCAAAGGATGAAGACTGGCTTCTATATAAGAAAGCTAAGTCTGAATACAAAAAATGTATCAGGTATTGACGCTCAACAGGGTGGCGCAAATTCTGTGGTAGCATAGAAACCTGTGAACAAGCAAATCGGATAAGGAAAATCCTAGCTAAACAGAACACGCCGGGATCTACCTCTTTAAAGAAACCCGACGGAAGCTACTCAACATCGCCGGATGAAACCCAACGCATCCTAATTGACACTCACTTCCCAGGTTGCTGTGTAGTTGATAGGGTGAACCGGCATGAAGATTCACTGACACCAACAAAAGAAGACTGGGAATTAGCACAAAGAGTGGTGACGATGGACAAAATCCATTGGGCTATTCATAGCTTCCAACCCTAAAAGGCAGCAGGACCTGAGGGCTTATTCCCGGCACTTCTACAGTGGGGGGGGGGGGGGGGGGTAAAGTCCTAATAGTCAGACTTGTTGCCATAATGAGAGCATGTCTAGCTCTTTAATATGTTCCTTGGGGATGGAGGGAAGTGAAAGTCACGTCACCAGGTAAGAACGACTATACAGACCCCAAATCCTACAGACCTATTAGCCTCGCATCCTTTCTCCTAAAGACGATGGACAGGATGTGTAAACGGGAGTTGAGAGGGTCGGCGCTAATTAACTTACCGCTACATGAAAAATAACATGCCTATAGCTTAGGTAAATCAAGAGAATCGGCACTTCACCAGGTAATAACAAAGTTGAAGAGGCCATCCAAAACAAAGCAATATGTCTAGGTTCCTTCATAGACATAGAAGGTGCTTTTGACGGAACAAATTTCTTCAGCATAAAAGGTGCCCTAAGTAGACATAATGTTGAACGGGCACTGATTGACTGGATAGTAAACATGCTCAGTACACGAACAATAAAGATTGCTGGTGAATCTCAGACAATTCAGGTCATGAAAGGATGCCCGCAGGGTGGGGTTCTTTCACCTCTCCTGTGGAATATGGTCATTAATGAACTCATCAGCAAATTAAACGCTAACCAATTCTACACAGTCGGTTATGCAGATGATCTGACAATACTGGTTTCTGGTAAGACAGCAAGCATTGTGTGCGACCTGACCCAAGCGGCTCTCCGTATTGTGGACAGATGGTGCAGAGAATATGACCTAACCGTTAATCCAAATAAAACGGTTATAGTAATGTTCACACAAAAACGAATGCTGAATAACTATCATCTTCCAAGTCTTTTCAGCACAAAACTCCAGCTGTCCTCCGTGGTAAAATACCTAGGTCTTACCTTGGACAGTAAACTTAACTGGAACAAACACATAGAAAACAAAATCAGCAAAGCTAGTTTAACTTTCTGGCAATGCAGAAACATGATTGGCAAATCGATGAATGTGATGATGATCGAAATCGATGGGGTTTAACGCAAAAACTATACTGTGGCTGTACAAAACTGTAATTCGGCCCATGATCACATACGGCTCTCTGGTATAGTGGACCAAAACCAATTAAGCCACCACTATACAAAAGCTTCAGCGTTAACCAGAGATTAGCTTGTATGGCTGCCACGGGCTGCATAAGGACTACACCAACAGCAGCTTTGGAGGCTATGCTGGAGCTAACACCGCTTCATCTACATATACAACAAGAAGCAACTTTAGCTGCCATTAGACCCTAAATTTTTTAAGTAAGAGTAGAGCCCCCATACAGTTATACTCGATAGAATTTACTCAAAAATTCCTATCTTACAAGCCAAGTACGATAGGATCCCTAAACAATTTGTATTCGATAAGTAATACAGGATACAATTAAAGGAAAATGACCATCTGGAAGGATTGGGTCCAAGAGAGCTCAAAGTTTTCACGGATGGCTCTAAGACAAATGAAGTTGTGGGGTCTGGGGCTTTCTCTGAAGACCTTAATATCCACATATGCACACCGCTGGGTACCCACAACACAGTCTTCCAGGCTGAATGCATGGGTGTCATTCAAGCGGCCATAGCAATAGATGCTAGGAAGGTGAAAGACTTCTCCATCAGAATACCGACCGACAATATGGTGGTACTACAAGCTCTGAGTTGCAATGTGACGAACTCGGGACTGATATACGAGTGCACGAGTATGTAAGCACAACAATGTGACTGCAATGGATCAAGGGACACAGTGGATCTAGAGGTAACGATGCAGTAGATGAACTGGCCAGAAGGGGATCGGCCCTAGCAACTATAGGGCTGGAACCAACCTTTGGCTACGTTCGTTCACTGGTACGTAGATATTTCAATAATTTACACGCTCAGCTTTGGAAAAATTTAGGAGACTGTAGAAAAGCTAGGGAGGCCCTACCTGAAATAAACAGTCGTCTAACCAAGGTTCTAATGAGACTGAACAAGCCACAGATTAGAATAGTAACAAGTGCTATCACAGGAAATGGCTCTTTTAACAAACATATGTTCACCATAGGTGTTACCGACAACCCCCTGTGCAGGGCATGCATGGGAGAGGAAGAAACGGCGGCTCACGTGTTGACATATCCAGAAGTCGCTTCATACAGGGCTAAACATCTCGGCACGCCGGGATCGCTCCCCGAAGTTGCTTGCAACATCAAGGGACTGCTGAGCTTCTTCGGGGAGATATCATGGCTCGAATAAGCATATTATTCCTGCCCACACGCAAAATACGCGCTTAGACGTGGAGTTGCGGAAAACAGCCCGTCGTAAACTAAACTAACTAAACTATCGGCTCCAATTAATAGAAATTTAAAAACTTATAATTTTATATCTAAATTAGTCAATCTTGACATATTTATTCTTATACCATTTTTAAAAGTAAAAATAAATAAATATTTTTCTAACAAAATTAAGATAACCTCAGAGTTGTTGTAATTTTTTTCTTCGTACATCAAAATAAGTTATTTTGTTATCTCTTTTTCGTTTTTCAACCTTAATGTGTAAATTTTACTTTAACATGTTAAGTTGGCCTTTAAGTATGATATATACTAAACATTAGGTAAATCAATTAATTGTCTATACATTTTTTCTTTGTACAATATCATGTTGGCTTCCTAATAAATAAATAAATTAAAGACTGCGCTTGCCAACACCAAACCAAGCCAAATCAACTATGGCAAACTTCCTCCTATGAGATAATAAAATAGGAGAGGTATATGTTCAACAGTGGCATTTTATAGGTTGTATTGAATTAGATCGAATTGGAAAAAAAATGAATTATATATTTTATTAAAAGTTTTTTTTTTTAATGTCAGGTAGGTAACACTAGGCGTAGACGGCGTTCTAAGTGTTTTTACTACATTTTTAGATGGTATTAATTTACTCCTGTTATTAATTTTTCTTTATTTTATGATTTTTATTTTCTACAAACGTACCATTTTTCAGCAATATATTTCAAGTTACATTATATTACTGACGGTATTGGTCCACCGGTTGTAAGCGCAACTGCTCTAGTGGTCGGGAGCTTTTACTACATTTTTTGATGGTATTAATTTACTTGTGTTATAAATTTTGATACTTTTCTTTATTTTATGATTTCTTTTTTCTATAAACGTGTCATTTTTCAGCAATATATTTCAAGTTATATTATATTACCGCCGGTATTGGTCCACCGGTTGTAGGCGCAACTGCTCCAGTGATCGGGAGCTGATTATTGATTCAGATCCAGTGCTTTTAATAAAAAAGAGTGTTGGGCCAAACTTGTTTATTTCACTCCCTTATTCGGTTAAAATTTCGTTGTAAATTGAAACAATGGGATCCTAACGTATATTTTTTATAAAAATAATGAAAAATAGATGTCTAATTAAGGTGTAGTACAAATTTTGGCATGGATCACTAAAAAGCGTTTTTAACTTATGAAAAGGTGCAAAAAACATATATTTTTTTATAAAGAAGATAATATCTTTTTGTATATAGAATGGACCCAAAACCATATAAATTTTAGAGGATTTTTAATGAAATGCATGTCGATTTATTACTCATAATCTATAGCTAACAATAGTAATATAAGTTTTACTGCATCTAAACGAAGTACTGAGAAATTGACAATTACAATATGAATCTAACAAAAACTTATGTTTTTAACTGAATAACTAACTGAAAGCGATTTTCTAGAAGTTTTCACTGATATCATGAGTTAAAATAGTGCTCTGTTGAATAATTATATTAAATTTAAACCTAAGTTGTAGGTATATTCAGCATTTAAAAATAATATGATTAAAGCGAAAATGACTCCTCCTGCTCTTGATATTATGTCAATTTATAATTTTACCAATACACAGTAAGAAAGGTGTTTTAAACTGGTTCTGGTAATATTGTAAATCATCATTTTCAAAGTAATCTATTAATAGCAATACAGAAAAAGAAACATAAACTTTTTTATTCAATATAGGTTATAAATAATACTGATTGAAAGTCACTTTTTTAATTTACCACTGGTTCGGAAAAATACCTCTGTCCTGGGAAAAACCAGCAATAGGTAAACCCAGCGGGACTTTTTTTTAATAACAATCATGTATATTATAATTTACATGCATATTACGCATATTACATGTATATTAGGACATTTTGACGTCTACACTAGCGCCTACATTGGTGACCCCGGTTGAAAACAATGATCAACGTGGAGAACAAAATCGGTGAAGATGAGAGAACATTAGAAGGTACCGTACGCGGCGGCAATGTCCGAATCAAACAGAGAATGAAATTATAAAAATTGGAGTTCGAGTTCCACCTTTTTGGCCTGACGAGCCCGAGATATTGTTTGCGCAGGTAGACGGCCAGTTTGCAATATCTGGAATTACCAGTAACACAACCAAATTTAATTATGTTATAGGGCAACTTGACAACCAGTACTCAGTGGAAGTAAAGGACATAATTATCAACCCACCAGCGCAGCGATGAATAAATACGAGAAGCTAAAAAGTAAACTAGCCAAAAGATTGAGTGCTTTCAAAGAAAAAAAGCTTACGCAGTTACTGATGCATGAGGAAATGGGGGATAGGAAGACGTCTCAGTTCCTGGGACACCCCAAAGGCCTCGCTGGCTTTCAAGTCTCCGACGAGTTCATGAAAACTATGTGGATTAGCCGTATACCAACTAACATCCAAACATTTCTTGCAGATCAACCATTTACTTAAATTGAGAACCTAGCTGACATTGCTGACAGAGTCCATGACCTTGTGTCATCAGCACCCCAGGTAGCGTCCACTAGCCAAGCTCATTTCCGTAGTAGGAATCACATTGATCTTGCCAAAGAAGTCACCACTCTCAGAAAGCAAGTTGAAACGCTTACGCTTACCCAAAGGAATAGCAGATCACGATCACGCTCGAGACGTATCATACGAAAACACCGTTCTACGTCAAGATCTCAGTCCAGCTATAGGAAACACCCTACTTGCTGGTATCACATTAAGTACGGCAACAAAGCATACAAATGCGTTCGACCATGCGACTTCAAACTCCATGGGCAATCGGTAATGGCAACCGACGATAGTAGTTACGTTGTACCAGTTCTGGCGCACTGAGTCACAAGTACGACGTTCGTCGACTCACGATCCTAAAAAAAAAAAAAAAAAAAAAAAAAAAAAAAAAAAAAAAAAAAAAAAAAGGTTTTGGCATGCTCTGATCACGAATCTGCGGTCCATTTTTGCGTAGGATGCACGGTTCCGGAGATGTGCAGATCAATTAACTCTTATCTAATTGATATCCGCTTCGAGCCTCCACCGTCATTAGCGCTCCATTGTTCTTATCTACTTATCTATTGTTCATTCAATACCGTCATTATCTATTCTTCCTCAGCGTGGTGATATTGTTATATACTCCTTTGTTCCTATCTACACTAATCTGACTCATTAATAAAACACATTACCCAATTTTGTTAAAATTTTTATTTATAAAATACAAAATCTTATTACTTATTATCTATAAAATAGGAGCGAAACATCTCATCCACTAAAATATCGTTGTACAATGTGTTCCCTGTAAATATACTCGTAAAACTATGCATTGAACATCCCTGAAACTTATATAGCAAATACATTAAGCAATATTCGCCACAAACTGAAGTCCACTCATTCTGAATCCTATCAACATTGCAGTTCCATCTTTTACAATTTCTTTTAAAAAACTCTAGATGATATCGTACAGGTGCCCGTCCGAATGAATCAAAATATTGACCGACGTCATTCGTATCGATATATAAAGCTACCCAATGTGACCCTGGTTTATCATCTGTATCCAAATTGCATATTATATACGTTGGTACGTGGGTGTCATCATCATCATCATCATTACAGCCTTTCACAAGTCCACTGCTGAACATAGGCCTCCCCCAAGTAATGCCACAAAGCACGGTCCTGAGCCACCTGCATCCATCGACTTCCTGCATGTCTTACCAGGTCGTCACTCCATCTAGTGGGGGGTCGCCCTACACTACGCCTACCGGTACGAGGCTGCCACTCGAGAACCTTTCTTCCCCATCGGTTATCGGTTCTTCGAGCTATATGGCCGGCCCATTGCCACTTCAGCTTACTAATCCGTTGGGCTATGTCGGTCACTCTGGTTTTACTGCGGATATCCTCATTTCTGAGTCTATCACGCAGAGAAACTCCGAGCATAGCCCTCTCCATAGCTCGCTGAGCGACCTTAAGCGTCCTCATACGGCCAGCAGTGAAGGACCACGTCTCAGATCCATAAGTCATCACTGGCAACACGCACTGGTTGTACAATCTAGTTTTTAGAGATTGAGGTATACCTGACGAAAAGATATGTCGTAATTTCCCGAACGCTGCCCAGCCGAGTTGAATCCGTCGATTGACCTCTCGGTCGAAGTTGGACTTACCTAGTCGGACTATTTGTCCCAGGTAAACGTACTCGTCAACAACTTCGAGCATAGTGCTCCCAACAACTACCGGCATAGGTGTGACATGGACATTGAACATGATCTTTGTTTTGTCCATGTTCATCTTAAGACCTATCCGTTGGGAGGCACTATTGAGGTCATTGAGCATAGTGCTTAAGTCCTCCAGCGATTCTGCCATAAGGACTATATCGTCGGCAAATCGAAGGTGAGTGATGTACTCGCCATTGATGTCAATACCGTATCCTTTCCAGTCCAGTAGCTTGAAAACGTCTTCCAATGCAGCGGTGAAGAGTTTCGGGGATATAACGTCACCCTGTCTTACACCTCTCTGCAGTTGGATAGGTTTCGAGCTCTGGTTCTGTACTCGGATAGCCATCGTAGCCCTACTGTACAAACACTTCAGCACTTCGATATACCGACAGTCAACTTGGCACCGCTGAAGGGACTGTAGCACCGCCCAAATTTCGACGGAATCAAAGGCTTTCTCATAGTCCACATACGCCAGGCAAAGTGGCAGATTGTACTCTTCAGTCTTCTGTACAATCTGCCGCAGGGTATGTATGTGGTCTATGGTACTGAAGCCTTTTCGGAAACCGGCTTGTTCGGGAGGCTGGAAGTCGTCAAGTCTGCCTGCGAGACGATTCGTAATGACTCTCGAAAACAGCACGTAGACGCGGTTCAGACGTGGGTGTACATGGGTAGTTTATTGGCAGCATAAACATTATTTTCTAGAGTGGGGTGAATCTTTTTCAGATGTTGTTGTACATCTAGTGTATCCATAATATTACTGCTATTAGTAGATTATTACAGTACCCATCTACTCAATGACTAATATAGGAATGATCAATTATAGTGATATCTAAATATTAAATTACATTCTTTGTGTTATACAAATCGTATTTGAGTCACCAATACACTGAACAAGACACGACAGGAAGGACGTAGGAATGTAGAGATAAGCAACAGAATGTAAGGTAAGCTTGTTGACGCATAAAGATATCAATTCTACTGCAGAAATTCTTTAGATTAGAATTATTACTCACTGGTACTATATAAGACCAAGCAACTGCAGTCATGGAGTTAGTGTATGGTCGTTTGACCGCAGTGGATCTATCAATACTACGTTTGTGTTACTTCAACGCATCAAAGGCCATGGATGTAAGTGTTTATTCTATTGACAAACTTACTTTTCTTTCTGTTATTTTCTTACGTGTGTATGATTTAGTGTTAACAAATTATATTTAAATATTATGTGTGTGTATATGGTTAAGCCGTGGTAGCTCAGATGGTTAGCGCAAAATGTAAAATTCACCAATTAAATTGTTAATTACAATTTTAAGTGTTAATTTACCACGTGCTCAGCGGTGAAGGAAAACATCGTGAGGAATGCATGTCTGAGATAATTTCGAAGGCATGTGAAGTTTGCCAACACGCATTGAGGTATCGCAGCGAACATTTCCTAGCCCTAAAACCCTCTCAGAAATGAGAGGAGGCCTATGTTCAGCAGTGGACTTTAATAGGTTGTAACTTTAGCTTTTTTAACTTTTATGATTAAGTGTTACCAAATTGATATTAACATGATAACTGTGTTGTTGCAGAAATCATTGAGCTTCGATGAAAATACATATAAACAGTATTACTACTCGCCACTCTCCCCTCAAGAAGACAGTGATGACATCGTCATTAATAATAACACATGCGATGGTGGAAAAAGAAAATCGCAATCGATTGATCATTTTTTTGAAGCTGAATCAAAAATAAAAAAGAGGAAGCTGTTATCATCAACCGTAGCACGAGCCGCTAGAGATGGTGTATCATACATTTCTACTAATTCTGACGATGGAGACCAAGCGACGCATCTCATCAAAATTGAAATGTACGATATGAAGAAGCTATCCAAGATTCCAACTACTGATCATTGGAAACATGCTTCCACGAGGATTAAATATTACGTAAAGACTAATAAGGATAGCATCTACGACAACACAAACGCCCTCGTATACAATATTACAAAGACAATAGCAGAAAGTGAAAAAGTTAAAAAATACTTTTTTAACAATGACAGTCATTAGCTGATCATTAGTGAATGTGATTCTGTTTACTTAAATTACTTCCGTGTACTCATTATATTCTATTTCTAATCCTTTGTTAGACTTAAATATCGGACATTATTTGAAATTTGGGTATCAGTTGGTCTACCAACACTGAACTGTTACTTACTCTGCTACCTAATTTCTTCTTTACTATAAGGATGGCAAACTTCAGTGAAGTGTGCACCAGTGCTTTCTTTTCCACAACCATGGAAGAGAATACGGAACTATTCAACAGCGAATTAAATCAGGAGTTGTCTAAAGTTTGTGATGAAATGGAGAAGGATCAACTGTTCGATTCATCGTATGATGATGATTTGTATAATCACTGTGCGATGGTTGAAACACAGTTTAAGTAAGTAAAATAAACATTCATTTCGATCATAATTTACACAATGTCTTGTACAGTTTTTAATAAATTTAAACATTTTAGTAGTCAACCACTACAACTTGGAAGAGGAACGAAGCGAACGAGCAGCAAAGAACCCAAGATCATCAAAAAACCAACAACGGAAGCAGAAGCGCCTACCTCTGCAGGGAACAGTATCAGTAACGATGATCAAGTGGAATGTCTAACGTGTCATATATTTATCAAGAAACGGTATTTAGCTAATCATTTTAAAAGTAATGTTCACAAAAATAATCTTTTAAATTCACATAATTCTTTATCAAACGTTAGTGTTATTGAATCTGCTTTTGGAAATAGGATTTTAACTTATAAAATCAAGAGTAGAGTAGATAGTTCGACATTGGTAAATTTTGAAACTCCTGAACTATTTTTAAATTCTATTAAAGATGATATTTTATTTTTAATACAAGAGTGTATTCATCAACACATAATTTTTAAAGTAAACTTCATATTGCATGCTGATTTTGTTCAACAAACTAAAGATATTCATGATACGTTCGATTTTCAAACGATTAACTATATTATTTGTCAAGGAGATGACTTAAATATTTTTTTTTCATCTTTAAATGATACAATTACTACTAAAATTAGTGCATTTGAAAAAAAAGATAGTGGATGGAGTCTAAAAAACATAAAATCTATAGACATGAATGTTAATAAATTTAACCCCCTACGCGGTACTTCATACATAGATCTTCCTCGTGACATAAAATTAAAAAAGGCTGTTATAAATGTAAAAAGCAAGGATTATTTTTGTTTTAAATGGGCGTTACTCTCGGCGTTATATCCCGTAAACAAAGACGCGGATCGTGTATCATCGTACGTTAAACATGCAAATAAACTTAAATTTGATGGTATTTCCTTTCCAGTTAAAATTTCTGACATAGCAAAAGTAGAGAAATTAAATGATATTAGTATTAATGTTTTTGGGTTAGAATATAATAAAGAAAAACGATGTAATTCTATAGTAGGTCCATTATTTTTAACAAAGTGTCGTAAAGATAGACATATCAATTTATTATTTTTTTCCAAGGATACAAAAAATCATTATTGTTACATAAAAAATTTATCGCGGTTAGTTAGTAAACAAATTTCAAAAGACGGTCACATCATGTACATTTGCGAAGCATGTCTACTTCACTTTCCATCTAAGGAAAGTTTAAATAACCATGAACAATACGATTGTGCCCACATTTGTACAGAATTACCAAACAGTGAAATTTTAAAAAAAAGAATTGGTTTGGTCAACCTATTTCAAATGATAAAATTAAATTTGATAGTTATGAAAAAAAGTTGAAGATACCATTCGTAATTTATGCTGATTTTGAAGCATTTTTAAAACCAATAGAATCATGTTCTAACGATCCTTCCAAACCTTTCACACACAATATTCAGAAACATGAAGTACATAGTTTTGGTTATTATATAAAATGTTCATATGATGATAAATTATCAAAATATGTAACGTATTGCGGACCCAACTGTGCACAAGTGTTTGTGGAAAGTTTATCTAACAATCTCAAAGAAATAAATAGAATTCAAAAATATCCTCCACTTCCGCTAACAAATGAAGACAAAAACCAAATTTCAAATGCAATCATTTGTCATATTTGTAAAACAGAGTTAGCAGAACATTTTTATGATTTTGATTGGTACACCGGTAGTTTTATAGGTGTTGCTCACGTATCATGTAGCTCGAAGTTCAGAAAACCTCGTTATATACCAATATTTTTACACAACCTTAGTCGCTATGATGCTCATTTTATTGTTCACGCGTTAAACTTTTTTGATGGTGAAGTCGAAGTTATCCCTCAAAATAAAGTAAAATATATATCCTTTTCCAAAAAATTAAAAATGAATAACCACGAAATTATATTAAGATTCATAGATTCATTTAAGTTTTTATCATGTAAATTAGAAGAATTGGCCAAAAATCTCAGTAATGATCAATTTCAAGAATTACGTAGAAATTATCCTAATGATGAAGATTTCTTTCGTTTAAAACGGAAAGGCGTTTATCCATATGAACTTATGACTAATTATGATAGTTTAAGCCTAACATCGCTCCCCGAACAAAAATTTTTTTATAGCTCGCTCACAGATTCCCATATTTCAAATGATGATTACAATCATGCTAAAGATGTTTGGGAACACTTTGGGTGTTGTAATATGCTAGATTATTCAAACCTGTATTTAAAAACAGACGTTTTACTTTTAACCGATGTATTTGAAAACTTTAGAAAGTTATGTATTAATACTTATGATTTAGACCCTGCCCATTATTACACAGCACCCGGTTTAAGTTGGGATGCAATGTTAAAATATACAAAAATAGAATTAGAACTTTTAACAGATTATGAGAAAATTGCATTTATTGGATCAGGTATCAGGGGTGGTGTATCTCAATGTAGTAATCGTTATGCTAGAGCTAATAACAAATATATGGGGGATTATGATGCAGGGAAACCAAATTCATATATCACATATTTTGATGCCAACAATTTATATGGTTGGGCTATGTCTCAATGTCTTCCTACTGGTGGATTCGAATGGGTAAATCCGAATACAGAATTTAATGTGTCTGAGACATCGAACTTCGGTTTTATTTTAGAAGTTGATTTGGAATATCCAGATGAACTTCATGATTTACATTCGGACTTTCCTTTATGCCCCGAAAACATTTGTGCAGGCAATATTAATGAAAATAAACTAGTCCCAAATTTAAATAATAAAGATAAATATGTAATTCATTACAGAAATTTAAAGCAGTGCATAGAAATGGGGGTTAAATTAACTAAAATTCATAGAGTTTTAAAATTTAAACAGTCTCGCTGGTTGAAGATGTACATAGATCTAAACACAAAATTAAGAACGTTAGCAAAATCAGATTTCGAAAAAGATTTTTATAAATTAATGAATAATTCAGTCTTCGGAAAGACTATGGAGAATATTGAAAAAAGGGTTAACATAAAATTAGTTACACACTGGGAGAACCAGGGCAAAGCTTTAGGTGTTCAAGATCTAATCGCTAAACCACAATTTCATAGTCTTTCAGTATTTTCGGAAAACCTAGTTGCGGTTCAGTTGCGAAAAACAAAGTTAATATATAACAAACCAATTTATTTAGGGTTTTGCATTTTAGATATTTCAAAAACATTAATGTATGATTTTCATTATAACTATATGGTTAAAAAGTTTAGTAAAATCAAATTATTGTATACAGATACGGATAGTTTAATATATCATATATTTACAGATGATTTTTACTCTGATATAAAACCTGACCTTTCATCATACTTTGATACCTCAGCTTATGATGCAAATAATATTTTTGAATATCCAAAATTAAATAAAAAGAAATTAGGTTTTTTTAAAGATGAAAATAATGGTAAAATCATGAAAGAATTTGTGGGTTTACGATCCAAAATGTACGCTTTTAACTTAGAGAATAAGACTATAGCCAAGGCAAAAGGGGTAAATAAATGTATCACTAAAAAGATGACCATGGATAATTATAAGTCTTCTCTATTTAATAAAAAAGTGCAATATTATAGTATGCTTAGATTTAAATCAATTAAACACACAATTTTTACACAAAAATTAAATAAGATTGGTTTATCATATAATGACACAAAGAGGCATATTTTAGATAATAATATTGAAACATTAGCTTGGGGTCATTATAAACTGCGTTAAGTGTTGATAGTTTTTAATTTTATGTCTGCATGTAAATAAAATTTGTATTGATTGTAAAATAATGATAATAGTATAATATGACGTAGAGTTTATTACATATTTAATCGTTGTTTTATTGTAAATAATTTAAGTTAATTGTTGTTTATATTTGCGTGTGTGTGTGTGTGCATTTATTTGAGGTTGAGTTGATTGTAAAATTATGATGTACTAATTGTGTTAGAAATAGTATACAGATCATTCTGTTTTATATAATGTTTGCAATATATATTAATTGTTAACACCAACACTTTCATTTTTTATTTCACCCCTTAGTACTTTAGACGTGTGTAATGTTTCACTTTATCCATCCGTTTACTGCTATTGTGGCGGGGCCAAGTGGATGTGGGAAGTCAAATTTTGTAACAAATTTCATAAAATCAGTTACAGAAATATGTAATTGTGATTTTAATCAGATCACATGGTGCTTTGATGAAATGCAACCTTTATATAATTTACCAAATGTTAACTACCATCAAGGAATTCCAAATGTTAATATGTTTGACGGTGAAAACCCACATCTTGTTATTATTGATGATCTAATGAGAGAGTCCGATGGAAGAATTGTGGATATATTTACAAAAGGTAGTCATCACAGGAATCTTAGTGTATTTTATTTAACACAAAATTTATTTCATCAGGGTAAAGGGCAAAGAGACATATCCTTAAACTCAAGTTATATAATATATTTTAAAAACCCTCGAGATAAAACTCAAATAAGATATTTAGCACGACAAGCGTCACCAGATAACCCAAAATTTATTGAAGGTGCCTACAGGGATGCAACTCTAGAGGCGCATGGATATTTAATGGTAGATTTAAAACAGAATACCAATGATTTTTGTCGTATCAAGACAAATGTCTTCCCATTTAATGGTTTCTGCACAGTCTACGTTCCCACAAAAGAGTTTAAATACACCAAGAATCAAACATTTCAAATCATTGCTAAATGATGCATCGTCGACTCACAACGCATAAACATTTGCTAAACGCTTTGCATACGCTTAAACCAAAATATCAAAGAGCATTACTTAAAACGTGTGATGAAGAAGAAATTAACTGTATTTGTGAGTGTATTCATAACGTTTTACAAGGAAAAGTACCTCTTAAAGATCAAGATAAACAAAAATTGAATAAACACAAAAATGTACTCCGTCAAATAGTGCGTAAGTGTAAACATAAACTAAGAAAAAATATAATTATACAAAAAGGAGGGGCTTTCTTACCAATAATATTAGGTGCAATATTGAGTGGATTAGTGAGTGGACTAGCCAGTTAACATGGAAAATGCAAAGAAAATGATACTTATCGAACCTGGATTGATTGAAAAATTAAAACAAGAAAATAAGGTTAATACGAGTAGTAGTTTATCTCGATTAGATATTGAAATGCAAAATATTATGAATAGTAAGACGGAAGACCGAAAGAAATGGATGTTATATTTACAAACACTGCAAAGATACCTTCATTTTACCGAAGAGGATCGTCAACCACTCAGATTACCAATTTATTCTGATACATCTAATGAAGATTCAAACGAGTCTAAAATTGGTTTTAAAAATAAAGATAGAGATCTAAAAACTTCAGTTGATGCTGAATCTTTGTTGGAGAAGAATCGATCCATCAAAAGTAAAGAAAATGTTGAAAATCCACTTTACACACCAGCTCAAATACTCAGTTTAATACCAAAAACTTATAATAAAAAAGGACAGTTATTATTAAACTTAGTTGAAACAAGTAAAGGTAAAATACATTGGGATAATGAAGGTACAGTCATAATTGATAATGAAAAAATTCCTGGAAGTAATATTGTTGATTTAATAAATGATTCACTAAGACCCTTAAAAAGAAGTGATCCAGTAGGGTGGGATAGATTTGCTGAAGCATTAAAAGATATTAAAGTACCACTTACTTATATTGGAAATCCAAAGAGATGTGAGTTTATTAACCAACTTCAAGCAAAAGATCTGAACAAACCCTCTGAGATTGAATTTCAAGAGTTTTCTACACCGAGCAGTAGAGATAAAAAGTCTACAACTAAAATACGTAAAAGGCTTGAGTGGGAAAAATGGACCCCGTACTAGAAGAAATTAACAGGATTTATTATGATCCATCTAATCCCGCTGGTTTTGGTAGTATTGATAAATTATCAAAAGCCATGAAGGGTCAAATGAATAAAAAGCAAGTAAAGGAATGGTTAAAATCACAAGAAACATACACATTACATAAACCCATTCGAAAAAAATTCCCGCGTAATAGGTACATTCTATCAAATATTAATGAACTGTGGCAAGCTGATTTAAGTGATATGCGAACTTATTCTCAATATAATGATGGTTTCAAGTATATACTTTGTGTTATTGATGTATTTAGTAAATATGCTTTTGCAAGAACAATGAAAAAGAAAAACTCAGAAACAACTAAAGAATGTTTTGAAAGTATATTTACTGAAAGTAATTTAACACCTACTCACATACAATCTGATAAAGGTACAGAATTTGTTTCAGAAGATGTACAAAAATACTTTAAATCCAAAAAGATTAATTACTATACCACTAACAATCCTGACATTAAGGCCAGTATTGTTGAACGATTTCAAAGAACACTAAAAATGAAAATGTGGCGTTATTTCACTCATAATAATACTTATAGATATATAGATGTTTTACAAGATTTAATATACTCTTACAATCACAGCTTTTACTCTAGTATTAAGATGTGCCCATGTGATGTAAATTCCAACAATATTATGACAGTTTGGACTAATCTTTATGATAGACGGTCAAACAAACTTTCTTTAGAAAATCCTAAACCAAATTTCAATGTGGGTGATTATGTTCGAATAACTAAATATAAACATGCTTTCCAAAAAGGATATGAATCAAATTGGAGTGATGAAATATTTATTATATCTTCAATAATTGATAGATCTCCATGGGTTGTTTATACAATAACAGATTTACAAAATCAACCAATAGTTGGTACTTTTTATGAAAGAGAATTACAGAAAATCACTTACAACCCCACCTCACAATATAAAATAGATAAAATAATTGACACTCGTTACTCAGGTAACAGAAAAGAAGTATTAGTGAAGTGGAAAGGTTATCCAGATAAATTTAACAGTTGGATTTTAGCTTCTAGTTTAAAAGAAATATGAATAAAGAAAGTTTTTATTTAACTTTGCTCAGCAATAGTTCAATGGAATACTTTCCTGATAACAAGACCACAAATTTTTCAACGAAATTACCGAAAGCTATTAAATTAGAAGGTGAATGGTCGGTTGGAGTTGTCGAGTTTCAATATCCATGTACCATGTTTACTGTTCAAGATCATGAAAATGTTATATACATTACAAAATCTATGTTAATGCCTAATGAAGATAAACCATCCACAGTGTACTACAAAAAACATATTCCAGCTACCAACTATGATAACGTTGAGCATATTTTAAGAGTGTTAAATGGTATCGGAGAGAACTTGAAATTTCGCTATGATGAAATAACAAAATTTGTGTCTATTTCTGTTTTGGATAAAAATATAACATCCGTAACATTATCAACCAAATTAAGTTTACAACTAGGTTATGAACCAAATAAAAATCTCCTAGAGAGAAATTTTGGAAAGTGTCCTGCTAATTTACACTTAGGGTTACCATCTCAACTCTTTCTATATTGTGACATTATCGATCCTCAGATTGTGGGTGATGTTATGACTCCTTTACTAAGAGTCATTTCATTAGATCCTACAAAATACATTTATGGTGCAAATAAAATGCACGTTTTCTCTCAACCTCATTACTTACCTGTTATGCGAAGAGAGTTCGATACGCTGGAAATAGTTATAAGATCGAGCACAGGACAAAAAATACCATTCCAGTTTGGAACCGTGTGTATCTTCGTGATCATCATAAATGTCCATATGAAAATTATTATACACATCAAGCTGGGTCAGGAGTTGTAGTAATTTATAAGGGTGCACCATACCAACGCGGTCATGGTATTGGGAGCTTCTTAGGGGGATTATTTAGATCAATTTTACCTTTACTTTCAAGTGGTGCTCGAGTGATTGGTAAGGAGGCATTAAACGCTGGAGTAGGACTTTTATCGGATATGGTTCAAGCGCGTCCTATGGAAGCCTCAATAAAAGATCGTCTAAAGCAAGTTAGTACGAATTTAAAACGAAAGGCTGATGAGAAAATTGATCAATTTAACATGACAGGATCTGGGTATAAAACTAAAAGAAAACGATTGACCTCGTTCATTCCACCATTAACTGCTAAAGTGAAAGCTGCGAAAAAACTTGGTCTAAAACCAAAAAATAACAAAGATATATTTTCAAATTAAATATGTCTTTCCTTCATAATCATTCTTGCGAGTGCGTTAAGTCAGAATTGGATTTGTTTGCACTACCGTCTACACAAACTAGCATTGAAAATGGATTGTGGATTCATTATAAACCAATTTCATCTCTTGGTGATGATGGACCTATCGAGTTTCAAGTTCCTGGGACAGGCGATGACTACATAGATTTGTCTCATACATTACTCCACATAAAGGCAAAAGTATTAAATCAAGATTCAACTAACTTGATATCTACTACAATAGTAGCACCTGTAAATAATTGGCTGCATTCACTTTTTAGTTAACTTGATGTTTATTTAAACCAAAAACTTGTATCACCACCTAATAATACCTATGCATATCGAGCATACATGGAAACCCTTTTAAACTATGCTCCTGCTGCTAAACAATCTCATCTTACTTGTAGTCTTTGGTATGATGATACAGCAGGAAAAATGGATTCTACGGATGGTAAAAACATGGGATTTGTTAAAAGACAGGAATTGATTAGTGAAAGTAAGGAAATAGAAATGATTGGTCATCTTCACGGTGACATTTTCAACCAAGATAAATTTTTAATTAATGGTGTTGAAATGAGTGTTAAATTGGTTCGATCGAGAGAGAGCTTTAATTTAATTGCTGGGTCAAACGATGTAAAGTTTAAAGTTTGCATTACGGACGCAACTCTTATTGTTCGACGAGCACGAATTAATCCAAGCGTATTACTCGCACATCAAAAAGTTTTAGCTTCTACCACTGCTAAATATCCTATTACTCGAGCTGAAGTAAAAGTTTTAACAATTCCATCGGGTGTTCAAGGAAAAACTCTTGATAATATATTTTTAGGGCAGGTACCCAAAAGATGTATAATTGGATTTGTGAACAATTCTGCATTTAATGGTTCCCTTACTAAAAATCCATTTAACTTTGAAAACTATGGTATTAATTCTTTCAGCTTATATATTGATGGTCAACAAATACCTTCAAAAGCTTTGCAACCATCTTTTAATAATAGCATATTTACATCAGCATATCATACTCTATTCTCGGGAACTGGTATTCACTTTCTTAATGAAGGAAATGGAATCTCTTGTGAACAGTATGCCAGAGGTTACTGTCTATTAGCATTTGACTTAACTCCTGATTTATCAGCCAACTCATCAGCTCATTGGAATCTCATAAAGCATGGTAGTGTAAGATTAGAAGTACGATTTGAATCCTCACTAATACAAACAATTAACTGTATAGTTTATGCTGAGTTTGATAATATTATTGAGATAGATAAAAACAGAAAGGTTACTGTAGACTATAGTAGTTAAGGTTATAATATGTGTTGTGTGTTAGATTTTATGAGTTATGTGTAATGCATTTTGTGTGTATGTAACTATGTGAAACATTATAAAATTAAATAAAACAAATTGTATGCAATATATTATTTTTTATTTCTTTATAAATATTCTATTTAATCTAATACAAAACTCTGTTCGAGTTTAAATTTTACATAAGCACACTGACTAAACCACTGAACATGTTGCTGCCAAGGATCATCATCATCTTCCCAATCTTTTAAGCCACCACCACAATGGAAACACTTGGTCCTGTCTGCATGGCCAGTATAAAAGAAACCGGCTTCTGCAAGATCTTCAGGTTTCTGTCGCATAACGAGAGGCCAGTTTTCGAAACTGAGCAACCGGCTAGATTTTGAACTGAAGAATGGATATTCAGCTCTTGAGTACTGCATATTCTTCTCGTTTTCATCTCCACTCAGTTTTGTAGTTTTGTTCTTCAATGATGTGTTCTGTACACGTATGCCACACTCATCTCTTTCTTCTGCTCTTGTCTTCCTGTAATTTAAGTAAACAGAATCACATTCACTAATGATCAGCTAATGACTGTCATTGTTAAAAAAGTATTTTTTAACTTTTTCACTTTCTGCTATTGTCTTTGTAATATTGTATACGAGGGCGTTTGTGTTGTCGTAGATGCTATCCTTATTAGTCTTTACGTAATATTTAATCCTCGTGGAAGCATGTTTCCAATGATCAGTAGTTGGAATCTTGGATAGCTTCTTCATATCGTACATTTCAATTTTGATGAGATGCGTCGCTTGGTCTCCATCGTCAGAATTAGTAGAAATGTATGATACACCATCTCTAGCGGCTCGTGCTACGGTTGATGATAACAGCTTCCTCTTTTTTATTTTTGATTCAGCTTCAAAAAAATGATCAATCGATTGCGATTTTCTTTTTCCACCATCGCATGTGTTATTATTAATGACGATGTCATCACTCTCTTCTTGAGGGGAGAGTGGCGAGTAGTAATACTGTTTATATGTATTTTCATCGAAGCTCAATGATTTCTGCAACAACACAGTTATCATGTTAATATCAATTTGGTAACACTTAATCATAAAAGTTAAAAAAGCTAAAGTTACAACCTATTAAAGTCCACTGCTGAACATAGGCCTCCTCTCATTTCTGAGAGGGTTTTAGGGCTAGGAAATGTTCGCTGCGATACCTCAATGCGTGTTGGCAAACTTCACATGCCTTCGAAATTATCTCAGACATGCATTCCTCACGATGTTTTCCTTCACCGCTGAGCACGTGGTAAATTAACACTTAAAATTGTAATTAACAATTTAATTGGTGAATTTTACATTTTGCGCTAACCATCTGAGCTACCACGGCTTAACCATATACACACACATAATATTTAAATATAATTTGTTAACACTAAATCATACACACGTAAGAAAATAACAGAAAGAAAAGTAAGTTTGTCAATAGAATAAACACTTACATCCATGGCCTTTGATGCGTTGAAGTAACACAAACGTAGTATTGATAGATCCACTGCGGTCAAACGACCATACACTAACTCCATGACTGCAGTTGCTTGGTCTTATATAGTACCAGTGAGTAATAATTCTAATCTAAAGAATTTCTGCAGTAGAATTGATATCTTTATGCGTCAACAAGCTTACCTTACATTCTGTTGCTTATCTCTACATTCCTACGTCCTTCCTGTCGTGTCTTGTTCAGTGTATTGGTGACTCAAATACGATTTGTATAACACAAAGAATGTAATTTAATATTTAGATATCACTATAATTGATCATTCCTATATTAGTCATTGAGTAGATTGGTACTGTAATAATCTACTAATAGCAGTAATATTATGGATACACTAGATGTACAACAACATCTGAAAAAGATTCACCCCACTCTAGAAAATAATGTTTATGCTGCCAATAAACTACCCATGTACACCCACGTACCAACGTATATAATATGCAATTTGGATACAGATGATAAACCAGGGTCACATTGGGTAGCTTTATATATCGATACGAATGACGTCGGTCAATATTTTGATTCATTCGGACGGGCACCTGTACGATATCATCTAGAGTTTTTTAAAAGAAATTGTAAAAGATGGAACTGCAATGTTGATAGGATTCAGAATGAGTGGACTTCAGTTTGTGGCGAATATTGCTTAATGTATTTGCTATATAAGTTTCAGGGATGTTCAATGCATAGTTTTACGAGTATATTTACAGGGAACACATTGTACAACGATATTTTAGTGGATGAGATGTTTCGCTCCTATTTTATAGATAATAAGTAATAAGATTTTGTATTTTATAACTAAAAATTTTAACAAAATTGGGTAATGTGTTTTATTAATGAGTCAGATTAGTGTAGATAGGAACAAAGGAGTATATAACAATATCACCACGCTGAGGAAGAATAGATAATGACGGTATTGAATGAACAATAGATAAGTAGATAAGAACAATGGAGCGCTAATGACGGTGGAGGCTCGAAGCGGATATCAATTAGATAAGAGTTAATTGATCTGCACATCTCCGGAACCGTGCATCCTACGCAAAAATGGACCGCAGATTCGTGATCAGAGCATGCCAAAACCTTTTTTTTTTTTTTTTTTTTTTAGGATCGTGAGTCGACGAACGTCGTACTTGTGACTCAGTGCGCCAGAACTGGTACAACCTTTCTACAAGTGCGCCAGAACTGGTACAACGTAACTACTGACGATTGCTCCACGTCTACTGGTCGCTACGTCGTACTTATCCCCCCAAGTCCGGCTTTTTCAGAATATATTGGAATAGAATGAAATAAACTGGAACACAGCAGAACAGATCAGAGGAGAGCAAATGAGAGTAGTGTAGAATAGAACTGAAAAACACAACACTACAAGAATTTATGTTTTCACCACTGATTCAGGAAAATCTATATCCAGGGAACAACCAGTAAGTAACCCAGGGGGTAACTACGCTTTTTAAGCATAATTTCCCGTTAGCTCTGACAGCGCGCGACATGTTATACTACCGTTCCCTCTGGACCTTAATGGCGGGAAAATTTCTAGGTTAGGAAATTTTTTGCAATATTGCAAATTTTGCTATATTTTCACTTTGAGACAATATTTATGGATAAAACTTACAGGAAGTCTTGTTGAATGTATAAACTATCGAATAAAATTATTTTTGGTTGCTAGAAATTGTAATAAAGTATATAAATTACACTGTATAGCATAATAGTAGTATAAACTTCAATTTTAGTGACAAAATTACTACTAATTTGAATTCTACACCTTTGTTTTTGGAGAAATTTATATGAAATTGTTTGGAAATATGTATATTTTATGTTTTATGTGTTTCCATTCGTTACTCATACCAAAATATTAAAATATTAAAAAATTAAAAAAAAAATAATAATATATTATCTGTATGACATTTCGAACAATATTTCTAAAATATGTTTGTGTGAATTTGAAATAAATACAACGTCATGTTATTTCAAAATATGTAGGAAAACTATTTTTACTTACATTTTACACTAAAAATAAATGAGAATTTGAAAAATAACACATTTATAACCCGCCCGCCAAAACGGGCCTTTCGGAATTTGAAGTACTTTTGGCAATTTACTTTTCACTTTTTATACCACAAATTACATATCTACGTGTTTACTATATTACAAGGAATATAAAAAAGTATAATACTTTCGTTTTTAGTCCAGACACAAATATAAAATTCTATAAAAAAGACAGAGCGCCTTCATCAAATTGACACGTGGAACGCCGAAAGTTCAGAGTGATTTCTTTTTTTTTTTTCTAAGAAACATTGCCAGGTTATGGTTTAAAATAAAAGAGCATATCTTTGTCTTTGATACTATTATCTATTGCATATTGTCTTTGGTTTTGTTTTAAAGGAAAAAGTAGTTTTTTCATAAGGCAGTACTTCTGATCTTATCTGATCTGATTAGCCCCGTACCCGAGCCGACGTATTGACCTCGATTGTAAAATCTGATTAGATTGGTGGCCGAGTGAAAGGGTTAAACGTCACCTACCGCGCCTCAAAGAACCAATTCCTGGTCGATGCTGGAAGCGACGTCTGTGTCTTCCGACGGTCGCTGCTACGAGAACGTCGCTCCGGACCACGTATCAGCTAAGTGTAGCTTACAATGGTTCATGTATTAACATGATGTACCTATGTGTACATAAATGCAGTTAAATGAATTACTTTTCAAAGCCCTATAGCCCTAAATCCCTCGACACAAAGATTATAATTTTCTTTTAACATACACAAAAACACAAAAACTTCTTTTGTGTATTTCTTATTATATGTATTATTTAATTTAGATTTTACTTGGTCGCGCTACTGACTTATTTATATCTGGTATGAAGGACCAGAAAATGGTGACGCTAATGGTTCCTGAGTTCGAATCCGTAACGGATAGTCAATAAATGGTTAGGGTGACAATTTAGCCCTTCATATCCGGATCGAAGGAACCTGAAAAGTGGCAGTCCGCAACGAGATGTGATAAATTATTACGCGCGATATAGGTAGGTGTGGAATTCTAACATAGTAAAAAAGTAAACGAGTTAATGTACATATGTAATTTACTAGACTTTAAACGAATTTAGAACTCATTTGTAACGTACACTAACCAAATCAAACAAACACTTATGCAAGAATACACTATATATAATTCGTACAAATATTGCGAATTACGGAATTAGGTAAACAGAAAACTATAGCGGGTACCAAACTAAAATAAATATGTACACCTACAACTACAACAATAAATACAACAATACTAAATAAGCGTCTATTTACCCATAGTATATGCGAAAGCTACAAAGAAATTTCAAATATTTGCAATTTTAAATTTAACAATACGGCGTACAGTCTTCGGCAGTGCTAAGCGAAGCCAAATCTATCTAGCGCTAACGAATTAGAGTGCATTATCCGAGGAATCGGTTAAGCAGTTCAACTCGATCAGGCCACAGGATGCCAGTTCCAAATCCTGCTCGACTGGACCAGAAAATGGTCGCCGCGCTACTGACTAAATGAGATGGCCAAAATGTGCCCAAGCTGTACAAAAATAAGACTATTGCTATTAATTTAAATAAAACACAAAAAATAATTTTGAATAAGTATTAACATTTCATAGCAGCTGTTGAAAAATAATCAAGTTTAAAAGTATTTAAAACGATTTCTTCTTTTTGAAGTCACTTTATAACACCTTTAATGAACCATATACTCGTAATCATTAAAAAGATCAAAGTAGGAAAAAAATAGCTTAACTCATAAAAATACTTTATTCATAATATGTTATGTATAGAAACAAGCCTTAAATTAATGGATTAATACATCACAATAATCAAATTACACTAAAGGATAGGATTTTATTTATTTGTTTAATACAGCAGCAATGAATCCGTTCGTCAAGCATCAAAACAGTCAGTGTCAATGTCAGACCTGATTCTGATTCACGTTTACCGACTTACGCGTCGTTTTTCGGTACCTTTTTCCTTCGTATTTGTGTTTTATTGTATTTTACTACCAAGTGCCGTAGCCCCACGCGAGTGATCCACTAACTATAAACGGTGTAATACATAAGATTAATTATTTTCTGTCTAATATACTTCGATCAATAATAATATTAATATAATTATATTACAAAAAATATTTACAAATAATAATTTCAAAGACTGAGAAAAACTGCTGTGCTTATTCTTTTTTAGGTTAACCAATTACGATAGATACTAATCATCATGCATATACATTAACCTACATAACACTCATGAATTGGAACTTTATTAATAGCTACACTACATTGTGTAATTATGATAAAAAACCGACTGCCAAAATCAACTTTTTTAAATCTTCGTAACTTTTGTCCACTACTGCGTAGTGTACTGCGTACAGTATACTGCGTGTAGTAGTACTGCGTACATCTTAAAGCTACATGCACTTTTCTAATTCTTTATATAGAAGATCTGTACTTTCAAATGACATAGATTTCATCTCTGTACAGTCTGGCGCACAGGTTCATACATTTTTTGGCCATCTCCTTTATATCCGAAATAAAGGGCCAGAAAATGGTGACGCTAATGGTTCCTGGGTTCGAATCCAGAACGGATGGTCAGTAATTAATTGGTTAGGTTCTAAGGATTCTGAAAATGGCGGAGTTAAGGTCCCGGGTTCGGTTCCCGAGTCGGGCCTAAATTTTCTTACGAGATCAATTTTCTTGTGGGCTGTATGCATGGTTCCCTATAAACTATATGGCTGATGGCACGTGTTGCGCTTGGGCAACGCACTTGCTATATATATATATATATATATATATATATATATATATATATATATATATATATATATATATATATATATACAATATATATACCTAATCGATTATTTAGCCAATGCCCTGTGCAGGAATTAAAACTTAAACTGTTAGGAGAAAGTGGACACAGTAAAGAAAACAAAAGAACAGCTCAAGGCAATTACTGCAGTGTACTTACCGGGGTGGGGTTCCTTCTGCTTCAGCGGCCTCGAGGACGATGCCTCTGGTGTTGCTACTGTGTTGAGAGAGAAGGCGGTGCGCAACGACAAATTCCACTATGCGAAGCGGTTACTTCTAGATTATTCTGTGGTCGACTGCCACAGAAGTGCAAGCACAACTAGCGTTGGTCTTCAAATGCGATGCAAGGGAGCGAGCGGCGCCAGCGGACGTCCTTTTATTCTCCAGCCTTCTCCACTTCTATTTAAGCGGGGGGTGCGTTTCCTCATTGGCGACAAAATCACGCCACATAATTTAGGTCCCCCCCCCCACTTTCAATGCGTGCGGAAAGAAATGAGGGTAGGATGGAGGAAGAGAGGGAAAAGAAGAGAGGAAGAAATATTTATGATTCTGATAATATTGCTGTAAATAAACCAAAGAAGGACAACGCAAGGCCAACTCCGAAAAAGCATTACCAGAGGACAGTTTCTTTACGTCTTTTATACCATATTATGTTAAAGAAATGTCAGAAACAGACGAAATACAGTTAAAGATGGACCTTCTATCTAGTACACAAAAATATAAAAAAAACCGGGTCCTTCATCAACGTAAACAATCACCATATTTTCTCACAAACCCTGCACCTAGATACAGTAGCTCATATCCCAAACATGGCCATTCACTTCATAGAAATTCAACAGGTCTCTATCACCTATATTACTGACATCTCCTTCACTTACAAGCAACTCCTACATTGATGTACCAAGTCCACAATCAGTTGCAAATCGAAAAACATCGACTACAAGCAACTCAAACATTGATGTATCGCCTCTACAATTTGTTGAAATTCAACAAACGTCGACTAAAAGCAAACCATGTAAATCGGTTACAGAGTTCCGTACTAACTTTCAGCAAATTTTCGATAAACATTCCAATATGTAAGTTTACCCTGTCCCATTTTATTTCTTTTCCATTATGATTAATAAATAAAGAACAATAGCTGTTTACGATTAAAATATTTTTTATAACGAAATTTCTTTTTTATGACTAAATTATAATGTACATATACACCAGCACCAAGCACCAACCAACACACGAGATGAATGAGAAAACTAACCTTAGTATCTTAGTAAACTTACCTTAATGTCACAGCCAGCATTTTTTAGGCTCCACGTATCCACAGCCATTCGAAAATGTGTGTCTTGTTTCTTGATAGTGTTTCTTAGATGAATTAGCAAATAATCGAATATGGATTCACTTATATGAAAGTAATAAAAGTTCTAGGTGCGTTCGGTAACTTGCTAAAAAGTGTGGAAAATGCTTCCTCTGAATATCCTTGTACAATGGGATGTATCGAATACTGTCTGTGGATCTTTTTTTGCTTCTAAAATATAATAGATACAGCAAATAAAGTTTTCCATTATAGACTGTCATGACTGTGCCCGCACAAAGAGAAAATGTTCGAATCGAAAAGATTTCATCGGAAATATGTTAAGATACCACATGATATCGGATGTCGGATATCGACTACCGGGCTGTCCGATATCTTATCGGATAATGTGGCAACGCTCTATACTCCGGCCGCTGAGTTATTACCGATTTGACACATGAAGAATTGACAATACTAGTGAAGTGACTGAACCAGTAACCCTAATATCATTTGGGAACAGTTTGTTTTTAAATATTCTAGTATAGTGTGTAATTAAATAAAATCAAAACAATAATAGTTAAAGACACAGGTTCTTTATTAGGTGGAGTATCCTTGATGGGCGTAGATATGGTCGAGGACATATCAAAATAAAACAAATTTGTAAACACTGTTACACATTTTAGTGAATAGAGTAGGTACAAGCTGTTTTAATATATGACTACCTATCATTTATTAAAACAATTATTCAGACTCTGAACCAGATTCGCCAGAGCTGTCATCGCTATCAGTCACTTGTATGACAATTTCATTCTCTATAATGGTGTCAACTTTTATATCGCGTTTTCATAATCTTCTGTTATTAGTTTTCGAGTCTTTTCGACGACCTTGACCCAATCTTCTTTCGTTATTTTGCTGCAAGCATCTTTTTATAGACCCATCATTTTATTAGTACTGAATGGCGGAGTCGTATCATACGAGCTGCGTAACCTGTAATGTAAACATTAAATAACGTTAATTTATGACATTAAATAAACGAAATGTTACACAATTACCTACATGTAAGGGACATAAGATATTTATTTCTTAGTTATGTATCTTTTTACTTATATGCTAAATATTGGATGTTATAATAGTTCAAATTATTCATATTCATAACTTATGCGATAAAAACAATACCTTTGATTTGTGCCCATATTAGCTCAATGGCATTGTACTGGCAGTGATAAGGCGGAATTCGAAGTACCCGATGTCCATGTGCTAGAGCTATCTCATCTACTTCATAACGGACTCTTGATGTTTTATTTTCGCGTACCAACTTTACTAAGTCAGACTTTAGCATTTCGGCAGTAGTTTCAATTCCATTTTGGTGTAGCCATGCTACGAGATCAGCTTTCTTGTCGGCCTGAGTAGGCGCTTTATTCACTTGTTTCGAGTGATATGAAGCGTTGTTCATTATTATGATAGAAGGCTCTGGCAGGCTGGGTAATAATTGATTTTCGAACCAATTCGTAAAAGTGTCTGTATCCATCTCCTCGTGGTAATCGGAAGTACTTTTTGACGCGAAAGCCAGCAGTCCATTTTCAAAGAAACCACTTCCAGCAGAACCAGCGTGACAAATTATCAGTCGCGATCCTTTTCCAATTGGAACCTTTGAGGTTGATGCTTTTGTTTCGTCAGTCCAAGAGCGTGACACAGTGTGGTTCGCATTTAACCATGTTTCGTCAATAAAAACGACGTTGTCCCAAGACTCGATTTTTCTGGCTTCTCTTAAAAACTCGCTCCTTTTAATTATTAAATCAAATCTTTCCATTAATATTTTCCTTTTCTTCGTTTTTTTTATATTCAAACCCAATTTCGTGCAATAGTTTTGACAACGCCGTTTTACCGCCTTTAAACAAGCCAGCCTCTTTTAAAGAGACCAAAAGCAAACGTCTAGTTGGAAACTCGTTCCTAGTATAATAACCATATATGTGGTTTCTTATTGCATCTGCATCAAAAACATCAACACCTGTTACGGGCTTTTGTCTTCGTTTTTTCTTAGGAGTGCGTAAAACATTATCTTCACTTCCAGAAGCACCAAATTTTTCTTTATTTATATTATATAGTGTTTTTGCACCAATTCCAAGAGCATGTGAAACCCGATCTTTCACTTGAGTGACAGGAATCAAAGGGCCGCCATTTTGTGACTCACGCTCAAAGTAATCCTGTAGCTTTAGTACAAGCTCACGACATTGACTATTCAATGTTTTTCCTCGTTTCGGCATTTTCAACAAAATTACCAAACACAAACAAAATTAGTCCAATAAAGCGCAACGATAAACAGGAGAAAGCCGAGTCAAAAAACAACGGTTACACAAGAGAACGTAGTCTGTGCGCACGAGAGTACGGAAGACGACTAAACAGATTAAAATAGCGGTGGTAAGGGTGTTGCCAGAATGGTATCGCCAATTACTTAAAAAAATACACCTATAACATTGCTTAATTGAGGGAGAAAATTATATTTATTAAGTGTTGTTTTATATATTATGAATGTTAAAAATTATACATAATCATTTTAATTGTATTTATTTTTAAATCATAGAAAACAGTATTTCTGTCTTTGGATCACACATAAATCTTAAAAATCATAGAGATACTGGCAACACAGTGCTCGAAGGAATAAGTAAAATAAAAATATCCAAATAAAATAAATATCATACCTATTCCAATTAATTCGGACCGAATACTATCAAGCACATCACTATGAAAACTAGACGCACGATGTAACTTTGTACAAGCGCGCCAAAGAACAAAAAATAAATGTTTTCATATTATTTACAAACTATTTAAAGTTTTGAAATAGAGTTTATTGGAAAATTACTTGATACTGACATTTTGACATAAAGTTTTATATTAAAAAATTCTAAATCATTCGGCAAATGTGCCGCTCGTGCAAGGTTATATCGATTAATTTAAGAATAATCTGTCAAATCGGTAATAACTCAGCGGCCGTACTATAACGATCATCATATAACTATCAATATAATGGGGGAGTGGGCAGCTCCCGTGGAGCCATTAACATGTCAATTCACAAGTATAAATGTCAACGCATCTCTTTTGACGTTACACTTACAATCGTTTCCAATTTCCGTGTCAAGCGTCGCTGCATGCATATTATTTAAAAAATGCTATATTATACAATAAATTGTGAAAGAACAGCGGGATATGGATAAAGGAGGAATATCCTACAACCAGTAAATCTAAACTATTTATAATTTGTGAACATTAGAAACAAAAGTAAAGAAATATTTATGTGTCAAAAACAACAGTTATTGCAAGTACTAGAGATGTAACAAAATTTTACCGATACCGATAATCCGGAAAATATTGTCGCTTATAATTTTTACTTGGTTTAATGAAAAGCTATGAATATAAAAAATAGATACGATAAAATACGATGAAAAATATTAATTTAATGACCTACAAATAAACTCAATTTAAAGATTTTTTATCAAATCGTAAATATGCTACCTCTATAGGATAACATCAAAAAATTGCTATAAAGATTTTAGATTCGGCCTTCTGGTTACGTATCATTACTATATACTATATATGTACCTCATGCCTCATCACCCACAAAGGTTTGGGTAAACCAATTTTGTATTAAAAGTAAAAAAAATATATATGTTCATACTTTTTCATCCAATTTCACGCTTGGCTTTTGTTGGCTTGCCAATACTGTACTATTTACTACTACGGGTACTTTTTTTGATATTTTTCATTTCCATAAACCATTTTTGTAGTTTTTCTGGAGATCCGGACTTAAGGAATACATAGTTGTTGGCGAAGCGCCTATAAAAATATTTCAATTTATTAGTTAACTGATTACGAATATCTTCTAAAAAGCATACTATCAAGCAACAATATTCCGATAAGAAAATGCTTAGTTGAATCTTAAAGAAATATCGAATTAATGATATGAAGATCTTGGGTTCGACTCCCAGGCCGGACTAGTTTATCGTTTTCTGAGTAATATCTCTTAATAAATTCATATAGGGAATTTTTAAGATATAAATTATGTTACCGGATTTGTTCCCCGGTCGAGATGATCGCTGTGCATAAGTAGAATTAATGGAAATTGATTGCATAAGTATTGTCTTATATGAGTTTGATATGTTTTGTATGAAAACAAATGCCTATTTTCTATGATTGATTTATGAATGAATATGAAATAAATGTTTTCGTCCCTAAATTGGAATTAAATTTTAGAATATTTCACCAGAATATTGCCGGCGCTATAAATAAATCTGAGGAACTAACATTTGCAATCCGAGAGTTTTCACAAAAAGGTTCAAAGATAGATATGGTGTGTTTGACAGAAACTTTCCTTAAAAAAGGTACAGAAATGCTTTTTAAAATACCTGGTTATAAACTAGTTGCATCTTATTCAAGGGACAGTAAGCGAGGAGGGGTATGTATAATGTTAAATAACAATTTGAAATATAAAAACGTTACTAATATTAATGATTTGACATGTAAATTTAATTTTGAATGTTGTGGCGTAGAAGTAAATAAGATTATGATTATCTGTTTATATAGAACTCCTAATAGCAATCCACAAATATTTCTTGAAAAGCTAAAACAGTTACTAGCAAGAATTACTAAAAAGCATAAAAAAATTATTCTTTGCGGTGACTGGAACTTGGACATCTTAAAACCAAATAAGAGTTGTGAGGAGTTACAAAGTATATTAAAATTTTTTTAACATTGAGTTGCACATTAAAACACCAACAAGAAAATTGTCATGTCTAGATCAATTAGCAAGCAACATCAAGCAAGTTAAAGCCGAGGTACATCACCTCGCCTTATCTGATCACGAAACGGGACAAACACTTGCGCTCAAAACGAACAAATCGTATGAAATATGCAGTTGGTATGAGGATGTTAGAGATTATAGTAAAGAAAACATGGATAAGTTCTGTAGCTGCATATCGTCTCTTACATTCTCAACTGTATACGAAAAAAATAACTTACAAGAGGCGTTTGTTGAATTTCATGATTTATTTAAACTTTTTTTTGATCTTTGCTTCCCAATACACACAATAAAAAGGGCAACTAAAAAAGGGAACCATAAATGGTTGACAAAGGGCATTAGAAAATCATGTATAAGGAAAAGATATCTCTACCTTAGTCTACAATATGATAAAACAAAGGGAAAAATACTCAATAAAAAATATAAATCATATAGTTCCATACTTAAAAAGTGCATATATAAATCGAGACAGATACAAAGTAAGAAACATATCGACAATAATAAAAATAAATGTAAAGCCACATGGGCGGTAATTAATGAAAATATTGGCGACCAAAATACGAAAACACAAATTGACAGAATAATAAAAAATAATAGAATATATGACGACCCAAAGAAAATAAGTGACATATTTAATCACTTTTATATAAACTTGATAAATAACAATAATTTTAAATATAATGTTGAGGAAATAAACAAAACTATCACGACTAATAATATCCATACAATATTTCTTAAACCTACTGATGTTATGGAAATATTTCGGATAATTAAAAGTCTTAATAATACGAACGCAGTGGGATTTGATAACATAACAACCACTGCAATTAAATTATCTGCACGATACATATGTCAACCGCTATGTTATTTAATTAATATGTCTTTTGAAGAAGGTACCTTCCCAAGTATATTGAAAAAATCAATCGTTAACCCACTTTTTAAGAAAGGCGAAAAATACGAAATGAATAATTATAGGCCAGTCACGCGGATACCCATATTGTCAAAAATATTCGAGAAGATTATGCTGAGAAGGCTTCAAGAATTCACGACAAGTCATCGTTTACTTAAAGAGGAGCAATTTGGATTTAAACAGAATAGTACAACCTCGTTAGCATGTTTTAATTTGATTAAAATTGTCACCCAGGCCATAAATGATGGCCTTCCAGTTGCGGCAATCTTCCTGGACATGAGCAAGGCGTTCGATTTCGTGGACCATAAATTGCTCTTACACAAATTAGAAAAATATGGGATAAGAGGTAAAGCTAACGACTGGTTGAGAAACTATTTATGTGAGAAACAACAATGTGTGGAAATATCTAAAGTCAATAAAGACAAAAAAGTGTTTTACAGAAGCGAAAATCAGATAAATGACTTTGGCGTGCCACAAGGCAGTGTATTGGGACCATTCCTATTCCTCATGTATATTAATGATCTCCCTAATATCACTCGCCATAACACAATCTTGTTTGCTGATGACACAACCCTTATCGTGAAATGCGAAAATGCAGATACATATGAAACAGAGATAAATAAAGCAATCAAAAACATAATAAACTGGCTTTATTATAATAATTTACAGATTAATATGGAAAAAACTAAAATGATCCAATTTCAGACATACCAGAGAAAACTATTGAATATTAATGTTAAATATAATGATAAGATCATCGAACAAGTAGCCAGTACTAAATTTCTGGGTATAATGTTGGATCAAAATTGCGACTGGAAAACACATGTCGATTACGTTTGTGACAAACTCGACAGATTTGTCTACGCAATAAAGAGATTACGAGTCACGGTATCAACTGATGCTGCTCTATGTGCATATCACGGATATGTTTCGTCAGTACTATCATATGGTCTTTTATTGTGGGGCAATTCAGTAGATATAATAAAAGTATTTAGAGTACAAAAAAATGTGTGCGTGCAATCTATGGAGCAGGGTATACGGATAGCTGTAAGCCCTTGTTTAAAAAGTACAATATCTTAACATTAACATGCTTGTACATTAAAGAAATATGCATATTTGTAAAACAGCATCCTGAACACTTTGAAAGGCAAATAGATGTAACTGAACGAAATGTAGCTCCTAGAAATAAACATAAATTATACTTACCTCAATGCAGGCTCAAATTGTATGAAAGGAACTCTTACGTAAATGCTATAAAGGTGTATAACAAAATACCCAACGACTTTAAAGAGTTACCTTTAACCACGTTTAAAAAAAAGTTAATACAATGATTAAAAGAAAAATGTTTTTACGATCTAAACGAATTTATGTCTTTTAGTGGAAAATAAATCCGAAGGCAGTAATATTGATATATATCTAATAATTAATTAATTACAAACAAAATGAAAGTATGGACATTAACACTTAAGAACTACCATTAAACAAAGTGACATTTTAATTGAATTCCCACTTGTAATTTTTTTTTGCATGTATACTAATTAAATATTTGCACACCATATAAAATGGTAGAATGTAAATGGGCCATTATTCATAATTTAAGATCATACTTTATTGTACATACATTCTGGCAAATAAATGAATTTGAATTTGAATTTGAATTTGAAAACATTCACTTATATTGTTTGATAATAAACATGATAACTGATAAGAATCTGATTAGAAATAGTTTTCAACGTTTGAGAATTATGTAGAATCATTTATTCACCTAGTATTGTTGATATTAGACTTTCCATTTTTACTGGTAGTCGATAGCCGTGCAAAAGTTAGTTGTTCAAATAGTGTGAGATCATAGACGCACGCTAGCCACGTACTTAGGAGGCCAAATATGTAAAAATTTAAATATTTGCAATTTCAGCAATTTATGTAAAAATGACTTGTGAAACATTTCAGATTGATTGTACGTGTAAAAGAGGTGAATTCTGTGTTATTTTTATGTGAAAATTCCTGTGAATAAGTGAAATAACGATAGTTTTGTATAAGAAATTTAAAAGTGTTTTAATAGTGAAATGTATAGAGAAAATGTAAATTAAACTATTGTATTGGTTAAGATATGTATAATTTCAAGTGGAAAACATTGTTTTAACTTTCTATGTTAAATATTTAAGAAATTTTAACTTTGAATATGTGAGTAAAATAGGCATATTTTGTTAAATAAATAAAAGGTTTTTTGTGATATGAAAATGTAATGTATATCGTAGTATAGATATTTTTTTGTGCTATCTTTATAAGTAAGTTGTATAAATGTATGTCTTATACAAATAAAATTATTGAGAAAACCGTGAGAGAGTGATAGTACAAATTGATGTAATTGAGTTGCGCAAGCGCACAAATGGCGCGGCTCACTTTCGCGTATAGTTCAGGGGTAGCTCAGTAAACGAGTTTTCTTGCAATTCGTTATATATCAAGGATCTCCTAGGTGTGCGTCTTTTGTAGTTAGCAGTGGCTGCAAATGACCGCCGGTACGACATACTCCGCCGAACGTTGAGTCCCGTGATTCCGTGAGACGTCGAGGTCACCGGCCCCTAGGTGATTCTTGGCACTTTATGCGCTTCGTGCATCCTGTGCCTAGTCGCGTTTTAAAGTGCCACCTTAGCACTTCCCCCAACCCTTTTGATTACAAAAGGGGTAGGCAGTGCCCCAAGTGTGGAAAGCCACTATCTTATATACCATATTGTAGACAGGGCCGTAAATTAGATTACCTGACTGACGTAGGTAGGTTCTCAGTATGTCCGATAAGGACAAGGGGGAACCCCCACCCAAGCCGAAACCAAGAAGACCACCCGACCGTCCTGGCGTACTAGATCGGCCAATCGCGTACCGCGATATCTTTTTTCCTGAAAGGACTAGAGTAGTGTCCTCCTACTCCCAGATCCCGACACGGAAACCCTCCTCACCGGGTAAGGAGCCCGCACCGAGGACCGCGCTCTCGCCCATCGTACATGAAGGTACGACTGGGCGGGAACCGTTCCCACAACACCAGCGGGCCAAGAAGACGACGAGGAGGCATACACCTCCAGAGACAGCAGCATCCCTCCAGGAGAAGAGGCGATGCTTCGGTACTTCAAACTCCTCGGATTATTTGTCATCCGAGGGAGAATCAGACCACCAACCGGAGAAGCCGATTAGGAGATCACCACCCAAATCGCCATCGCCGATTAAACCCCCCCCTCCCAGAACACCGGAACCACACACCAGTATGGATGCTGCTGATCTGGAACAGGGAGGAGAGGGGTCATACGGGTGGAGTGCCACCACGTATGCGACCCTAGCGCCGAGCACATCTGCCGGACACTCACCGTCCGCACCTACCACCAACCCGTCAGGCCGGCTATCGGACGATGGTCAGAGGCCTTCGACCAGCTACGCCCAACTGGTAGCTGCCCCGGCAGTACCAAGGACTAAGACAGCCGAAACACCAAAGCCGTCGGAAGAATCTGCTAAGAGGTACCCACCTGTAGTAGCTGAGTGTTTGCTGGACTGGACGAAGCATTTCGAAGTGCTCAATAAGAAGTTGGGCCACCCACCGAATGCTCGTCCGTTCGGTAAGGGGGTCAGATTAACCCCCCAGAGTCCGGAAGAATTCCGGACGGTACAAAAGTACCTTATGTCCTGGTGCTGTTACACCCCCGAAGAGGACAAGCCCACAAAAGTGGGCATACGGGGACTACCAGTGGGCACGGATCCAATCGCGATAGAGGGGGCTATCAGGGCCAAGGAGTTCCCGATCAGATATTCAAAGGGATCCCCCCCGTAGAGGCAGACCTGGGTGCCTCTACTTCGCGCAGCTGAACCACCTGAGCCTGGAGCGCCTCAACGAGCAAGCTTCTCTTCATGAGAGGAGTCGTCATAGAGCTTCATAGAGTTCACAATGCCACTGCTGCCAGGCCTTTGGACATGCATTCACCAACTGCTTCAGGCCAGTGAAGTGTGTTCGCTGTGCTGGAGATCACATCGCCAGTAACTGCCCGAGGGGTAGAGATGAGGAACCGCGATGCGCGAACTGCGCTGAGAACCACACCGCCAATGATCGCCGCTGCCCAGTCCTGAGGAGGATTGCAAGGAAGCAGGGGATTACTCTACCGGGACTACTCCCAGAGGAGCCCAAGTGGGTCCCCCAAAGTCGTCCCAGGGCCGTGGTCCAGGAAGACGGGTGGACCACAATTAGAGGAAAGGGAAGGCAACCTGCCCCCCTCCACCCGTCACGGTACCCATAGAAACGGTGGTGGTGCCCACCACCATCACATCGAAGGCAACCACCGGGGCGACTCTCCAGCCCCCCGCTAACGACGCCACAGAGCGCCAAACCACCCAGTGAAGTAAGCGGGGGAGGAAGAAGAAAAAGGTGCAGCCTCCTCCTCAAGCAGCAACCTCTACCCCAACCCCAGCGGTAACGATAGCCCAGGCGCAGGTTACCAAGGAAGACAAAGCCAGAATGGGTAGAGTGCCAGAAAGGGCTCTATCAGAAAATAGAGCCCGCTCTACACATAGAGCGCGCTCTACCCATACACAAAGAGCAGTACATCAACACCCGAGACCAGCGCCAACTCCTGCACCTAGAACTCCAACAGCCGGCTTCGAGACTGCCGACGCCATCCAACTTCTGGTTGGCATTGCAATCGAAGTCGGCAGCCAGGTCCTGGCAGACATCAGAGCCGGGACCGATCCTATCACAGCAGTTATGAAGGCGCTGGCGAACCTCCTGGCTCGGCACTATGGAGGAATCTAACCTGCGCCTCCTCTACTGGAACCCAGGTGGAATCCAGCAGAAGCTACAAGAACTCCGCACCGTCGCCCAACAACAAGACGTACAGGTCATCTTGCTGGGAGAGACGAAACTTAATCCGAGCACACGCATAAAGCTGCCTAACTACCATCTGTATAGGAGGGACGAGGTCACCTCTCAAGGGGCCGCTTACAGAGGGACAGCGGTCCTAGTGAGAAGGGACATCGTCCATCAAGAACTTGACCTACCGGATTACCAAACTATGTGCTCTATCGGCATAAAAATGGAGGCAGCGGGCGAGGAACTTAGGATCTACGCAGCATACCGCCCGCCAGGGACTCCATTTTGCTCCTCAGACGTCCGGACGGTAATGGAAGGCGAAACACCGACCGTCATTGCCGGGGACCTAAACGCCAAACACCCGGCGTGGGGATCCAGACTGACCAACCCGCCAGGTCATGCACTTTACGAAGACGCCGAAAGACACTGCTATGACGTTTTAGGTCCCGAAGAACCCACTCATGTTCCGACGGATCCACGAAGTCGTCCGGATGTATTGGACATCGTGCTCGCTAGGAACATCAACTACCCGATAGTGGTAGAAGTGCTGTACGACCTGGACTCACAGCACCTCCCGATCTTAATTACCCTTGGCCTAAAGGCGGTGACTACGCCGCCCAGAACAATCAAGACACGTGAGGACTGGAGGCTCTACCACAAACATCTGCAGGAGAGACCTCCAGCACACCACCCCTTAAACACAGCGGACGACGTAGAGGCCGCAGCCGCTAACATGACAAAGGCGATACAAGAGGCCCTCAACGCTGCCTCTACGATCGTCCCGATGTCCACTAGAAGGGATGATCTGCCGCGACACATCTGCGTGCAGATCAAGAGAAAAAGGGCCCTAAGGAGACTCTGGGCGCGTACTCGCTGCCCGAGAATCAAGACGAAACTGAACACCTTGTCGGAGGAACTGTCGGTTGCAGTCCAGGCACACAGAGGAGATGCCTGGGAGCGGCGCATATGGAAGGCGGAAGAGCATGATGCGTCGCTCTATAAACTGAACCGACAGTTAACTAAAGCCAAACCTCCCGTTTGCCCGCTGACCAACAACTCGGGCGAACGTCGTTACGATGCCAAGGGTAGAGCGGATATCCTAGTAGAGCACTTCGAGGAGCAATTTATGCCGAACCCAGCAAGTGCGGAGTTCTTGGAGCTTCATGCCCAAAAGGAGAGTCGCGTACAGGAGTTCCTGTCATCACCCGCGCCGCCTCTTGCAGGAGAGTGGTTCATCACCCCCGCCCGCTGAATTGCGGTGGACAGCAACCCGCCTGCAACCGAGGAAGGCGCCGGGGCACGACGGGATTACCAACGCTGCACTCCGACAGCTGCCCCATGGAGTCCTAGTAGAGCTTGGTCGACTCTACAATGGGATACTGCGGACATCCCACTTCCCGGAGGACTGGAAGAAAGGCAAAATAATCGTCTTGCAGAAACCCGGGAAGCACAGGCGTAGAGCTGCCAGCTACAGGCCGATCACGCTGCTACCACACATAGCTAAACTGCTTGAAAGATTGTTGCTAAGACGCCTCCGCCCGTGCATCCAACTTCGGGCGGAGCAGCACGGATTCAGGAGGGGTCACTCTACAGCAACACAGCTGACCAGAGTGCCGCACCTGCTTGCGGCCGATTACAACCGTGGCCGCACTACGTTGGGCGTCTTTCTCGATATCGAGAAGGCGTTCGACAGGGTGTGGCATTCTGGACTACTTTATAAATTGGAGGAACAGACCAGTGTCCCTCCTGCTATGTTGCGGCTAGTGGCGTATTTCCTGGCAGACAGGAAGTTCTACGTCTGCGTAGAGGGCGCCGAGTCCGCAACCAGAGCCATCAGAGCCGACGTTCCTTAGGGCAGCTGTTTGTCTCCAGTCCTGTACGCGGCTTACACCAACGACATCCCTACCCTGGCAGGAAGGCTGCAAGAGTGGGAGGATGACGTGGAATTGGCGTTATACGCGGACGATAGCGCTTATTTCGCCTCGTCCAGAAGAGCCCACATTGCCACTGCCAGGATGCAACGCCTCCTGGACCTGCTGCCACCATGGCTAGACGAGTGGAGGATGGTCGTCAACGTTGGTAAGACGACCGCTCTGCTCACTCGCCGCCTCAGGAACCTACCACCTCAATAAACCCTCAATGGCCAGCAGATCGCGTACGAGAAGGCCGTGACCTACCTTGGGTGCCGGATCGACCGGGCGCTGCGCATGACTGCGCACGTCGACCTCATCGTCCGCAGAGCACGATGTGCGCGGGCGATGCTACGTCCGGTCCTGGCATCCAAGTTACCACTTAATACTAAAGTGCGTGTTTACAAAACTTACATTAGATCAATCATCACCTATGCTGCTCCGGCCTGGTACGCGCTTCTGAGCGAGCCTCTGAGGCGGCGACTGCAGGCCCAGCAAAATATGGCGTTAGGAACCATCGTCGGTGCGGGTCGCTACGTCCGGAATGACGTTATAGCGGCCAACCTGAAAATTGCTACCATCCAGGAGTTTGTGGCCCGGCTGGCGCGCGGACTGTTCGACCGTGCAGACAACGGGCCACACATACATCTTAACAACTTTGCGCCGCTACACACTCGCCCTCCGGACGGGCGACCCTATCCAAGAGAACTCCTCTCTATATCGATTAGAGAGTCGAGTAATAACCCACAATGCCGATGATAGGCCAACTTTGACTTCTACCAGATAACCTCTCTTTTTCGTAGTCTAACCGACTACGAAAAAAATCAACCAACTTCGGAAAAATCCGGTTATTACACCTACAACGCCATTAGAAGGCTCCTAGGACCGGTCCATAGTGGTGGACCGCGAGGACAACACGGGTAATGGGGGCTTACCCCGAGGCCCGAAACCTGCATGTGCCCTAAGACACATGAAGAAGGCAATTAACGTTGCAATTCGTTCGGGGAAGTTTCGGGAAAGTTCGGGAATCCTTCGGGAAAAGTGCGGGAATCGTTCGGGGAAGTTTCGGGAAAGTTCGTAGAAACTTCGGGAAAAAGTGCAAACCAGCAGTCAATAAGAAGAAAGAAAAAGTGTAGGGAAGTGATAGGGAAAAGTAATTACTCTCTCACGGAACGGTTTGAAGATAATTGCTGTTTTATTCCCAAGAAATTCGTCCCTCAAAATTATACAGTCCACATCGAAGAATTAAGGCGTTGGGACCGGGACGACTTCGGAAGACCCGTAATCCCCGCCTGAACCTATTTTCTGAAAAGGAAGAGGTTATCGCCCTTGTGTGTTACTCCGTTGCGGAGATCACATACGTTGTTCCTGAACCCAACGTAGGCGTTATAGGAGGCCGGATCGAGAGAAGCCTCGATTCCTCCCTTCTGTTTCTTAGTTTAACGTTTACGTCCGCCTGGTTCCTTTTCAAGTGGTCCTTCAAAGCAGGATCAAGGAACTAGCTGCGGACTGCCTGGTTCCTTTTCGATAGTAGACATACACAGTCATCGATTAATGATTACGGATGGGTTGAATAATTACGACCTAGTAAGTTTTATTAATGTTACTATTCCATACCTTTGAATAAATTTTATTATTCCATGAATACTAATAATGAATAAAAGGAAGTAAGTACCTTCTTAATAGAGCAACATTTAGTTTTAGTTAGTTTTGTATTCATAGCAATATGTTATTGCAATTTGTGGATGTTAACTAACGTAGATAAACATGCTAACACGTTTCAAAGATAACAAATAATAAAGAAATACTAATTTAAAGGAGTATACGAACGTATTAATTTGTCCGCGAGGATTTTAGTCATAACACGTTATCTCCTTGAGGATAAAAGGTAATTTTTAATCTTTTCAGGTATCTGAATACCAAATCTCGTCAAAATCGGATGAATGGATTAGCATTTCTTATACAAAGTTTTATACACAATAAATCGCCCGAAGTTCAAATTTGAGGATATTTCAACCCTCAACAACTGAAGGCGGTCGGTGAGATGTGCTTGTATTTTGGAGGCGTTGACTTCCACAAAATTGGTATCGCCTCATTCGAAGACTGCCTGTAGTGATGTTTCACACACTTGACGACTTGACCGGTATCTCTCCACAACTGGACTATCGTCTGCATACCCGGCAGCAGAGTTGCGGAGAGAACGGACCCCTGAGGAACACCGATGTTAGTCGTCACTGGTTCGGATGAGCAGCCATCGCGTTGTCGATGGCTATTCATCGAACGACCCGGAGAGACCGTTTACTCAGAAAGTCCTCTACTCAGGCAATCATATCAGGGGATAATCTTAACCTAAGTAAACGATAAAACTGGTTCGTATTTTTTTTAAATTAATGAATAATCTTCGTATATATAAAAATCAATTGCTGTCCATTAGTTTCACTAAAACTCGAAAACGGCTTCAACGTTTAGATTTAACTTCAAAATTTAGATTTTATTTGTGTGAATTTGAGTGATTCCCTGGGTTGTTTTTAAACTCAATTGGACCCGGTAGGTGACGCTGTTGTCGAGATCCCCGTGCGAAGCCAGGGCGGATGGCTAGTAATGTATAAAAATATAAAATAAATAAATCTAGGAATGGCCACCCCTGTCAGCAACCTTTTGCAAGACCACATAAATCTTTAATGATAAGGGTTAGATTTACAACGTTAAATGAATAAGGGTTGACATTAAGAGAGAGAATTCGACTAAAATCTATTTTAGTCCCTGTATTCTTATTACATAAATGTTAGCTCCATAACAAAAGCAATATTTCAAATGAATCTTCTTCTTCATTACCACCGACAGCTACTAGACATCTGCATGGACAGCTTCCATTGTAAGGAAACATTGTAATAAATATAACTTTGTAATAGATTGGTTAAAAAACAATGCCTGTATATTAAATTATTAAAATATTAATACAACATATAATATTTTTGTAGAATATGCACACGAGTTGCAAGCATGAATAAATAAAATAAAACTGAAAATGAATCAATGAAATAATATTTTTTAATAATTCCACTTTTAAACACAGTAGAACCATGCTGCAGAAATATTTTTGTTATAGTACGAACGGCTCGGCTCGACCGGGAAGTGCTACACTATCATAGAATATCATACAGCAGTTTAATGCTCCTATATTTCTCGTGGTGATTGTAGAGAGCCGAAGACCACGACCATTTTAATGCTTAAGATTACAATAATTTAATGGCAACGAACATTATTCTATATAATCCTTGAGGATGAGCCGAGCCTATATTTCTATATGGTAAACTATGTGCTTGTTTTTATTCTTAATTCTATAAAAAAGATAATAATGGATAAGATGGAATGATCTTAGTCCTCAGGGGTAACAACGCATTCTGATTCTTAAACAAGGTAGATGGCTATGGGTCACAGTATCTGCTTACCGTCAGGTGGACTATGTGCTCATTTTACACGTTTGTTTTATTAAAAAATTACACTTACCTACTACACCTTCGTAAAGATTCTTATGCTGAAACACTTGCACTGTTGCCCATTACTTGAAAAATCAAGAACGTGCGTTGCACGGAGTTATGCTTTTTGCTTTCTTTACACAGCAACAATTGGGTTGTAAAAAGTTAGAGAAACGTAAAGATTCATGATATCACCAATTAACACTAAAATATTCTTCTCTTTGTAAGTCCTTTAAATCTACTACATGGCATGGACTTCGTCCGGTGTAGAGAGGATTTTCCTTGATGCTACGATTGGTACCAGACGTCGGCTTGCTTCTCAGTTTGGTCGGTCAGGTTAGTTTAACATATCATTTAACATTATCGTTACAGCTAAAAAAAAATTACTTTACATAGACCTCCACCATTGATTGTCTCATCCACACTCCACATTGTTTGTTTCCCTTTGTCGTCTGCTATGACTCCCACGGAATTACATGCGGTAGTGGATATTCTTACACCGCCTTCAAGAAGCGTAAACAAATTTTGAAACCGTTAGGTAGGTAAGGAAATGTGGGTATGGTATTTATTATATCAAAAACGCATAATATTAATTGACATATATTTCACGTACAATCCACGTCCCATAGTGTGCTAAATTAAATGAGGCCAATATCTAGATTTCTAAGATATATATTATACGAGTATACAGACAATATTATGATCTTTCTTGATAAGTTATCAGAACCCAACGTCTCAGTTTGTTCATAAAATACTCTCTGATTATTTAACAATAAACTTTTTCCTATAATCTGAGAATACGATTACAATTTTTGATTTCTTACTTTGTTCGATTTCTAATTTCATTAATTCACAATAACCTTACGTTGACGATTGCTGCGAGGAATGTCCATCTAAAGTTTTGATTTATAATAAATTGGAATTACCAAAAAGTTTGTCACTCGACAATAAATAAAATATACAGAGATATAAAGTTATTTAAGTTAACCAGCGACAGTAATTGAATCCAAATTTGTCGAATCGAAGTTTGTATTTGCGTTAATGTAATGGTAAAGAACAAAAAAACAAAATTTTGAATGTCTGTCAGCGTGTATATAAAATACCGGTAAAATAGAGAGGGAGTAAGAGATTGCGTCACTCTATTGGAAAAAAATTATGCTTGTCTACCGATCATGTCATGTTTACTGCCATGTAGCAGACATATATATTCATATTTCACGAACTGTAAGAATAAGCGCGATGAGTTTTACTGCTTAACCTACGGTCATTATTTTTAACTGGAAATCTAAATTTACTCGATTAATCAATAAATTTTCGGAATAGAAGACTTATCAATGAGTTATAGAAATGCGTTTAAAGAAAAACTAAATTTAAATCCGTACCCAATTTCTTGTCAAACTTTTTAGGAACTTGATCCGTATACATAATAGAAATACGCGAGCTTCGTGCGATTATTAATATTTTCTGTCTGAAAACTTTTTCTACAAACAGTGTTTTCGAAGAATTGCAATACACTTTGGCACACAATGCTCCGTCTTCTACAGTGGCATACTGGTGCGCTAAATTTAAACACGGCAGAACTACCTGCTATGATCGTGTGGCGTAACTCGCATCCCTTGGGCAGCACATTAATCCACTACGCATATGAAGATTAAGGCACGCTCTAAAAGCACACCACTGCAAGAGATAACGCGACGTCGACGGAACCTTCGTAAGCGCGCGAGTCGGATCGCCGTGCATTCCGCCTGCATCTCTAGTACATAGTCAGTAATCTATGCACCTGCAGCTGGCATAGCAACAAGACGCGCGCGCTACTCATCTCAGTTAACTTGTACGCGAAGTTAATTTCACTCTGTAAAATTATTGTTAGTAAAAGTTGTTTGTTACCTCGAAATAACATTACTTCATTTGGAGTCACATAATTCTTTGTCCTATCCTTATTAGTATTCGATTATCTATAATATAAACGTACTTGAATACTACGTTGGGTGTGGTGGTTAGGTATTTACAAGACAAACCGATCTACTATACGTAACCACACCCACATTGGTGACCCCGACGTGATATGAACCCGCAACCTTCTGATCTGGAGTCAGAGATAACTCGCCATCCAATCCAATCCAATCACTAGCTCCAGGCGGCTAACACCGGCCGCTACGCAGGAAAAAGGAAAAAAAAATGTTAACGTAAATGACATGTGACATTCCGTTATTTAAATGAGATTATAAAGTTTTCGTTTGGGACAATTCATTTTATTTTAACTCATGCCTTAAAATTCAAAAAGATGGCCGTGCGCTGGTTTCTTCGAATGTTAACAGACGCCAAAAAGAAAGTAAGAGTTGTTTGTTGCCCTAGTTCCCATAAAAAAATAAGCACTTCTACTCATATTATAGCTCATAAACTACTTTTCGTGATAATGTATTTAATTAGGCAACACCCCTAAGGGCACGGCACCCTCAAGACCATTTTTTTTTACACATTCACCTGCGGGTCGGATTCGATCCCCAAAACCGCGTTTCAATATTCTAATTTGATTACTAAGTCAGGAAACTAATAAAAAGTAACAACACAACTCAACAAGCATAAACTAGAAATTGTAGCGTCTAGAAACGGTGAAAATTGGATTTAACAATTTTAAATTAAAAAAAGAACATTTCATTTTAAGAAAAGCGCTCACTCTTTGCCTTAAGCCAACAGCGCTTCTAATGATTAATATTGTAGTAGTGTCTAATTCCCGAGCCGTAGTAAATCAGGAGAAATTGTTAATTGCAATATTAAGTGCTGAATTTCCAATAGCTCAGCGGGGAATAAAAGCATCGCGATGAAATCTGCATGTCTAAGAAATAAAAATTATTTCTAAGACATTATAACTCCGTTATCATGTATTGCGCATATTTCCTTTCGTTATTTGAGCTCTACTGATATTTCCATGCCCTAAAACTCTCTTAGAAAAGATAAAGTGGGACGTATATAGGCGTTAACTTAACATTTTTATTTTTATTACTTAAGTTCTACGCAAAAGAAGTCATGAGCTCTATGTGATTAAAATGATGTAATATCTGCAAGCAACGCCCTTTATGCTCACAGAGTTCAGTTTACTGCAGAGGCGGAGATTTATGATTTACAAGAATCCCCAATCCACAATCAAAGAGATAAATGTAATGAACGGTAGATGTTATGAACTTATCGACTCATTTTTCCTGTATTTATAAAAGCTAATCACATACGAGGTTTGAAAAGGGTTTTGAAGTAATTCTGTATGTAAATTAATTACATGTAAAGTTACAGTTTTAATTTTAATTTTAGTACCGTGTGTCAAATTGACATGGAAATGCAATGAATAAAGATTAATTGCGCCAAAACGCACATTTAGTTGACTTTATTAGCTGGCAGTATTTCCATCCTTTTCCTTCCTGTACGGTCATGTCCCATAAAAGGCTAGATATGATATATATCATTTTGCGTAACCAATGAGACGCGCTGGCCGAAACGTGAAAGGTCGTTCAAAAACACGCCACCGTAGAACCACGCTAAATGCCATGTCACAGTTTAACGATTACACTAATAACTGTAATAATACATTAAACTTAATTTACTCTGATTCGTTCGTCACCATACTACTTTTACAGCGCTATTGTTAATCTTGCGTACATATTTTCGGGGTCATTACTCCCGGAATCGAACCCGGGACCCCTTGGCCCAACGATTTTATGGTTCCTTCTATCCGGATATGAACGGCAATATAGTCACCCTAACCATTAAGTTATCATCCGTTTGCGTATTCGAACCCTGGGACCATTAGCGTCGCCAAAGATCAACAAGTATAATTAACTACCTGATCAAATACACAGGAAGTCAAAGATCAGTCAAACATTCACTATCACAATATTGTATTCTAAATGTACCTAATAAATATTTGCCATGCGAGCAAGGCAAATAACATTTGAATTGAAACAGGACATAGAGCTGCAGCTTCTTCCTAGTAACTTAAAATAATAAAATACTGCGGTTGTCGGCCCGCCTGCCAAGCCATGGCAACTTTGGCAATATCCCCCTATGAGACAATTCATAGGGAGATCTATGTTTAAGGCGACACCGTGAAAAAATGCACCTCCTTTCATCGAATAGTATAAGACTATGACACCACTAAGGAAAGTGGAATTTTGATATAGGTAAATTCATGTCTTTATCTTGAATTTCATTGTTCAAAAACACGATTGTGTAATTTTGACTCGATCATAGTTATTTCCGAAAACACCTCTAAAAAATCACTATAGTTGAAATTACAACGAAATGACTTAATCTATATGCTTGGTAATCACTCAAATATGTTCATAACATCAATATTCATAATTTACTTGTTCATTATTTCTATTACTTAAATCAATAACTTAAAAAAATAAATATAAAACTAAATATAAAAATATATCATATTTTTATATTTAGTTTCTTTTTACTAATTTTACCACGGAGCACTAAAAAGCAGTTTTAATATACGAAAAGAATATTTTTTTCGACAAATTTACAAACCGTGAGAGAATATGCAATCGTTAATGCTCAAAAAGTTCTAGGATTTCCAAAAATTAGACAACTAGAATCGAAAATTTATGAACTTTAGTGAGTTGTTCGACTAATGGACAACGGACTAATGGTTGGGGATTTTGTAGATTTTGGATTTACAATTCATGACCATCCCGTTGATAAGACTTGATATAAATATTGAGAGCTCTTATGTTTTCAGCACATATTGAGGGCACGGAACAACTTTGACAAATCGAAAAAGCTTACGTTGGCTTGAGAATTCAGTCATATGGCCAGACGTCTACTTCTCCATCTTCGTATAAACACCAAAAGTTCGATAGTTGTGCATTGATATACCTGCTAATGATTTCCTACCTTTACGTATTTATTTATAACGCTGGAATAATATAATATAATAACTATTTTATATAATATCGAAGTGATAATAGTACTCACAGTCTACCTGATGGTACTCGTAAGTGGCAGCTGCAGACCATGGACACCTGCAACCAACTGCACACGAAGAAGCATATAGATGAGTTGTTACCCCTGAGAACTAAGATGGAATGCCTCACATTACCTGTAATATACTGGTTATCTACACCCTGCAGCCAGGAACAGGTATGAGGTAACCTACCCAGACGGTCTCCAGGTAGAAATGGATTCCTACTACCTATTAAATGATTTGATGAAGTTCCATCGCTTTCATCACCTAGAAAAATATTAAACAACTAGATAAATACGAATAACGATATTTTAATCACTTCATTTATATTTTAAATATCTGTTTTAGTGTGCATAGTTTACTTTGCAAACAAAAATATATCTTTATCAAAGGTTTTTATTTATACCCTTCTTTTTAGACGATGAAAAGTCAGCCGGTACAAATATATCTTAACGTCAAAATAAGCATATAGTTTTCCTCGCCTCTTCCCTTCTCTAAGCTGCCACAAAGCACGGTCCTAATCCTGAGCCTCGATTTTCATCGGCTCGTCACTTCCATCTAGTCTAAGGGGTCCGCCCAAAGCTGTGCTTGCTAGTCGGAGTTTAATAATTAAGAAGCTTCCTTCTCCCTCTGATGTCACTTCTTCTAGATACTGATCCATTTGGCTAACACAGCTACTCTTGTTATTCTGCTTATATCACATGGACATGGCCTCTCCTTAGCTCGTGAATTTAAGCTTTGTTTTTTATATTTGTTTAAAAGAAATAATTTCTAGTAAAATGATGTTAAGGGTATATATTGAAAGCCTTTCACGCAAATTTTCAACCGTCCTATAAGTAACGGATATTGGCTTTATTGAGAAATATTTATGTAATGTAGTATAAAAACAAAAGTAAGAGTTTCTACATTCGCGTATTTCTGTGTTTCGGTGGTCAACAATCATTTTAAGTTGATTATATACTTTATGTTTTAGAAGCACCTAATCAAACGATAAAAGTGATTTGTATTTTTTTAATTAATAAATTATAATCTATAAAAATATAATTTATACATAAATCTACATAGAAATGACTACCCCTGTAAGCAACCTTTTGCAAGATCACATAGATCTTTATTGATAAGGGTCAGACTTACAACGTTAAATGAGTACGGCTTTTGTATTGCGAATTCGACTGAAATATATTTTGGTCCCTTTATTCTTATTACATAAATGTTAGCTCCTAAACAAAGTAATCTTACAAATTAATCTTACTGGACATCTACATGGGTATCTTCTATTATAGGGAAAGTAGAAGAAAATTTAATAAAACATAAAATAGATTGGTTAAAAACAGTGCCTATGTTTTAAAATATTCAAAAGAATAATACGTAATATATTTATAGAGTATGCACATGAGGTGCAAATATAATAAAAAGGAATGTATTTTGATCAATGATCAATGATTGACAATGCTGCAGAAATATTTTGGTTGTGGGACGAATGCTTTGTTTGAAATTGGGTTGGCTTGTCAGGATAAGACTGGGAAGTACCAAGCTCTCACATAATATAGCGTTAAATAGCAGCTTAATACTGCTATGTTTCTCATGGTGAGTGTACAGAATCGGACACCCTTTTTAATTGTAACGGGATGTTATATGAAACAAAATACAGATGACTCCCGCGGGTGGGTCATCTGTATTTTGTTTCATGGTTGATTTATAAACGGGTCTTTGTGCTAAAACATCCGTTTTCCATTTGGTAAAATGCTCGTTTATCTCCTCTTCTATATATTAAAAAAAACTTATTGTATACTAGTGCTTGACTACAATCCGATCTGGTTGTAAGTAACTAAAAATCAACATATTTAACAAGAAGGACATAAAGATAATACACAGTATAAAGATATGTTTCAAAAGAAGAAATTATTTGCAATCATAAGGGGCCGTTGGTTGTTTAGTGTACACTGAAAATTTCGGGAATCAAGGAAGTGACACAATATTACTATTTAAAAATGTATTTATTGCTTTTCGAAGTTTTCTCCGCGAAATTTGACACATTTTCCCATACGATGGAAAAATGGAGCAACCATTCCATTCGGAAGTTGGGGTCTCCAAAATGGCCGTTTTGTAGGCGTCCACAGATTCTTCAGGTGATGAAAATCTCTGTCCACGCAATTTATACTTTATTTTAGGGAAAGTATAGAAATAATTAGGGCTTAGGTCGCGGCTGTACGGTGGATGGTCTAATAATTCTATGTTTTCTTGCTCTAAAAACTCTTTTGTTCTGTGTGCGGTGTGAGAACTCGCATTGTCGTGATGGAGGATGATGCGGCGGTTGCAGTTCTCTTTAAGGAGTTCAGAAACGACCTGTGGCAAACAAATGCTAGCATACCATTTTGCATTAACCGTTCTTTGTCCCTCAAGAGGAATAGTCGTAACATGGCCCGTTTTGGAGACAATCGTGGCCACCATTTTTTTGCAGCAATCCGTAAACGAACAATTTTTGTTGGCTTTACCACTTTTTCAAACACCCAAACGCGTGACTGGTTTTTTTTGTTTCGGGTTTGTACGCGTATATCCAGGATTCGTCACCTGATACAATGTTGTATCAATGATTTCAAAAGGAAGGATAGGTCCTTCTTAATATTTTACTCATAAGTTTTTCGTATAAGAAAAAATAGCGCATCTGTCATAATACAAACGTCATATCATAACACGATGTAACCAGGGTCGGATTTCGTAGAATAATTATCCTAATTATATCATTATTTCGTAGTTTGTAGTATATAGTATCGTAATAATACTAAGCGAAAATACTAAAATTTTACCTAAAGGTCGACTTGTATTATTATTGGGTCCATTTACTTTTTAATACTAACCCTACGATATCGAGAATTTCTGTATAGTACATGAGTACCGCGTTTTTTTTTACTCGTAAAATTAGAATTAGCTACCTTTCTGGTCAAACGGTGCTCGATCAATGCATTTATGTTGGATCCTTGATACAACTCTGATGAGGGGCTACCACGATAAAAACTCTATGCTCCAGAAGAAATGGGTTTGAAAATAGAATTTCAAAATATTTTATGAATGAGAGTTTCAGATTTAATTAAGCAGATATGGTTTATTTTGTACTCTTTTTGTTTTACTCTTATTGAATATAAAATATATTAGGTACCAATATTCAAAATTTAACTTACACTAAGTTCTTTAGACAAAAATTAAATAGAAATAAAAATAAAACCGTTAAAAACGAAAGGTATAGATAAACTAGACGCGTGACGCAAAAATTTCATTCCCGTTTCATGTTTCGTTTTTGCTTTTCACAGAGCGAATGTGGTATCCATCGGGAAAACAACTTTTTTACACCTAATTGTTCATGCAAGATTATTTTGTATTTGACTCATGCCAATGTCTAAAGCCTGAATTTCGCGGTGTGTCACTTGTCGATCTTCCTCAATCAGCTTACGCACAGCATCAACGTCCTCTTGGGTGACTGCAGTTTTTGGACGACCTTGACGGAGATCACCACTGAGCTTGACACGTCCACGTTGAAATTCAGCAAACCAGCGATAAATTGTTGTGGTTTTGGATGGGGCTTCACCACCAAATACAGAAATCATCCGGTCAACACACTGTTTTTGTTTAAACCACTTCGAAAGTCATAATAAATCATCGCTCTTGAATTTTCTCGAGTCAATTCCATTTTCTCAACGACTAAACAAGTTTGACAAAACCTTGTGACAAGACCGAGAATCTTTTTTTAAATAAATAAATGGTATTCGATTTTTAAAACCAAGGAGTTTTCAATTAAAAAGATTTTAATATGACAGGAAAAATGGAAATATTCCATTCCCGATACTTTTAGTGCAGCCTAGTACCATAAATTAACTTTACAATTTTACCCATCCTTACTTCCGACTTAGCACGCAGACTTTAAACATTGTGCGAAGACGTTAAATGATTCTTTGCACTCCCACTACAGCTAATTACATGCATTACAAAATCAACAACGTGCTTTTAGCAGGCCATTGCGTTATGATTTGCGCTTCACATTTATTACATATATTACACATTTATATAAAATATGAACATGCAATTTCCTTGTTTGTGTTAAAGATTGGGAAGCATAATATGTAGATAAATTTTCTTGAAAAATAAAATGATATGTACTACCTAGTTTGAAGAATACCTCCCGCCCTCCCTCAATTGCGTGCATTATCCACGCCACCACTTATCCCAGCATCACTGCTCCCAGCACCACTACACTATACGACACGTGTTCCGTATCTACACGAGGAATCCTCATGTGAAGTTCTCTGTGGTGTCTGACCGCTAAAATCTTAGCGGTGAGTGAGGGCAGGAGGGTCTTTTAAAACTAGGTAACACACATAGTTTTATTTTATTGCGCGGATGTTAGAATTTTTTAACAACTTTAATATTATGGATTTCCGCAAAGTAACGCCTGATGGGCCACGTTAGAAGTACCCTTAACCGACGAGCATGTATGCGTAGATATATGGATGTAAAGGAGGCGAAAGAGGTTTGTCAGGATCGTGCCAAATGGAAGTCCGTAGTCTCTGCCTACCCCTCTGGGTGACAGGCGTGAGTGTTTATATATATAACCCCTGATTCTATTAATAATCATAAATGATCGGCATCACTTGCAAATACCTACTTAGGGACTTCGTCGTCATAGTCTTAATTACAGCCTATCAAAGGCCACTGTTACGCACAGCCTCTCGCATAAGTTTCTTCATAAGGATCCTCCTTATAAGGGGATTATAAGGGGGATATTTGCCTTAGTTGTCACGTTCGGCAGGTGCGGTTTTTTTAAGGAAAATTCTGCTGCGTTTCTCTTGTTACAGTTTCCCTCTGCCACCTCTTATGACACACACGGGGTGCTACGGGAATAGACTCTCTTACGCCGCCATAATGGCGGCATTAAAATATTTGTTCAACGCCAAGGTAGCCGTTTGAATCAAACGTGCAGGTGAACAAATATTTAAAGCTCTGGAAATAACTTAGGTACGAATGTTTTAAGCTGCCATGGTACACTCTAAATACAAAAAGCATACGTTTTATAAAGCGTGTAGCTACCTTTTTACGTGGGCGGCACTGAAAATTTCGGGAATCAAGGAAGTGACACAACACTACTATTTAAAAATGTATTTATTGCTTTTCGAAGTATTCTACGCGAAATTTGACACATTTTTCCAGACGATGGAACCAATCATTGAAGCAACCATTCCATTTGCAAGTTGTGGTCTCCAAAATGGCCGTTTTGTAGGCGTCCACAGCTTCTTCAGGTGATGAAAATCTCTGTCCACGCAATTTATTCTTTATTTTAGGGAAAGTATAGAAATCATTAGGGCTTAGGTCGGGGCTGTACGCCGGATGGTCTAATAATTCTATGTTTTCTTGCTCTAAAATCTCTTTTGTTCTGTGTGCGGTGTGAGAACTCGCATTGTCGTGATGGAGGATGATGCGGCGGTTGCAGTTCTCTTTACGGAGTTCAGAAACGACCTGTGGCAAACAAATGCTAGCATACCATTCTGCATTAACCGTTCTTTGTCCCTCAAGAGGAATAGTCGTAACATGGCCGGTTTTGGAGACAAACGTGGCCATCATTTTTTTTGCAGCACTCCGTGAACGAACAATTTTTGTTGGCTTTAACTCATTTTCGAACACCCAAACTAGTGACCGGTTTTTTGTTTCGGGTTCGTACGCGTATATCTAGAATTCGTCACCTGATCAGATGTTGTATACAGCATTTGAGGATCCTGTGTGGAATCCTCCGAAGATCCTCCGAAAATCCTTCTGAAGCACCAAGTATCGCGAGCTGCTTTTTGCTCTTCACAGAGCGAATGCGGTATCCATCGGGAAAACAACTTTTTTACACCTAATTGTTCATGCAAGATTATTTGTATTTAACTCGTGCCAATGTCTAAAGTTGCCTGAATTTCGCTGTATGTCACATGTCGATCTTCCTCAATCAGCTTACGCACAGCATCAACGTTTTCTTGGGTGACTGTAGTTTTTGGACGACCTTGACGGGGATCACCACTGAGCTTGACACGTCCACGTTGAAATTCAGCAAATCAGCGATAATTTGTGCGTTTAGATGGGGCTTCATCACTAAATACAGAAATCATCCGGCCAACACACTATTTTTGTGTTAAACCACTTCGAACGTCATAATAAATCATCGCTCTTGAATTTTCTCGAGTCAATTCCATTTTCTCAACGACTAAACAAGTTTGACAAAACCTTGTGACGAGACCGAGAATCTTTTTTTTAAAATAAATAAATGGTATTCGATTTTTAAAACCAAGGAGTTTTCAACTAAAAAGATTTTAATATGACAGGAGCAGTGGAAATATTCCATTCCCGATACTTTTAGTGCAGCCTAGTAAAATCATTAACAAACCTTCTTTATTATCATACTCTTTAATATCTATTTGTTAGTGTTTTTACTGGATTTTTTTTAAATACGCTTGTGTACCAGTACGCAAATAAGTTCGTAAGTAAGACGTAGGTTTTATTATGTATGTTTTGCTCCAAGAGTTACCTATTGATGTTTTTGCTTGATTTGAGTGGATTATTTAATGTCGTCTAGTGAGTTTCGTGAAAGGCGGCTGAGGGAAGGGTCAAGAAGATATACGACCGCTGATAACTTGCGCCATATCCACCCGTTTAACTTCTAATTTATCGGTTCGTAGAAGTACACTGTTAGTCAAAGGCTTGTACCGAGGATTTGACTTAATCGTCACGTTTGGTAATAGTTAAAGTTAAAGTTACAGCCTATATACGTCCCACTGCTGGGCATAGGCTAAAACATCCCCCATTTCTGAGAGTTATTAGGGCACGGAAGTGTCCGCCATGCTGGCCCAATACGTGTTGGTGAACTTCACATGTCTTTGAATTCTTTTTTCTTCCTTCTCAGACATGCAGGTTTCCTCACGATGTTTTCCTTCACCGCGTAGCACGCGGTAAATCAGCACTTAAAATTGCAAGTAACGATTCCATTAGCTGGGTTTGAACCCGGTACGGTCGTGTACTGTGAAATTTACAGCGAGTGCTAATCATCTGAGCTAACACGGCTTACACGTTTGGTACGTTTGGTACGCGCATTGAAAATCATTGTACCAGATGTCTCATGTCTATGAAGCTTTTGCCCGTCGCAAGTCGGGGTATTTTACGTCTGGTGTAAACGAGATGGTCATACATCCATTTATCGATTGAGGATCGCAGTGTTACAGGTTCTACTAGAATACCACTCACGTATTAATCTCGAATGAGGTTTGTTGTCATCCGTTTATGTCAATGCTGCTTAAAATTAGAAGAAATTTGCTATGATTGTGTAAAATGATTTAAAAAAAAACAATTATAAATCAATTAACTTTATTGTGTCTGCCTTTAAGCAGCCTATAATGTAATTATAAATAAATATATATTATTTGTAGTCACTTAGTAGTAGTTTTAATGACTTATTAGTCCGGTTGCAAGCGTTATCTACCCACTGCTATTTCAACTTGAAGAATCTATATGTTTCCTGGAATTTGACACACAGGTCATTATCTCTACCTGTATCTGGTCGAAATCTGTAAAAAACAAGGGTTTTAGCAGTTACTCGTAGTATTTGCTGTGGTCGCCGCGCTGAGTCGGCGGATTTGTCCGTGTGATCGTTGCAGTCTATCAGATTTACCTCATAATCTTCACTAGTTCCTATACCAAGACAGATGACGAGAAGACGGATACTCTGTTGTCTGTCTTGGCATACGAAATTATTTGACTTAATAAGTTTCTTTAATGTCATTACTATAGGGTATATATATTACAATAAAACTTAAACACGATTTCTGTATATTGGATATTTATGTGAAATTTGAATTGGGTTATACTATATTATTGGTACAGATACCAAACCAGTTTTTTTGGAAACGTTATCTGTCTGTCTGTCGCATCACGCAAAAACCAGTGAACGGATTTGGATGGGAATTTGACTACAGTGTTACGTAGAGGTTGAACCATTAGAATAAATGTATACGATCATGCTATTTATCTGAGCTGGGCATTGGGACAAATCTTTCCATTTGCAGCTACAAAAAGCTTTAAAATTAACTTTGTCGTGTGATTGAAATATTATCCGTGGTTGAGTTGTATCTATCTAGTTGTATGTTCTTATCCATTATTATCTAAATGTCACAGATTTTATATCAGTGTAAAAATAAACTAATTACTTTAATTTTACCTAAAGGTATTTTAAAGAACAATATAGTTCCATCATTCGCGTTTATATGTAATAGATGGTGCTTTTGACGCAACTATTTACGAGATCAGAAAATTATATTTTTTTTACTTTTATTCGACAAAGTCGACTTAAAGAAGCTGGTTTATTTTGATTGCTTATGTTTTTATTATTCATTATTCATAAACGAAATAGCCTACCCAATAGAATAGTTTTTTGCCTAGCATTGGTTTTAGTTTTGTCATTTAACTACTGGTGTCACTGTTCACATAATAATATGTACGCTTAAAGTTATAAAACAAAGCTGCAAATTTTGTATGAAAATATTGTATTTAGACGAATAGCCAAATCCGCTGGATATCCGTTACCGTTACTGTTACAGCCTATTAAAGTCCCCTGCTGACCATAGGCCTCTCCCATAGATTTACTTACAGAGGGGATAATTGCCATAGTTTTTTAGTCGTTGTTAGGAAGAGGCTGATGCCCACTAATTGATACGGCGTAGTGGATATTTTACACTACACGGTAGAACAGTGTCCGCTGGATATAGAAGCGGGAAATTGGGACAATTCCTTTTAGTACGTAGGCATCCACTAAGATAGGATTTTAGAAAATTTAAACCCTTAGAGGGTGAAATATGGTGTACTAGTTTATACGAAACATTGTTACTGGATGAATCCATATCTGTATGAAAAATTTTTTTTTAAGAAACTTTTGTAATTTGATAGAAACATTAATTTTAAGTAAAATATTAAAATACGATTAAAACTGTCATTAGTGTAGTCTATGAATACGTCCCATTTTCAAGGGTGGTGACGGGATTTTAGTTACTACTTATCTCCCTATTGTCGTACTACCCGCCTTATCTAAAGTTTTAGAACGTTTAGTGAACAATAGACTAGTCCATTGTCTTAAACACTTTCAATTAATCTCACCTCAACAATTCGGATTTCGTAAAAACAAATCAACTTCTGATGCAGTTCATGAATTAATAAATTTCATAGTCACTAACTTCAATAGTCATAAGAAGGTCCTAAAAATATTTCTAGATCTAGCAAAAGCCTTTGACATAATTCCTGTTTCCATTCTTTTAACCAAGTTAGAAAAAATAAATGGGTGTCCAAGGTTTAATGTTAGACTTTTTCTTCGGAAGCTATCTTACAAATCGCACTCAAACGGTTAAAATAACCGACTGCATCAGTGACGAACTCCCTGTTTCCTATAGTAACCTTGGCCTTTAGTTAGTATTCTTGGCCCAACTCTATTTCTGAATTGTGCAACCTTCACATTGATAACGCAAAAATCGTCTCTTTTGCAGACGAAACAGCTGTTTAGTTCGCAAACTAATATATATTTAAAACAATACGATATGTCTAAAGATATCTATAATTATACGCAACGTTTATTACGCTTTATGTCAGTCTATCATCACGTTTATTTTATTGCATTTCTTGCTCGGGTGATGTTCCTCCGAACTGTTTCTGCAGCACTGGTGCCATAGTAGGACTTGTACTAATAAATATACCGATATTTCGTATTTCCCATTGTGCGGTAATAAGCGACGCCAAAGAAAAAATAATAAGGAAAAAAACAAGTGAATGACTGTTTTCAAAACCCAAATGTACCAGGAAAATGAATTTATAAATTTGAATTTGGAATTCTTAACCAAAGAGGAGATAAATTTCAGATGAAATTGGTCAGTACGACAAAACGCTAATTTCATATGTAAGGACCCAATATTTAACACTATTTAATTTATTTTTCACAAAATTAACAAACAAACATTTTTTTAGCTTATGCGTAATATACGTAAAAGGAATTTATCTATAGGCCGATTATAAAATAAAATATGAATTGTATAGTAAAGACAAGTGTCATAACAAATCAAACACCGGTTTAGACACCGTTTGAATGTTACGCGCAGAGGAATAATAGGTACTATAAAAAATATAAATCTTACAGCAGTCTTCGCATCTCTTTGACAAAGATTCTACTATATCTGGTCCATTTATATCTCCACCGTAGCTGCTTTGATGCCTGTTGAACTCGGTAAAATAGTTGTAGATTAGCTCTCTAGAGACGCTCATTAATATAGAAGCGACAAGATGGATCTGACAGACCAAGGTATATATTACTATGGGCCAATGTTCTTAACTTTTAAGTCCCTGGTGCCTGAAGTAAAGTTATTGTATTGTATTGTATATTGTATAATTTTATTTATAGGTATAGATATGAAGCACAAGCGTATAGTTCAATTCGTTTATTGGTTCGTTTTTTGTTAGTTAGTTCATTTGACTGACTAACAAAAGGTTTTTAATCGAGATATACTTTTTAGATATTTACGACAGTTATAAGTATAGATAAGCTGTTATCACTTATCATAACAAAAGTACTAATGCCACGCAAACGAAGTCGCGTGCACAACTAGTTTTATGATAAGATTTAAGAAAATCATTGCTATTAAAGTCGTCTTGTAGTACGGTGTCCTCACAATCGTCGGGATAAAAAAACATTAAAGCGGACAGAATTTAAGAACGAACAACGTACACGTAAGTCAAATCTTGAAGATGTCTCGGCGAATATTGGCACTTCACACTGCGAAGGGAATTTGGCCGGGGCGAGCGCGAGTGCTTGAACTGATCGAAATGGCGATATTGTGTACTTTGTTATATTGTTATATTTATATGTGTTCAATTTTTATAAAATGATTTAGTTATTCTACTCATTATTTTATTCTGTGTTTAATTAATTAATTTCTTACCGCCAAAATCTAAATAAAAATTTCAATATTTATTTCAAGTGTATCGACAATATATTGTAGCTAATATTTATTACCTTACTTAATTCCCACACATTCAAATTATTACGTTTCGGTTTTCTATTCTCTTTGCGAGCCTTGCGACCATTTATATTTCACACACGCGTAGAATTCATATTATGAAATGTCCATTCACGTACCGCCGGATCGAATTTTGAGTAACAAATTGGTGAAATATCGTCTCGCTTTAATACGAGTAGATTAATTCAGGTTTCGTTCATATGAGTTAAAACCCATAGTAAAGAACAATGACAGCTTATAGGTTAAGCTGAATGATATCATAACAAAATTTTTAGTTTAAATTCCTATCTGAATTTCATTTATCAAATGTTAAATTTTATTATTATTTATTAGTAAAAGTATACGTCACGAAATAATTCCCTAAGGTAATATCTTTTTTTCCTACTTCGCGTATTTTGCACGGGACTTCTTTATTAAAACCTACTCTAGCTTAAATGTGAGACTAATTACAAACTACTTTTTGTTATTTTTAATTTTGTTGTTGAGAACTATCGATTTGTTGTTCCGAAGTAAGAGAATTTCTTTATTCGATACGTAGTTATAGCTTAATGTTTACTCATGGAAGCACCAAGTCTCGTAAAACTGATTGACCATCACAGCAATAACTAGACCGACAATTCTGAGTTTTTTTTTTTTAATATATACTGTCAAGCGTGTTATTATTTGTTGCTTAGAGATCCGAAACTTAATCCTTATATAAAAAAGCATACCTCACCTTATGCCAATCTATACTCACTTATTGCTAATCAGTCCGGGGATGAGTCTCTAAAACTATATTTATTCCACTTGAAAAAGCTCAAAGATCGATCACCAAGGTTTTCGGTTCCCTACTAAATATATTTACTTTGACGTGTTCTAAGGCAACATAAATCTACTTTGTTTGTTCCGAAACATTATAAAATAAAAAGGAGAGCTGCTAATATTATGTCCGGTTTCTAAATTAAACGCCGCTTTCTCTCATCGTTTTCAATGCTTCCTTGGCTCACATTTGTACAATAAATTACACAGAGAACTAGAAATTTTTCCACTTAATTATTACTTGTGTAAAAAAGGTACACAGTTGGTTATTCTCGCTAGATTACGATCAGACCGAAAAATTGTTGACGACAGTAAAATAAGAAAAGTTAGAAAATTAACGACTGTAATTCTGATTTCTGATGCTTAACCTATATCATAACACATACATATCTACACTTTGGTTATAGTATATATAAATACACATTAGTTATATGTAGCAACCTTTATCACTTGTAATACTATGAACGCACAAGTGTGTTTGTTGGTCTGTTCTTCTTTCAAGCAACAACGAAACAACGAATTCACGATAATTTTTTGCAGACATATAGTTTATGAACCGTAGAATAAAATAGGCTTTTATCCCGGATAATGCATGCTTTCTGAAGTATAGATCTTAATAATTCTACGAATACCTCTTGTTGCAAAAATACCAAATTCAAAACCTGTTCTGGTTTGGAGTAAATCTGTTAAATTCCGTGTATGTGTTTACCATATCTTTAGGTAGGTATTATATAAAATATTGACTTCATACATAATAAATTAAGGTAACACTAAGCCTCGTAATCGTTCCTCTTTAGCTGTGTATAAATACAAGAACGTATTATTAGAAGATGTCACGCAAAGGCTACAAGGCGTGTATTATAATTAATACTCGATGAAGCGTTAAATTTAATTGAAATTCAAATTATATGAATATCTCTCAACATATAATAATATATGAAAATATTTTGATTTTTAAATCGATTTGATCTCAGCACACAACAATTACAACGTACTGACCCATTCGACTGCGTGTTAAGCAGAGGAGAACTTTAGAGCATTGATTTTATTTTTGACTTAGCGATCCGGCCCGGCTTTGAACGGAGTATTTCTGGATCTCGACAGCAGCGCCACCTACTGTGTACTTTTGTGAATTTAAAGCTTCTAGGGACGCACTCAAATGTACACAAAAATTCATCAAAATCGTTCAAGCCGATTTCGTGCTTTAGCGAGACTAAAGGATAGCAATTGGCTTTTATATACAGAAACAATGTGACGTCAATATTTGTTGCAGAAGTTGCTTTTTACTATTCTAATTCAGTACTTGACAACTATCCCAGCTGACAGTAGTCGTGATACAGCGCAAGATGGTAAAGCGTACTGACTTAGCTTAACTAAAGCCTATTAAGTCTTGCCTTGACACCTACAATGTAATAAGATGGAATGAAAGATAGATGCCGACCACTTATTTCACTCCTTTGCTGTTTATTAGCAGTTTAGTCAATCTATTTCTTTGCTTTCTTATATTTAAACACTCAACATATATCTGACAAAATAGCACATTTTATACAAAAAAAAAATAGCATACTATATATACTCTGTGTCGTGCCACAAATAAGTTGTTAATCACACTCGTTTATCAACGGCTTCTCATTTACCGCAACAAGTTTACCTTATTTTTCATGTACTTTAAAATCTCTGCTCTAATTCTTCTAGCGACAATTAGTACTCATATGGTGATATGTACAAATCTGCATATTTCATTATATTATTTCATAATTTTAACAGTTATATTTTAGGTCATAACTATTTATAAGAAAATAGTAATCGTGGTAGAAATACACAAGGGCAATTCGGGCCACGTATGTCGATCTGGACTTGATATATTCTATAAGGAGATGAGTGGTGAGTGATTCAATGATCATAGAACTTTATCATATGGTGCAGACGGTAATCCATTATCCACATGTGGCATTACGTTATGTTTTAGTCGTCCAAAACCTCATTTCACGAGCATCAACTGGGGTGTTTATTTACAATAAAGTAAAATGTGTTAATTGCAATAAAGTAAAATGTGGATACGAAAATATCTACAATAAGTATGCCAATTATTTCACCAACTTCAAGCCTTAACGCGATGAATTGACATTCAGTTTGAATAAAACTGCTTACTGCACGCACCATGCGTGCGTACGTGCGTGCGTGCGTGAGTGTGTCTGTGTGTGTCATAGAACACATATACCCCTAAAGGGGAAGAATAACGACTCCATACAAATGTGTGTGTGGTGTAACAAACAATTTCAAAATCTAATCTGACCATAAACATGGAAAACGGCGTCGATTATTGCGAACTACTTCAAAATCGGTTAATGCGTTGAAGAGAAATCGATGACGAAAAATTCGAAAAAAGTGTTTATTTACATAACTTTTGAATTTATCGTCTAATCGTTCTTTTATAATAAATTTTATTATTGTTTTTAAAATACCTTGTCGATTGCCAACAATTACATCAACACGGATTAATCTGTTCGAAAGTTATGACCTGCAGGGACAATCGTTTTTCGGATATTTTTTTCAGTAAACTTTTTAAGGCGGTCGGCTTTTCAAAGTCCTTTTTTGTTGAATAATTAAATCTTACATACTTGTATGTGTAGCTGTGACAGATCAGGCACAGAGTGCTCACCTTAAAGGTCTCAACCGTTGATATAAACAAAAGAAGATATGGTATGCTCTAAAATTATGTAATCCATTAATATGTTTAATTTATATTTATTATTGTACAATTTAAAATATTTCTTGCCAGCCTTTATTTTTATAATCTGTAGCCGCTTATCAGAAGAAATTATATAGGTTTGTTCCTTCGAACGTGACGAAGAAGCAGAGATACTTGGAGATATTTTTACAGGTGTATTAGATTCAGATGCATGCAAAGGTGACTTTTGAGATAATGAATTAAAGAGATTTAACGGTGTAAGAATTCCCATTACCTTATATCATCCTATGGGTGTCGTAAGAGGCAACAGAAGGAAACAAATCAGGAGAAGGGCAACACCGTATCTAATAAAGAAAAATATAAAACTATGTTGGCCAACCCGCTTGTCAGGCGTGGCAACTACGGCAAACATTCCGCCATATATTGAGCTATTATGTACTACGTACTAGAGGCGACACTGCATTCAACATCTCCGTTCCACTCAACTGCGGTGCATACACCGCACTTTAATCAGTCACTCGCTAGGCGCTTGTGGAGTTGTCACGTGTTGTGTTGATTTAAAAAAAATCTCTTGATAAAAATATGCCGTCGTGTGTATTTAGATATTGCACAAATAATTCTAGAAATGTCAGTAAAAACCAAGGAATTACTTTTCATCGGTTAGTAAGATACTTAATCAATAAAAAAGTATTATATATTAATAATAAAATAAATTATTTCTAAGACGCCATCTCGTGTCATGGAATATAGATTATAAAATGTATGTGTTCAGATGCGACATTTTTGTGGGTACTTAAGTATAGGACGAATATATTATTATACACATTTTTTGTAGAAACATATATAAGTTATTATAATTAGGCTAAATTTTTAATGTTTAAATCTGCTTATTATTCTTTTATTTTATTTTTAGGTTTCCACATTAAAGTCAAGGTGGAATGAATTCGTCCATTTTTAACTCTCGCGTGCCCAGCATTTACGAACGATTTAAATGTTATGTTAATAAGTTTTGATAAGCATACATTTAGTATGTTTTTTATATTTGACATAGATACCTTTTAAAATATTTATATAAAAATGTAATTAAAATGTAACTGTGATATAATATTATGTAATATTATATTAAATAAGCAAATGTAATATACAAAATAAATGACAAAATTTAAATATTGTTCTCGATATAATTTACCTATTTAACAATACAATCTACTATTACCTACGGATCATTCTACCTATGTTTACTCTATGATAAAAAAACCAACCGCGCGAACACTGAGTAGCGCCACATTTTTTGTTGGAGATAGCTGTTCTAGTACGTAAGTACATATTACTTCAATTTTTACTAAAATATCTAAAAGCAAAAATATCTGCCAGATCCCCTATCACTATTACTAATATTAGGCTTGTGACAATCCTGTTGATGAAGAACATGGTGTGTTACGCATTCTACTAAACAAAAACTGTCTACGTACTACACAAGTATGAAATGTAACCAATACCGTCACAGAACTGCAACCATCATTCTGCAATGAAATGCAATAATTAAGTTCTGTAATCTTATTAATAACTTCATCTCCTATTTTGCTACTCTCAGGAGGAATTTTAAAGTCCTTTAAAATTACTCCGAGTGACTTTATTTTGTCACAACGATTGTTATATTTATAAAATACACTACCATATAATTATAGCTACAGCGCGGCTCTGCCACTATGGGTGGTAGGGCCACGGTAAGCAGCTATAAAATAGTTGTGTTGTGCTCTCCAAGAATACCAGCGTAAAATAGCAGCTTAATACTGCTGTGTATCGTATGATGAGTGTAAAGATCGGCAGAACTTTTTTTAATAGAAACGAGGCATTCTATCTTAGTCCTCAGGGATGACCACGCATCTGCGTTTTGATTCTTATTCGAGGATAAATGTGGATGTATATAGGCCACAGCATTCACTTAAAAATGGGCATTTTGATGGCTATTTAATTAATTTCAAGCTTTTTTTTTTCAGTGTATACGACAATAGCCTCGACCGCAATTTTAATTTTGTTATGTTGTATATGTTACCGTACGGTTTACAATAAGCGAGCACATCGAGGTCGATTCTCGCTCACACTACTGTTGTTATTAATCGTAATTTAAATTATTACTCTTCCAGAAATTAGAAGCAGAGTGCGAAAATAGCTTAGTAGCGAAGACAATGTTTCAAAAATACAGTTATGCAAGAGGTTTATCACCGAACCCGAACACGCAACGCCCCGGTTCTTGTTTGTCGCTCAGTTACATACATTTTCAGCTTGTCATGAGGTGTGGTGATGCTGACTAGCTTCAATAGTTTTAAGTTTTCTTAATAACATAATTCCTTAACGATTTTCATTTTATTTTACTGTAAATATCATTAGCGAATTATGTGCTAAAATATATTTACACTGAGGCATAATCTTAGTTTTATGCTCCCGTATCCATAGTTACGCTAAACGGAGCTTTAGAACGCTAAGATAATAAGATCCCCATATCTTATCAGACTATAATGTGTACTCCGAGTTCTCTAAAAAGCCTTCAAGAAACGATTAAAGTATACCAACTTAAAAGACAACATGTTTCTGTCTATGAAATGTATGTCTGAATATGAAAATTCTCTCCAACGATCAAAAACAACGGCCGAATAATGGCAACTTATCCAAAAATGTAGTACAAAATTCCATAGACTTTAGATAAATAGACAAGTAGAATCCGTATCACATTTCATTCCATAGGTATCTCAAAAGGCGAACACGGTAAGTGTGGGAAAATCTCAAGATTCGATGTATGACAGTGTGACCATCTCGTTAAGGCCAAGATATAATATATCAAAATATCCAGAACAGCATTGAAGATAAAATACGTGAGAAGTCTGGTACTCTGATCCTCCTATTGTATGGAGAATTCGTCTTCATCGTGACGCTTGGCAGGTGGATCGACAATCACTGTGCGAGCCGCCTCACACTTATGGCTCTGCGATCCGTCACTTTTGTACGTATTTTACGTCTAATCTAAACTAGATGGTTATGCCGACATCTATATATAATATAATGTAAAGGGACTTTTCTGTGGAATTATTTATCACCGGCAATTTTTCCGGACTGATACGACATAGGGAGCTTCAAGAAACGAGTTTATACTTCTTTTATAAAAGCCGGTAATGCACCTGCAATTCCCCTGATATTGTTCATGGCGGCGGTTGACATTTGCCGTCAGGTGAGCTTTAATAAAAGGGATAGGCTAGTAAATATTATTTATATTCTAGCATTTCCCTTCGACTTACGACACTTACTTACTTATAACAACTAAAATTATAAAAATCTGCGACTGCCAACCCGACTGCCAAGCGTGACAACTACGAAAAAAATCCGCCAAATGAGAAAATCTATGAGCGAGGCTTATTACGAGACTTTCATAGGCTGTAATGGATAAGTGGATATTAAGCATTATTTTTACACTTATCAATCACCAAGTATTTGAATAGGCTTAAAAAATTTAATGCTAAATAATTAAGTAAGAGCCTCTTACAGAGAATTAAAAAGATTTTTTTTATAAACGATTATCATTCTAGAAGAACTTAAACTTTGACTTCAAGGACTAGACTCTTTTAGCCTCACCAATACCTGCAACATAAAGCCCCAATCTTGGACGAACCATGAAATTCAAGGCACGTCTGTAGCCGAACCACCACGAAACGTATCTGAGAAGGGACGGGAAAAAGTTGGCTAGGCCTTACAAGCTCAGTGGGGCAGGACAGAAGCGGTATAGAAGTCTGACAGCAGCTCAGATAGTTGCCAAAAACCCTCTTTCTACCAAAAGCTCTGAGCCAAAATCCCTTTGCCCAACCGTTACACGGGTTCGGAGGCGAAAAAACGCAGTCGTTCTGAGGAGGAGTCTCCCAAAAACCACCCTACGAAAGCTGCAGTAGTGTAAAGTAGTACCGTATCTGGTACCAAGCGTGTAGGGATACGCAATTCAAATCTATGAGTATAGTAGCACAGACGCTAAGGCACATATGGGACGCAGCCAGAAGCAGACCGACATTTTCGGGATTTAATCACAAGCCATGTTTAATTCTGTTAACGTGCCTGAATAAGGCAAGTTAGGACTGGATTGTGGGTGAAGTCGGAAAACTAAAACCTTAGTCGGAAGCAGAGCTCACACTACTCTATTTATGTACCATCGGAAGGACTTTGTGACAATTTGTAATTTTACTTTTATTAAAAAGCATTAAGTTAATTTGTTTTAACTTACCGTAATAATAAACAAAGTCTCTTAAGTCTGGTTCTATCACAACAGGTTCGGAAGTGCCGTGTCCGTTTAGCCAGCTTAAAAACAGGCTCCTGACTTTTTCTTCGGCATCAAGCAACCGAAAACTCGTAGCCAATGCGAGTACAAAGAAGTCTGTCAAATTTTATTTCAATTTAGAAATAATCACTCAATGTATTTACATTTTTCATACTATGACGTTGCTTTGGTTAGTATTTTAAAGTATTCATTTATTTTAATTGATGAAAAAAAAATATCACCTCGAACACAAAATACATCGATCTTTGACCATTTATCATACTTATATTGTGTATCTTTAATATACCTAGATATGAGGTACACCGTACCGTACCGTGACGTATATGCCCCGCAGCGAGGCTGATACTCCAGGAGAGGCAGCTGTGGTGTTGAATGCACAAAATGATAGATGCCATACAGAGCTCTGTATAATCCTCCACCACATGGACGGGGAAAATTGGTCCCTAGTAACGTTTTCTCTGAACGACCCATCGGCGGAGGCTATCAGGGTGGCAGGCGGTAGAGTCGTCCTTGGTTTTGAAATGTTAACTTTAAAGACCTAAGGCAGCTCTGATTAATGTAATGGAGCCTAAACAGCCCCAACCTCCATTCCCCCAGCCTTCTACTTTGCGTGAGTGACTGAAATCCAAGGCTCTAACCTCGCCTCGGATCGAGCGCCTCCGAACGTGTTGGCCAGGGATAAGGGAAAGGTAGGTGGGAGCGGCAGAGGGAAAGATACGGTGAAGGTCGAGAGTGTCAGTAAAGGACGTCTTCGTCATCAGCAGGCGAAAATGACCGCCGTCTCCCTACACTCATAAATGGCTAACCCAAAGGATAAGATGAGGGATCCTCCAGATAAATCGTCACCATACACCAGCTGCTTCTGCCGTGGTGGAGGTTTGCTTTGCAGAGGACAACATTGACCTCGAACTCATACAAAAGCTTTGGGTGGTTAAGGGTCAAGTTCTTGGATTGTCGGCTGTTGATAAGATCTTAGTTAGTACTAAATGCAGTAGACCTAGAGCTTGTATAATTTACAATAAAATCATTGAAATTTTAAAAAGCTTAATGGTAATTTCACCACCAATGAAACAGAAACATTGGTTTAATTTTTATTACTAAGTGCCAACCCATTTTCCAGATTAAAAAGACCTCCGCCCTGAACTGCTAGAAACTTACGTAGGTCTTGTAATGAGGTCTGATGTAGTGCTGCAAAGATAATAAGGCCAAGCCTGCTGCAGTAGACTGTTGACTCCCTTAAACTATATAAAACAGCAATGAGGATTAAATAATTCCCATCCAAATACAGAGGCCTATCGATATACTTCTTCCTAATCTGGTGAAAATCTTCAAAGCAAGTTTTGCATGGGGATATATTCCAGTACGATGGACAATTGTCAAAATTCTATTTATACCTACGGCTGGTTATTTCCAAGTAATATTTTTAAAATATTAATAAGAAAACAAGAATGAAAAAAATATTCAACAATAATTGCCAGTGAGAATCGAAACGAATTTACTTTAGTACATAATCATCATCATCATCATCATTACAGCCCTTCACAAGTCCACTGCTGAACATAGGCCTCCCCCAAGTAATGCCACAAAGCACGGTCCTGAGCCACCTGCAAGTACATAATGATTTCTTACTATTATTTCGAAGCACTTTACAGCATCCATGGTCACGTCATATCGGTCCGGATAAATCTCTGGTGGTAGTTGATTCCACAAGGAAGTTGTGCGAAGAAGAAAACTAGGACTGATGTAGTTCTGTAAAGATAATAAGGCCAAGCCTGCTGCAGTAGGTGTTGACTCCTTTAAACCATATAAAACTGTCAACGAGGATTAAATAATTCCCATCCAAATACAGAGGCCTAATGATATCCTTCTTCCTAATCTTGTGAAAATCTGCAAATTTTGCATGAGGATATATTCCAGAACGATGGACAATTGTCAAAATTCTGTTTATACCTATGGCTGGTTATTTCTAAGTAATATTTTTAAAATCTTAATATAAAAACAAGAATGTTAAAACATATTAAATAATAATTGCCGGTAAGAATCGAAACGAATTTGCTTAAGTATATAATGATTTCTTACTATTACTTCGAAGCACTTTACAGCATCCATGGTCACAGTATCTCATGACCAAGGGTGCTGTTAAGTGCCCGAATTGTCGGGATTCAAAAGTTAAAATTAAACGCGATAAAGTCCATACAATTAGTCTGTTGTCAACGCTGTTGACGGCTCTGGATAGCTAATTTTATTTCTCGATTATAGTGATATTGAAATATCCCACCCCCGCTTCATTTTAACGTCAATTTCACGGATAAGTAATTAAACTAGTACACTATTACTCCTTCAACAAAATAATCTTTGACTTGTTAATTGAAAATAAATGTACTTAATTAGATTAGATAATGCTTATGACGGTTTAGTAGTACTGTAACTAAGCATTTGGCCGCAGAGCAGCGCGTACAGGTTCCGTTCTTGCACAGAACTCGTAGCTGTCCCGTAACTGTACGATTTATAAATAATTGTAAAAATAATAGTTGTAAAAACTCAGGGTTCTGATTTTTTACCGAAGTGCAATTTTTTATTATTCATTTTATATTCAGTGCTTGTTAGCATGCATGGTCGCAAGAAACTGAGGTGCTTGACATCCAGATTTCATATAAAACATTACCTAATTATTAAAAACCTCCAGTTTTTAATAATTAGGTAAGGTTTATACGGTCTATGCAGAATCTTTTTTTTATAAAATATTTGTGACAAACGAGCGTACATTACCCCTGATGGTAAGTGGAAGCCCTCTATCTCTCTATATACATCTACATTTATCTTCAATTAAGATTCAAAATTCAGACGCGTTTTCACCGCCGAGAAATGAGATGGAATGTGTCGTTTCCAGTAAAAAGGATATCCGGTTCTCGTAAACTCACCATACAAAACACAGTAGCTATATGTTCTTATTTTACGCTCATATTCTGTAAGAGCGTGGTCCTTCTCCCGTCTGGCCGACCTATTTGTGCTTTATAGACATAATATAGCTGCAGCGTGGCTGCCCACATGTAATGTACTTCGTAGAAAAACATTCAAATAAAAATTGAAAAGACGACAGAGCTGTAAGATTTGTTACTTTGTTGTTATGGTTTTTATGTCAAAGCAAAGTGCGCAGTGGGATTCGGTGTAAGCAATTAATACTAACTTCTAAAACAAAACAAGTTTGCAAAACATCTGACGCCTTTCATGACTCACCTTCTTTCATGCAAAGACTTCTCATCTTTTATCAGCCTGTACAACTGAACCTCTTTCAATGTAGGACGGATTTGTATTTCGGTAATGCAGTGGAGCCACTGACGATCATAGTATCAAATACATCACACATACCACGTGCTGCATATTATCGAAATTGTTACTGAACGAGGTGAGTTTCATTATTTTCCTTATGCCATGGGCTGCATTTAAATGGCGGTAAAATATGAAAAAAAAAATAATCGAAATATACATTCGATTTCCGTAAACACACACACACACATATGTACATTTTAAAAAACTTTAATCATTAATTAATGAACGACGCACGTAATTTGCGCCAGTGAGTCGCTAACAATTGGCATTAAAGATTTAAAAAGTTAATTGGGGTGAAATTTAATTCACATTAGTTTTTAAAAAATTATAGCCACTTGTTATTTCATCCGCGAGGACTCAACCCAATTTTTAAGATGTATTTAAATGATTTTTAACGTAGAATTCTGTTAAAATATTTATATCAGTCAGAATATACGTAATTTATTGATGTTCGCGTAAGTTAAAAGTAAAGTTGCTAATATTTTAAATTTTAATAATCCCTAGATTTTTATCTAATTTAGATATATAAGTTACAGTTTTGCGGTCTTTTTTATCCTTTGATCATAGTTACTACGGGTTATACAACTAGCAATGGTTAATTGACTGATTATTATCTACGCTTAGATTATTGACTCTCTAAGTATCTATCTTCAGTGCGACAAAAACGAGAGATTATCTTTAAGCCCTTGTTTTAATGTCATATGTGGCAATCTGTGTTTACCCAGATCTATCTCAATATCTTCTCGATAAGTTGGAGCGCCTTCTCAACAATTGCATTAGATTCATTTTCGGCTTACGTATGACCATATTTCCCAGTACCGATCTAAGCTTAAATGGCTATCTATTCGTCAAAGGCGTAGCTCCCGAATTTTCCAAGTACTACATTAAATTTTAAATGACCCCAAACCGACAGTAGCCTAATGGCAGGGCGCGGACCGCGTACTCAAAAAGGTCGTGAGTTCGAATCCACCATTCGACTACTGGCGTGAACCACTCGAAACACAAGCAATTTAAGCTTACCACGAGTGGTTAAGGGGAATATTAGTAATGTTTGTAGCATTGTTAATATTCTTTTACTAAAAAAAATCTCCCTCTTATCTTAAGGATAACTTTCAATATTTGTATTTCACTAACGATAGAGTTCCCCGTTCCCAAAATTGTCTTAAAATTCGTATTCCACCACATAGGAGTGGTTTCTTTAATTCCTCTTTTACTGTGCATTCTATACTGCTCTGGAATGCCTTGCCTGTTTATATCAAGAAAACTAATAACAAGAATTATTTTAAAAGACTAGTTCGAGAATTCTGTCGTAAGAATAATACCACCTGACTATCCGACTATTGTTTTTTTTTCTCTCTTTCACTTTATAAGTAATATTTTGTATAATGTATTTTAATATGTATTGGGTTATTTTATTTTTGTCTCACAATATTTTATTTACTTATAGTTTTGTCTAGAAGTACCCATTTATATATTCAGTACCCGGTTGACCGAGCTTTGCTCGGTATTTTTCGCTCGGTTTTTTTTTAATTCGTGTGTTTTGGAAATTATATTTAGATACAAATTACATACTGATGAAATACGAATAATATTTTTTGATCTTAGCGACATAATAGAAAAAACTGAACTGGTTATTTGAATAAAAAATAACCAGTTCAGCAATTAGTTTAATTTAAATTTTCGTGTTTTTAAAAAAACTAAAAAAGGGCTCGAAAAAATAGATTTTCTCAAGAAAAAAAGAAAAAGAAAGGAACTTGAAAAAGAAAATTAAAAACGTCGGTCGGTCGGTCGGTCTGGGCTCGAACCATGGTATTACGATTTTGTCACCGCCCAATATACCAATTAAGCTATTTGTAATCATTAATAAACTGTCAAAATTTACCTTCTTATTCTAACGATATTGTAGCAGTTTTTCATTGCCTAAAAACACGGACAAAAAGACATTTTCTAAAAATAACTCCTAGCTAGATCGATTTATGTCCCCCGAAACTCCCTGCACACAAAATTTTATGAAAATCGTTGGAGCCGTTTCCGAGATTCCGATTATATATATATATATATATATATATATATATATATATATATATATATATATATATATATATATATGTATATATTATTTTTTTATATCCTTATTATTTATTTATGAAGTCATTGATTACACCTGCCACAGTTTCTCAAATCATCCAGGGTTGACTGGCAGAGATGCCATAAGGCATTAAGTCCGCCCTTTATATCTCTTGGTATATAAGGTGTATAATAAAGATTAAATAAATAAATCTAAGATTAACCAAGTCCAGATACATAGATCTATCATTTTCTTGTGGGTGTCGTTAAGAGGCAGCAGATGAAAACCACCAGGAGATGGCCAGCAGCGTCGTCCTAATAATTACTAAAAATAAATAATTGCGGTCACCAGTACGCCTGCCAAGCGTTGCAACTATGACAATATCTCCTTAAGAGGCAATTACCGGGGTGAGGCCAGTGTTCAGCAGTGAACTTTCAGGGGGTTATAACGGTAACGGTAATGGTATAGGCTTCGCATAAGTCTAGTTACTCGTAGGAAACAGAAAACAGGAAGTCTTACGATAGTATTTTTTACAATCTTTTTCTTTTTTTAAATTAATGGAATATGTAAACGAAACCATTGAAATTGTTTTAATTATTTTTTTCAATTTGTTTTACAATGTGGCTTGTTTCTATTTCATGAAAAACCTAATATTTAAATAAATAATTTAAATAACACCTTAGAATAAAATACAGATATGGACTTAGTAAATGGTTGAACTACGTGTTCTGAGATATTCCTTTTGCACTATAATAACGAGAAAACCCAGCTTTTTTCACAACACCGTGAGGACTATTCTTTGGAACACCAAAGGGGCCAACAATGGCTATATTTCGCTTTTAGCGAGAAAAAATCTTTAGCGGGAAACATGTGTAAAGATTGTATGTATTTTATATAAATATTTTTGCACCTTAGCAGTAAATTCGATTCATATGCCTTGAAGGCAATCGTCATGACGCTCTCTTATGCCGTCATGCCCCTCTATGCCACCGCTCTCGACTCCCATGTTTATGCGTGCGGGTATACTATACACTTCGTTGCTTCTTTGTATAATTGGTGTACTGCGTGTGCCCTCCTATTCGACTAAAGTATTCTTGACGTGTTCATCGCTTGTATACATAGGACCATGTATTTCTTTTTTATGTATTTTACTCCATACTTCTTTAACAGTTTTCGTTTATTATAATTTCTACCATCAATTATGATGTTTCACATCTGCCGGGCGTCCCACGACGGTCAACTTTCTTTTTAGATTTTAAGCTCAAAGAGCCGACAACCGATGGGAACAAAAGGTTCTCAAGTGGCGACTGCACCTGAGTGTATGTAGGTATGTATTTTTCTTTGGCACGCTTTGTAGCCCTAACTTCTTGATGGATTTTAACAAGTGGTATGTTGTTAGATTCGTCTTAATTATAGAATTGAAATATAGGGTATAAGTTTTTCTCTCCTCAGTAAACTAATATAAAAATGGGAGGATTTTTAATAACCATTTTAAGAAATTACTTTGTACTATTTATTATACAATTAATCAAAATGATAAATAAAAATTAAATTACGTTATAATAAATTGAAGACAAAATGTTTTGAGTAACAACTATTGTACGGTGTACTGCTTATTTTACTCGGGTAATGGTGTCTCATTACGTATATGTGTATTTTTATTCTCCGTTTACAACAAGACAAGTAGACAAAGAGGACAAAAAGTATTTTGTTGGAACTTGATGATAACTTGTTGATATTATTGATTTTCGAGTTGAGATATAAGTGTTATTGCTTAAAAGTGTAAGGGCCAAATACTCAAACGCTACTCAATTTTAAGATGTCGTAAGTCTCGTGCGGTCACAGTCATTTTGATTTAAAGTGATAGAGACAGCACTAGACTTAGCGGCGTCTTAAAATTAACTAGCGTTTAAGGCTGGGCATAAAACTCTGTTTGATGAAAAGTTGTGAAGCAATTACCATCCTCCGAATTACGCCTAAGCCTGCATAATTACAGGTTGTGTAGCATTCCTTGATTCTCTGGAGTAAAACTGAATCTGTGCCTACTTTGTTTACAGTTAGTTGCTGATGCCCGAAGGTTACTACTAACCCTCAGATTTACTGTTAATTTGTTCAACACTAAAATTGTATAAAGAAGGAAAAATCCATAACACACAGAAAACTTCGGTTTCCGCATGATGTTTCCCTACCCGCATGTAAAGCACGTATCAGCACTTAAAATTGCAATTAACAATTTCAGTCGTGCCGGCGGGGGTCAAACTCGGGTTTGCTGTTTTTATTCCCGAATAACGTGGTTCGAACATAACTCTAATTCGGAATAAAAGTTTAACTTGCCTTAGCTTGATTTTAAAATACATGTCATGAATATTATTTATCAATACTTTTTATTTTTATTTACGTAGGATTGACAGATACTATCAATTATATTTTTTTAAATTTTATTTGTTACATAAACCGCCCAATTTCGATTCACGACATCATCAGGGTGTATACGTAAAAGACGGCAGTGTTCAGTGAAATGCGAACAAGTGTTAATTCTATTTAAATAAGGATGAAATTTTGACAAATAATAACAGTCGAAAGTATCAATGATATGTTATTTTCTTAATATCTTAATAATATTACAGTAATTTGTAATCGAGCTAACAGTCTACCCGATACCAAACAGTACTGTACAGTACTGGCATCTATGAACCAACCAACCAACTTCAAACAAAGGCCAGAGATGCGTTACAATCCATGAAAACTAACATGAAATGGATCACGGTTTGTATTTATCCCAGTTCTTTGAGCCTTCTAACCAAAAGTGTGTACGTGCACTGAGGCTTGACAGAAAAAAAAATAGGAGATATATCAGACCAGGCATTTAGGTAGAAATTAGTATTACCATCTAATTTAACATTTTCTTTTCGTACCAGCTTTATTAGATATATGAGTTTACTGTTAACAGTGGCACAGATATTAATTATGTTTTCCTAGTTTTTATCGTTATAATATTATGTACAGAAGAAGATTGTGAAAAAATCTGTCCAGTTAATGAATTTTGTGTATTGTTTTTTTTTTAAATATTTACCAAATTAAAAGATTTGCAACGTACGAAAGACACTACAGACTTATTCAACTATTTATCTAATATACCTAATAAAAATATTTAAGCGAGTAATGGTATAAACTATAAGTATTATATTATATATATTCTGCAAAAATGTGAGATGTGTTTAGGTGATTGATGTTGTGTAATAAAGTTGTGCATTGCCTGACTTTGTTCGCTGTCCATCAGGTTATTGAAAATGGATTTTAATCAAGAAAATGTTTGATGCGTTTCAATAAAAAGCACAAAGGTAAACATTGTGTAAAATAAAAAAAAAATCCTTCACTAATTATAAATGTATTTATATATAAAGAAAGCCATTGATTTTATTTAAATAATCGATTTCTAATTTACTGTTAAATATACACGTACATTGTATTATAGTAGTTATTAATATTTTTACATACATATGTAAAGTTCACGCGCTGTATAGTTATTATGTTAAACAAGAATCAATTTTTGTAACGTATATATATGCAACAAAAATTGTTAATTCTCAATTAATGAATATTTTAAATTGTAATTGAGATTTTTAATCAAAAATTACAGTGCATAGAGAAACACGGGCCACCGGCTTACCGGAGAAAAATAGACATAGAGTTTTTTATCGATACCGAACTGTGACATTTTGAAGTTGAAATCTGCGCATAAAAAACATTTGTCTGTCACTACGAAACTCAAGCATAAGGATTATTAAAATAATAAACTAACAATTTCACATTGTAACAGTATCACTCGGAGACAGCGACAACTGCGATAAAGACTCGGATGAGTCGCTCGACCGATCTGCATAATGTATTAGGGCGAGCTGCCTGTGTTGGTAAGCAATCCGAAATAACACGATAGCTATTATTGTAATTATTAAGTTTAAAAAGAAGTATTTTTTTTTTTAAAATTACTATAGTATAATATAGAGTGCACGACTTGCAATACGTAACGCAGTGTTGGTACCGACTTTGTTATATGGCAGCGAAACCTGGGTATGCCAGAAGAAGCATAAAAGCAAGTTGAATGCAGTGGAGATGCGATCTCTTCGTAAAATGTGTCGCAATATGGCAGGATTGAAAGATGACCTTATCACAAAAATTGATAGGGGCGTACTCCAATGGTTTGGGCACGTTGAGCGAATGAGTGAAGACCGAAGAAAAAAATATACCGGTGAAGAAAATATATAAAGCGAAAGTAAATATTAAAAGGTGTCGAGGTAGACCGAGACTAACTTTCGAAGACCATGTGAGCAAATTGCTCGAAGAGGGGAGGGTCAAGAGTACTCGGATACATAGACGTGCATGTATGAAGAAGTTAATGAACCTGAAAGAAGCGAAAGAGGTATGTAAGGATCGTGACACTTGGCGATCTGTTCTATCTGGGTACCCCGTTAGGGATTGCGCGTGAAGATAAGTAAGTAAGTAAGTGAGTAAAAAGAAGTAATGTGATTAAACATTAATTTTACACGAAAGGCCCTCTTTTTGTACATTTTACGTGGCAGAACCTCTTTTGCAGCAGAAATACTGAACAACTCGGCGTTTTTGTATAACGGGGATTCAGCCGCGCAACTAGATTTAGTCTAGTGAGCAGTGCGGCTGTATCTAGTTTTACTGCATGCATAGGACCGCGAGGACATATACTTTGACAGAAGTGAACCTGCGCTACTGGCTGGCTACTCCCCTCCGGTCCACCGGTGACCCGTGTTAGGTACTCTATGTATGTATCATCTACTAAAAGATTTTTACAATGTCGTTGTATCTGGGTATAAAAAAGTGCGTTTTCATAACATTTGCAACTAGTACTTGGTAGTATTAACGGATAAGATTACACGAGTGTAAGACAATGGATTTTATTTATAGTGACTTATGTGGACTTGCTAATAGGAATTCTCAAATAAATCGAATAGATGCATATAGGATCAGATTGACTACCGATATATTAATGACAACGTGTGATTGAAGCGACACAATGGTTAACAATAAAGTCAACTCAAGTTATTTCAAGTATTTCAGGAACACCTTTAAATAATTTCATTGTTCAGTTTTAATAATAATAACACATTAAGTATTTGTATAAGAAATAACAAAAATTTAATATCTAACGAAAAACCACATTAAAATATAATTTATAATATCTGCCCCTAGGTGCTAACTACCTAATTAAAAGCCAGCGACAAAAACCATCCAAAGAAATGGTGATAATCGTTCAACACACAACATTACATTTAGGTAAACATTATTTCATTACCAGATAGTAAATTAACAATAAAACATATTAAAAATAATTTATGCGATTATTTAAAAAAAGCTTAGAACCGAAGTAGACCTGGTTATTTGGTTAAAGAATACAAATGTTAGGACTTTAGTACTTTCGAAAATGTAAAATTTCAGTATTATTGTTACGGTCTCTAAAATCAAAATTGTATGGATTTAAATTATGCCAAAATATACGTAACGCATAGAATTATAACGCACGGAATGATAGTAGCCACATCAGACTGTGAGATGAATTATTGTGAGCTTAAATGGGGTGTAAATACGCAGTTCGACGCACACACACAAAGATAATAGTATAGCTGCTTACCCAACAGTAATAAAAAATTACAACTTTTCCTTGAGGCTCGTCATAAATAGCTATAAAACTATAAATTATTTATTGGTAAGTTACTAGCCTGATAGCGGATAGACGCCGTAGACAGCCATTCATGGCTTTATTCAAATTAGCTCACAGGTAAGTAGGATACATGGTTTTTATGCGTCATCATTATATTATGTAAGAGTAGTTTTAATAATTGTGTAAATATGTCGTTTTTAAAATAATTGATTCCTTCTTTACAAGTTGATTGTAGAAAAATCTATAAATAAAGAGCATATAAGTAAACTTAAAATCACGATTATAGCCTTACTTCCATTTGCGCTATTAAAATGAGTAACAGCGGAACATTAAAAGGATCAAACATACATAGGACATAACCTAACGATTAGGGGGGCGTCCATAAATTACGTGAGATGTTTAAGGGGGGAGGGGCTCGAGCCAAATCTCATCTAATCTTACGTTGGAGAGAGGGGGTCTCGGTAAATATCATGTATTATATACAATTTTTTTTTCTGATTGAAACAAAAAAAAATACCATTTTGGTCCATTTAATCGAGATTGTACATGCTTTAGATTTAATTTTTAGCGTATATCGTAATAAGATTAACCACTACTGAAATTTCAGATTATTAAACCAATTAGTCAAACCTATGGTCAAGCCAAAGAGTATAGTAGGTTTGGACAAAGATAATTTTTATAAACATTTCATAGAGCATTTTAAACAATATGATTTGGACGCAGTATTTATTGTGACTAATGCCCCTGGCAGGAGCGTATTCAACAGAGTAGAGAAACGCATGGCTCCACTCAGTCGAGAACTAACAGGCGTTGTTCTTCCCCATGATTCTTTTGGGACACATCTTGACTCCAGCGGCAGAACATTAGACGAAAGTCTGGAAAAGGATAATTTCAATAAAGCAGGGGATATTTTGGATGAAATATGGTCTGCAGTGTGCATTGACAGACACTAAGTAGTCGCTAAATATATAGACCCGAATAATGACACTTCCAGCGTTCCAGACCTGCCAGCTGAAAAATGGTACAATGAGCACGTTAGAAAGAGCCAATATTTACTCCAGGTACATCGCAGTTGTGCCATATCAAATTTTTATGCGTGCCTATTTTATTTTATTTTTAAATGTTTAACGAGCGCGAATGTTAACAAATTTTTGATAAGAGTTACAAGGGGAAATTGTTCTTAATTTTTTTTAGGTTGTGAAATGCGATGACCAGAAGTGCTGCAGCCCACGCCGGAGTGATCTGCATATGATTCTTCATGACCATTTTCTGCCACCTCCATACCCTATCACTCAGGTTGATGAAATTTGACAATTCCGGACTTTAAAGAGCATGACGGAAAGTCATTTCCTCCATTTACCGATTCAACCGCTGAATGCCTTTAACAGCACGCCTTATGATCTCTATTGCCCAAGTGTACGTGATGATTTAGAGAAAAGATGCTGCAGTACATGTGGTATTCACTTTGCATCTATCACAAGAGCTACAGAGCACAGGCGAGCAGCCCACAAGCAAGCGCGTATGTTCCGCAAAGTGCGGCCCTCACGGATTATCACAAGACGAGCTAATTTGCTACTGTGCGCAAGCGCCAACGGCTTAGAGTGGCTAGATAAGTACGAAGTTGAAGGAGCAGATGATTTTACTGAAAATAATAATATGGACATGTTGGTTCCAATAGTCTCTCTTGAGACCGCGCATGATTCTCCATGGACTGAATTAGAGTAGATATTCCTTTTTTTAATCACAGTAGTCACGATTTAAGTATTGCTAAACAATATTGATTACTAGTCTTAACTAGTCGTAAATAAAAGCACGAAGCAATTTTTTCTTTTCTTTTTAGAATAACAATCCAACGCGTTTACGTAAGAAACCCACATTTTGAAAGATCTCACATGACATTGAGGGATGGGGGAGGGGGTTGAATAAAATCTCACGACATCTCACCTTACAGAAAATTTAAAAAAACACCTCACGTAATTTATGGACGCTTAACTAAAAGAAGAAACTATAATATAGAAAATCTAAAACTAAAAATTTTAATAGTCAAAAAGACCTGCTCCCAGTGGTATAGTGCCAAGAACGCTGGCTGCGTTTCCTCGCTGAATAGCTATACTTAGCCTTTGAGCGAGGAAAGAACCAGCGCTCTTATCACCAGCAGCGATGACCAGTTGTGGATACAGTTCCTTTAGAAATTTCACTGCACGCGGACCCCACGGACCGATAGTCTCTACAGCAAATGGCACAAATATGTAGTCATTTCTCAAAGACTTATATTTGCGCCATTTACTAAATTCGGCTGCCTCTGATGCCGCTCCGGCTCTAAAAGAGGTACCCTTGAGATGAGAGGCCGCCAAAGTGTCAGCGCAAGTAGCATCCCACACTAGGGCTTTACCTCTCTCCCAAGGGACCAAAGTCATACCGTCGGGTCTCCTGCCATCGTCTCTAAATATCCCGCAAGGCTCTAAAACCGAAGGGACATTTATGGAGACAAGAGCCCTTCGGATGATTTCGTTCAAAGAACCGTGACGAGAAAACCTACCTGCACTTTTCTTGCATGAAAGTCCGTGGAGCCCAAACTCATCGACGCTGCTACCACAGGGGCACTGGTGAGGTTGACAAATTGCCACCCCTAGTCGGATTCCTACGGCGATGCGCAAGCTTTCCCCATCAAGCAATGTGCCGAGATTACTTGATGGCAGAGCATGTAACCAGTGGCTAGATTCCTTAGTCGAAACAGCTAGAAGGCGAGCCTGATCTTATTGACTGTAGAAATTTTGAAATAAATTTTTCTGGACACTCCGTACCAACGGAATATCCCACTGTTTTTGTTGGTTAACTTCCAGTGGGACATTTTCACCGGGACAGATTAGTTATTTGCGTTAGCCATGTTTGCCTTGCCTCCGCAGCAAAGCACAGGTCTACTTATTTAAATTTTTGACATTATGCACGGAAGCAAGGAAAGCAGGCAATGCGACGCTAGAAATATTTCTTACACCAATACCACCAAATTTGATAGGTTAAGTGGCTTGATTCCAGGCTATTGTACTTAATCTCGAATTTAGAATTTTTTCTAAAGCAATTTTAAGATTACTATCAATATCTTTTAAAATATCCGAACATTTCCAGACTGGACTTGAGCGTAATAAGTATGTAAATTTAGGTACAAGGAGACAATATTTTAAAATGGTAAGGCAATATGGGGGCTTAAAATATATAATTTATCAACGTGATTTAAAAATTGATCAAATTTGGTTTTTAAAACAGGTTTAATACTATCGAAAAACAACGGAGCACCGAGCAGGTAAAGCGATTCCGAATTGACAGTTTTTATTCCTGGAGAAATCTGATTGAAATTTTGAATTAAGCTATCTCTGTTAGAATTAGATAAATTATTAGAAATAAATATTTCACATTTATTTGTATTTGGTTCAAGACCAATATTTTTAAAATTTTGAAAAATAATCATTAAGGACGTCATCTGCTTTACCTCCCAGTGTACCGTCATCCAGATATACCAGATATTTAGCTTGGATTTTAAATTTGAAATAATAGGTTAAATTCCCAAACTGAAAAGAGCTGGACCTAATGGATCACCCTGCTGAACACCGACAGCAGACTCAATAATATGGTTTTGATAAAACAAGTTTGAATTTTGACCGTAACATTGCCAAACGTAATGGTATATTTCGGGGGTATTGTTAGCCACTTCTTTCAGCAGGGTTATCCTATCAATATAGTTAAAGGCATTTCTACGATTAACCTTCAGAAGAACATCTGCATTGGAATTAGTTAAGAAAGTACGCACCGAATGTACCGCCGCCTCACAGCCACCTTTGATGCCAAAGCCTAGTTGAGTAGGTTGAAATTTTGTCTTAAGGTTTGAGATTATGTGCCTGCAATTTTGACGTTAAGCGTCGAAATGTAGAACCAACAGCAATAGGACGGATACCGTTATCCTTTTTTTTTTGAAGGAACACAATCTTGCCCCATATAAGTAGGGAATGAAATTGGGATTGATATTACCAGAAAGCATAACATTACATAATTTTGTAATGTCATTAAGAAGTAACCTACCAGCGTCACCGGCAGAATCCCGTCAATCCCGCCGGCAGAGCCATACGAAAATGACAATATTGCGTCTAACGTGTCCTTTTCATAAATTTGTAAAGGTTGCATAGAAGTATTGGGAGGCAGCGGTAAATTCTGGGAAGGATTGACCGAAGGATGTTTCTGACGAAGGCCTTCAAGAGTTTCGACATTACGAGGAGCGAGGATGTCATCTGAGAATAGAATACGGGATGCATTTTGTAAGTCGCCGTCCATTACTTTTGATTCAACTACTTTTTTAAATCAAATTTAGGATAAGGTTGAGAGAAATGAGTATTAATCGGGTAATCCAAATTTTGAAAAGAATTTTCTTTTAGTTGAGACGTAATTGATTTATTTATTGTTTTATTAAAATGAAAATGGGAATACGCGAATGTAAATAATTTTTGCCAACTTTTTTCACAATTCGTTAGACAATTTTGAATAGTGAATGATAATGCTTTAGCAAGTGGCATCCTCGCACCTCTGGGAATTCTTTTAACCACTGGTACGTTACTATACAAAATGTATAATTGTTCCGAAAAAAGTGCAGAATTTGTGTCATTAGGTATATTACAAGAAGAGTCATGAATTTCTACGGTAGGCTGTGAAGCCGAAATACTTTTACTATGGCAACGTCTAATGTGTATATTTAATCCCTTTTTACCTTTAAACAGCCTACCGTCGGTACAATTTTGACACCGTAGGAAATCCGGCTGTGAATATATCGGACCGATAATATTCAAAGAAAAAGTAAAAAATGTAAAAGTATATCTACAGCACTGAAAAGTCTATAATTTAGTATAAATCAAAATCTTGAAAATTAAAAGAAAAACCTAGTGCTCTTGTTTATCGCCTTAAAGCAATCTAATATTAATATTGTGTACGATGAATCACCAGGCGTTGCATCTTGAAGTGACCTACAACCATAACCGCTTACAGTTGATGGTTTCAAAGCTTCTTTTGGTGACAAGCTCCAGCGTCTCAATAAAAACGCGGCATTCGTTGTTTTCTTGGGATCAGAAGAAGTGTAGTGGGCATTGATTTTGTTATTTTGACGTTGTTTGTTATCGTCGGTGTTTGTAGTGGTATCATCGTAGTCCTTTGAGTCGTAATAATGAATAGTTTTATTACTAAAATCTATTATCATTTCGGGCATTGTCAGTACTGTTGTCTTTGGTAGGTTTATTGGAGTTTGGATTACAAGAACATCATATAACGATACTTAGGAACCAATATCCAAATAACTTCCTGACAAATGCAATGTTGAAATTTTGTTATCGATTAACGATTCTGATGCATCGGTAGATTAATAAATAGTTACCACAACATCATGAGTTAGAATATTTTTATCTTGATCTGTGTTGCATAGACTTTCTGGAGACTTAAATGGACTTAGCGGTCTTATATTGCTTAATTGGAGAATTTCCAAGTCTTCGTTGGCCTGTCTGTGTGGAACTATATTGATTTGAGACTTTCGTTTCAATTTCCTTTAGTCATTCACTATAATAGCAACTTTTATGTTTTTTTCTGCCAAAGTTGATTTAAAATGTATCTAAACTTTTCTAGTGGAAACTAGTTCTGCGTTAGTTATTTCTTTAGAAATATTTGTTCTTTCTTTCAATTATCACCGATTAGTCTTTCCAAGGTTAGCTGGACTTAATTTGAGTAATCTACTGCATTGAGATCTATTTAATAAATTTTCTGAAGCCATTTACTTATTATATTTGTTTAGAGGAGCCATCTGAAGAAAAAAATTTCTTGTTGAATCTTCTTCCTAAAACGCAATGTGAATAAAATATTTGATGAAATGGCCGTAAACGTAAACTAAGACAGCATTCTATTTTCTGCCGCCGTATTCTTTCATACAATTTTAAGTTGGCCAAAAACTAAATAAATATTTTAGATTCAATCCAGTTTTCAGCCACGACTGAAATGGGTATTTTGTTTCGTCACTAACTGTTCAAATTGCAGTAATTGGTGGCCGAAAACTGAAATTTAGTTTCTACGCACGCTACGATTCAATATAAGTAAGAAAGACGAATTATAGTACGTAACCAAATAAACGAAAGAGAAAAAGTATTTAGGCTAAACTCAGGCTACTTTTCGGCCGCATGGCCGACAACCAAATAATGGGACAATTTTATGTGTCACTTTTCAGCCACTTAATTTTTTTATTAATTTTATCAATAAAGTATTATAATAACACTGATTACAGTGTCAAATAACTGTATTAGGTTATTTATACAATGAAATATAAGCACAATATTAAGTAATTGTATTAAATACAGCACTAAATATACGTGGTAGAGCCATGCTACAGTTATATTAGTAGTATAGTTGTAGCACGAATGGGTCGGCTCGACCGGGGAAGGACCACGCTCTCACAGAATACCAGCGTGAAATAGTAGCTTAATGCTGCTGTATTTCGTATGGTGAGTGTAGAGAACCGGAGACCCTTTTTACTGGAAACGAGGCATTCCATCTTAGTCCTCACGGGTGACAACGTATCTGCATTTTGATTCGTAATCGAGGATAGATGTAGATGTCTATGGGCCACAGTAACCACTTACCATCAGGTGGACTGTGTGCTCGTTTGTCACCCTATCCTATAAAAAAAAAAAAAAAAAAAAAACTAAACTTACTTTTGAATGGAACGCGCGCCACTATTTTTTTGCTCGATCTTACCCGTTATGACAGCTTCTGTGCCGGCGTCGAACTAAACTATTTATTATAAATCGCGTGTTGTGTTTATCTGTTTAATTAATGCTACCAGACATAGTGCAACTAATTACAAATGCATTAAACTTTATTTCATACGATAATATTTATTAAAATTGTTATTAAATAAAATGTATTGCATCACCTCCTGCTAAAGGCTGAAATTTAGACCAGGCCGGCTTACCTGCGCATCGACCGCACTAGATATGGAATTCCGAACACTAACTGTGTTCAACTGAACTGTACTGCAATCCGTATACATGTTATTGTGACTTCGATATTCATGCAGTGCGGAACGGTGCTAACAATAATTTTATATTAAATTAGCACATATATTCAAAATAAACGAAAATTAAAAAAATGTACTCGATTAACAATACTACTAAATAAACATGTACATGCCCTGAGTTGCCCCAACAAAGGTTGACGGGATCAGGACCCATGAGTGGTTCCCTCGACGAGCAACTAAGGGTGGAGCTAATGGCTTATGGATAATTAAATTATAACGGTTAACAAAGAAGCAAGCAACACTTACCGATTGGCAGAGGTAGGGTTGACAACGGGGCACCTGTCAGGTGAAAGGTGATGTGCATGTAAGTGGTGTGCAGTAATGTGTACAAGGTGTAACCTGACATCTCCGCTGATCCTGGACAGCAGATCCCAAGGCACTGCCTCTCTCCAAATGTGGGATCCATCCAAAGGGCGTTCACCAATGGAAAACTTCCACTTCAATTCTCACTATATTAGTTTATCAACTTTATTGTCCATTTAATTTTCTTTATAGAAGAGAGGGCAAACGAGCATGCGGCTCACCTGATGTTAAGTGACTATCGCCGCCCATGATCAACCGCAACACCAGGGGAATTGCAGGTGTGTTGCCGGCCTTTTAGAAAGGAGTAAGCTCTTTTCTTGAAGGTCCCCAGGTCGTATCGGTCCGGAAAAATCGCCGGTGGTAAACTATTCCACAGAGAGGTTGTACGCGGAAGAAAACTCCTTTTGAAACGTACAGTGGTGGACCGCCAAGCATCCAGATGGTGTGGATGGTATCGGGACGTTTGCCGCGTAGTGCGTTCACGAAATTTGGCGGCTGGGATTAATCCGAACAATTCCTCAGAGCACTCTCAATGGTATATGCGAAAGAAAATGCAAAGAGATGCAACATCCAGTGCCAGTGAATCTAGCCGATCGGAAAGCACTCTGTCGTCGACGATTCGAGCCGCTCGGCGCTGGATGCGGTCAAGTGCAAGGAGCTGGTACTGGAGAGGCCCAGCCCAGAGATGGGAACAGTATTCCATGTGCGGCCGAACCTGCGCCTTGTAAAGTTGCAGGCGGTGTGCCGGCATGAAATACTGTCCCGCTCTGCTGAGTACGCCAAGCTTTTTAGAGGCCAATTTGGCCTTCTTTTCCAAGTGACCACGAAACTGCACGTCACTCGATATGTCGACGCCAAGGATTCCAATACTGGCTGAGGCAACAAGGGGAGTGCCTTGAAACTGAGGAGATACGATAAAGGGGTTCTTTTTAGCGGTTAACACGCAAACTTGTGTCTTCTGGGGGTTAAACTGGACTAGATTTAGTCGCCCCCAATCCGAGACTCTGTCCAGCAAAGACTCGACTTCAGACACAAGTTTGTCCCGGTACTCGGAGACGTTTCCCCGAGAAAAAAATTTGGCTCGGTCGGTGTAAAGAGCATCACCAGTGCTGTCATCTGCATAGCAATGAATGTTACGGGTTTGCAACATATCATTGATACGCAGAAGAAACAGCGTTGGCGATAGCACGCAGCCCTGTGGAACACCAGCATTAATAGGCTTGCAATCGGATCTTGCACCGTCTACAACGACCTTGATGCTCCGATCTGCAAGAAAGCTGGTGATCCAATCGCACAATTTCTCGGGAAGCCCATAGGGTTTTTTGGCACAAAGCGCTTCTTTCGAAGCGCTTTGTGCCAAAATGGGCTGTAAAGGGGCCTAAATGGGCTGTAAAGGGGCGTCGACGGAAATCTGATATCCGTCCGGGTGAGTGGTTAGCAGAAGGTCCAACAGGGAAGGTACATGATCCTGCACATCTGGAATCTGCGTAGGCAAAGTAACCAGTTGTGTCAGACCATATGCCAAGGCAAAATCATGAACAGACCTCCCCGCATGATCAGTTAAACGTGAACCAAGCCATTCGGCGTAATGGGCGTTAAAGTCGCCGAGGATTACGATCTCTGCGGAGGGGATCTGCTGTAGCAACGAATCTGTAGCCATTTGGACGTGGTTGAAGAGTTGGTCTGTTTCGGTATTACCACTATGGGACCTATAGAGGAATCAGTAGACGCGCGCATGTTCGTCGCTGTCTACGCGTAGCCAAAGGATGGACAGTTCCGAACCTTCAAGTCTGCCGAGGCGTCGAGAACAGATGTCCTTTCTTACGTAAACGCAAACTCCAGCTCGAAGCACAAAGGATTGTTCCAGTTTGTACCTCGGGTAGGAGAGATACGAGACATCAGCCGGAGAGGACACCTGCGTCTCGGTCAGAAAGAGCGTTTCGAGATGGTAGTGGACGGCGTTTAGGTTAGAGTGAAGTCCCCTGGTCTTGCAGAAATTCACGGACAGCGTGGCAGGGGTTGCCCTGGTCTTGTTGCTCCGTTTCCCCCGAGCAGTTGTAGTCTTGAGCGGAATTTTGCCCGCCCCCCCAGAATACGCGGGGCAGCCTGAGCACCCACGCTCAGAAGTTGAGAAACATGGTCGTGGAAGCTCAGCGAGGGATTCTCCAGGGGTGCGGGTACCCTCCTGGGGTAGTAGTCTTTAATCAATTAATTCCACTGCCATGTTGATGGGGGGGGGGGGGGGGGATTTAGGCCTCCGGCCACCTGTACTCACCAGACGAAACGCGGAAGCAGAGCTTCCACTTCACGCCGGTATTCTGTGAGGTCGTGGTACCACCCCGGTTTGATCCGGCCCATACGTGCAACAGCAAAGCTGCCGCGTGGCTCTACCACTGTTAATTAACTTCAATTGAACCAAATCAACGTTAATCGACATTAAAACAAGTGACACGCTGCACAACTTAAGGACGGTTGGTCAAAGTTCAAAGTCCCAGGTTCACTAGCACAAAACTACTAACTCGTCGCTGCAACTAACGGCATAAAAGTTCCTTTAACCACTCCAAACTCATAAAACGGCATAAAAGTTCCTTTAACCACTCCAAACTCCAAGTAGGCCTCTTGTCACGTAACACGTTCAAAACAGACAACTAAATAGATAAACTAAGGTCTTATTAGACCCCCATGTTCAATAGTAATTCAAAATGGCGGACACAATTAACACAGATTTAGGCCTTCAATCAAAACAACGGCCGCCCGCAACCGTATACCAGTCACAAATAATACTTAAAACGGTTACAACAATAATTATATAATTCCGACCTTATCATCACGAAAACAAATTAGGATAACACTGTAAGAGGCTCGCGACATATAATCGACCCGGGCTTCGTGCAAATACGCTCTAGAATAGGCCTCGTTGTCACGTATATTAACGACAAATACAACACAATAGAGGCCGTTGTTTCGATGCAAAATTATATAAAACTCGCGACCCCTAAATCGACCCGGGAGATTATGTAATGCCCGACGTTTAACTGTCGCGGCCTCAGCGCCCAAAGGCTTCCTGCCGACTGCTCCGCTTGGTGTGCGCGTACGCCACAGCAAGCCTCCGCCTCCCGCGCAACGCTAACCGTTTCCTCACTCCGGTCGATACGCGCGGTGGAAGTGTAACAATCGTGCGTGAACAAACCCCCGTCTCGGACATAAGGACCTATGTTCGCGAGTAAATTGGCAACCGGGATAGGGTCGCGACGGCACGTTGCAAGACCGAATCTCCAACCAAAACCTCAGCCACTAACGCAACGGAGATGCGCTCTTGCAACCCCAACCACCGCCTCAAAATCACCGCCCTAGCGTGGGCAAGCCGGAGGGTCGAATTTCCACTCGATGCCCTTCTTGGACATCGCAGTACCTAAATAAGTCCTGTTACTGGATAGAAATTCGACAACCTCTTTCAAATATCTATCCGTGTCCCTACAATCCGTTCCGCAATCCGACCGGATCAGGTCCGGCAAACCGCGACGCGATAAGAAGCGGCCCAGCGTGGCCACAAAGGCTTCAGAGCTGAGGGCACTTAAAAATTTTAAGTGAACGGCCTTAGGGGCGCGTTACGTAGGTTGGTGGAATTGACGAGGAAGGGCCAGCAAAGTCGGTTCCGACTGAAGCGAATGATAAATGAAATAATTTTGCAAAGGCAAGCGATACGGGCCAAGTTGTAAAACTTGGGGCCTTGCGAGTTGTTACGCCAACTTTTCAAGGAGTTTAATATTTCGACACTTTCGCCGTTGTTTACTTTCAAGCGATTTTAATAAAATGAAGGTCTCAATTCATTGGAATATTTTGTATAATTTCGTTGTCCGATTTCAAGGGAGGGATATTTATATTTTTCCCAAGGCTTCCGATATTTTGTTAAAATTGAGATGTATGGTGTTATTATATATTAATATACATTTGACATTGTTCTCTTTGATTATTATTAATAAAATAAAATTTTTGTCGATTCTTTTACGATTTTACCACGTGCTCGGCGGTGAAAGGGAACATCGTGAGAAAACCTGCATGTCTAACAAATAGGAAAAAATATTTCAAAGATATGTGAAGTTTACCGTCACGCATTGGGGGAGCGTGGCGGTCACTTCCTTGCACTAAAACCCTCTCGGAAATGAGAAGAGGCGTGTGCCAAGCAGTGGGACGTATATGCTGTAATAACTTTTAACTCTTCTACGAGGTCGTTTTTGCGAACCTGTGTAAATTTTGACGTTCATAAGAGCTTTAAACAAGTGCTAACAAGTGGTGGGCTGGTATTTCAATCATAAAATAAAAGTCATTCGTAGGATAATATACAACATAAATAAGTTAAAAATTTCATTTGCATGAATAAAATAGTTATAATTAATTTGATGTATATTTTTTATCTGATGATTCAAAAATCAGTCCCAGGAAGACTGTTATAAAGTGGACCTAAATATGTTATTACCAAATTACTTTGTTAGAATTACTTGCCTAGATCAGGAGGCATCTCATCGCAGAGTGGGAAAGTCGGTTCGCTCATTTTGGAATTGAAGTTTTCGGTGAATGAACCCCACAATACACCAGATTCTTTAAGCCCTCCATTATTTTTGTAATTAGAAGTGGAGTGCTTGTATCTTCCGTACTATTTTGTCGAGTCATATTGACAAAAGATATTTTTATATATTTGTATAATTTGCAGTTATATTTTATAAATTAGCTAAGTTAATTACTACAGGGTTTTTGTTTCAGTTGATATGAGTGGCAATTTTTAAGGCCACCTGGGTGATATTCTTTCACTGTTTCAGAAATAAAAGTACTGTTAACCATCGGATTTTCATAAAATGATTAAATTTGATAATTATTTCTTAGTGAACACTACTGCGCTTTGAATGAAACTGGTTTTTACGGATGTTTTTAAAATTTTAAGCTGAATGCAGCCGTGGTTAACTGTAACATTAGACGTCGAACTCTTCAGTCCCCCGTTGACCATATGTGCTGCAAAAGTCTACCGAGTTCTACCCACCTTAAGGTCTTAGCGGAGACGCGTCCAGTTTGGAACTGAAGAGGTATTCAACAGCTGCCAAAGTCAGCACGAGCAGCAAGAGAATGAGGAGCGCGCGCACTGCCCGCCCGCCGCCTCCGCTTCCGCCTCCGCCCATCAACGCATGTGCTGTGCACCCGCAGTCGCCGAGCCCGAAACATTTCCATGATTGACATATATTATTACTATAATATCATTTACTAATACATTAGACATAGAAATAGAAACCTCATTATTCAATATAGATAATAAATAATACTTATTGAAAGTTGTCGTGAAGCGACAATAAAAAACTAAAGAACCTAACTTAACTACAACGAAAACAACCAAAATAAAATAAATTATTTAAAAATTTGTAAAGTTTTACAGATTCTTTTAAAAAAAAAAGGTATGAAGGTGATGATGGGTTGTAATGAAGATAGTGATTTACAATATTATTAAAAAAGATAACAAAGATAAAAATACTGCAACGAAGTATGCACAGGCTATGCCTATGATAGGTGCACAGCTCCTGCTCTAGGTACACGCAGAATCTGGAGAAAGCACACGCAGCGTCTGGAGAAGGTACACGCAGCGCTTGGAGTAAGTACACGCAACGTCTGGAGTAGGCACGCAGCGTTTGAAGTAAGTATACGCAGCGCTTGAAGTAGGCAAACGCAAATTCCGCAGTAGACACACACAGCGTCCGGAATAGACACGCAGCGTCTGGAGTAGGTCCACGCAACGTCTGGAGTAGGTCCACGCAACGTCTGGAGTAGGCACGCAGCGTTTGAAGTAGGTAAACACAGCGCACTAGTAGGCGGAGGCGTAGGCTTAGCTAGGCGACGACTTAAGGAGCGGGCAGAGGCTTGCAGGATCCCGAGGCAGTGCGGAAAAGGCCTTTAGGAGATGCTTCAAGTATCAAAGCTCAAATCAGACTCCCCCATTCGCCGATTGTTCGGCTTATTTTCCCTTTTTGATGGATCTGGCATAAGAACGGAAAATTATTCTCATTAAATTTGAAATTATTTAAATTAAAAGCAAATTCTTGTAAATGGCCAAGAAGAAAGGAGTATTTTGAAGTAAAAACATCAGGCCGGTAACGATATTTGAATAAAAATTGCCATGACAACCTGATAAACAACGATGTCAAAACATGTCAAATTTTGGTTTTAGGCTCGTAATACAGAAACGGCAAGATTTAAGTAAAAAATTAGATATTATTTATATAGGAAAAAAAGTAGCGCAACAGCGCGCACGAAACCCGAAATTGCAGAGTTACGGAGAACTAAATAAAAGACCGAAAAAGGTAGACTCCATTGACATCGATTTAAAAAGTGCTGATAACGGGAAAATACGACGTGAAAATGATTTGTTATTGTGTTCTTATGGTTTAAAAATGTTACAGGTTCCTATGGAAATAAAGGTGATGCAAAATATCTAGTTTTGAGATGAATGCAGAAAATAGAAAACAGAATGGAAAAATAAATTTAAAATAGTTAAAATGGTATGTAAGTAACATAACACTACATTTTCCCCCCGACCCTGGAAAATTTTTGACTCAGCAAAAATTTTGACATGTACATTCTAAAATAAACCATGAAAACACAGCTTTGCAGAAACAGACATCACCAGGCAAAATCAGATATACTATCTCTTACATTCATCATCTGCATTCAGGTAAGGGTGGAGTTCACATTCAATGACTACCACTCTAAAAGTGTGTTTTCGAAAGGATATTCAGGCTTATTTAAGGAGTTGTCATCCGCTCCTGCGTGGAAAAAAAAACATTTTGAAAGGACATCCAGGCTTATTTAAGGAGTTGTCATCCGCTCCTGAGTGAAGATAAAGTTAAAGAAATTAATCTTAAGCAAGCTTTAGTCGCTATGACTTAAGTAAAGATTAAGAACGGCCAGAGCGGTAGGGCTCAGAGCCAGAGATCAGCAACATCACTAACGAGATGTGTCTGAAATTGATATTTATACATATATACAAACTTATATACAAATATACAAACATATATACAAATGTAGTGTCATGCAAAACAGTATTAGCTGGTTCCACACATCTAATCTTCACTTCGTATTGGAGTTCGGCCTTGTTAAGGAATTCGTACTTAATAACCCTTTTCATTGTTATAATTAAGTGTAAAGTTAAGTTTAAGAAATAAAAAATTAATTAAAAATTGTACCTCTTTAAGTTATCTAGAATAAAAATATTAAAGTGATGAATGTAAGTGAAGTGTTATATGTAGGTCTAAATATAATCCAGATAAGTTGAAAAACTAGATGAAGTTTTGTTTTAGAATTTGGAAGATTGTACCTCTTTAAGTTATCTAGAATAAAAATATTAAAGTGATGAATGTAAGTGAAGTGTTATATGTAGGTCTAAATATAATCCAGATAAGTTGATAAACTAGATGTAGTTTTGTTTTAGAATTTGGAAGATATGATAAGGATGAGTAAATAAAGAGTTAAGAACGAAAGAGAAAGCAATTCAATCAAAAGGAAATGGATAAGGCGTAGCTAAGGTGAAGAAAAGAAGAACTTTACGTCGGGCGCCAAATTGTCGTGAAGCGACAATAAAAAACTAAAGAACCTAACTTAACTACAACGAAAACAACCAAAATAAAATAAATTATTTAAAAATTTGTAAAGTTTTACAGATTCTTTTATAAAAAAAAGGTATGAAGGTGATGATGGGTTGTAATGAAGATAGTGATTTACAATATTATTAAAAAAGATAACAAAGATAAAAATACTGCAACGAAGTATGCACAGGCTATGCCTATGATAGGTGCACAGCTCCTGCTCTAGGTACACGCAGAATCTGGAGAAAGCACACGCAGCGTCTGGAGAAGGTACACGCAGCGCTTGGAGTAAGTACACGCAACGTCTGGAGTAGGCACGCAGCGTTTGAAGTAAGTATACGCAGCGCTTGAAGTAGGCAAACGCAAATTCCGCAGTAGACACACACAGCGTCCGGAATAGACACGCAGCGTCTGGAGTAGGTCCACGCAACGTCTGGAGTAGGTCCACGCAACGTCTGGAGTAGGCATGCAGCGTTTGAAGTAGGTAAACACAGCGCACTAGTAGGCGGAGGCGTAGGCTTAGCTAGGCGACGACTTAAGGAGCGGGCAGAGGCTTGCAGGATCCCGAGGCAGTGCGGAAAAGGCCTTTAGGAGATGCTTCAAGTATCAAAGCTCAAATCAGACTCCCCCATTCGCCGATTGTTCGGCTTATTTTCCCTTTTTGACGGATCTGGCATAAGAACGGAAAATTATTCTCATTAAATTTGAAATTATTTAAATTAAAAGCAAATTCTTGTAAATGGCCAAGAAGAAAGGAGTATTTTGAAGTAAAAACATCAGGCCGGTAACGATATTTGAATAAAAATTGCCATGACAACCTGATAAACAACGATGTCAAAACATGTCAAATTTTGGTTTTAGGCTCGTAATACAGAAACGGCAAGATTTAAGTGAAAAATGAGATATTATTTATATAGGAAAAAAAGTAGCGCAACAGCGCGCACGAAACCCGAAATTGCAGAGTTACGGAGAACTAAATAAAAGACCGAAAAAGGTAGACTCCATTGACATCGATTTAAAAAGTGCTGATAACGGGAAAATACGACGTGAAAATGATTTGTTATTGTGTTCTTATGGTTTAAAAATGTTACAGGTTCCTATGGAAATAAAGGTGATGCAAAATATCTAGTTTTGAGATGAATGCAGAAAATAGAAAACAGAATGGAAAAATAAATTTAAAATAGTTAAAATGGTATGTAAGTAACATAACACTACAAAGTCACCGTTATGTTTAATTAACCACTGGCTCGGATGATACCTCTGTACTGGGAAGAACCAGCAAGACAACCAGCGGAACTTTTTTTGAAAGAAAGAATAGTTCACAATCATTAAAGTTACAATAATTTAAAACTGAAAACAAATTAGAAGTAGCATGGTAGCCATCACCACATTCCCAGGGGTCAGTGATCCATAAAACGCGTGTAGTGGTAGCATGAGAGAATCTCCTAACCAACTTCCCGTGTGTGTTAAGAATCGGCAAAGGAAAATTAAATGGGATACCGGAAGCATCATCCTCCTAACAACTCAAAAAAAATCTGGGGTTCAAAAAAATTCAAATTTTGATGGACTGTAATGATAATGATGATTCCTTCGTAATTACACAAATAGCACTTAAGCAATATAAGCAGACACTGTATCGATCTCTTGCTCTAGCTGTATAACCGCTGTTTAAGCAAGTTTGTATGTCTATTTACCTACATAAAACAGATTCTTATATCTCATTAAAAGCAGAGTGATAAAGTAGCCGTTATGTAGTGACTATGATAGCTTTGAAGATAAAAAAGTGATTTGCAGAGCGTTTGTGCAGGTGTTGGATATATGGCTGAGTTATAAGTATACTTATTAACACTATGGCATCCAAAAGTAGAATAACGAAGTCAAAAGCGCTTCAATCGAGTTATAAATATTGTACATAGCAATTAAGATAATACTAAGCAATACTATATAGTTTACAACTTTACAATAGATCTATGAGTATCTCAAGAATCACCTTTACCGTATTGGAGTATTATAGCGCGACAGAAGCACCAAAAGCAATATACTTGTGAAATATAACGTGAAAATGTAGCCGTTGTCTGCATAAGACGTGCTAAACATGTTTTATACGGCTATAAGAGTTTTTATCTGCCTTGGGTTACTATTAATACAGTAAAGTCTGTACAAGACCTTTAATAACTTCAGGAATTATTAAATATTTTATCTTGCATGTTTAACACAAAATTAATTTAAATTATAAACCTAAAATGTTTCGATAGTTAAAATTTTCTTAAAATGTTCAAAATTAGTAAAAATACTCTATAGTTCGGTGATTGTGGATATCAAAGCTCTAAAATAATTATCACTAGCGCCGTACTATTTCTAAAACTATTATAATAGATTTAGTAGACGTCTAAGTCTTTTGTAAAAAGTCGCCATTACATGGCAGTATTTGATGAATTATTTATGCTACTAAAACAATAATTTTTCTTATGTTAAATACATATTTTTTACAATAAACAAATATTTTTGCATTTCATGCACTATTAAATTGATCACAAGTTTTAATAACTGAATCGAAAAGAAAGTTATGATTAAAACTATAAAATTTTAATGCACTTGAGTAAGATTTACTGCAAATTCTACAGGTTTCACGAACACATGAAATTTTGACTTAATTAATGCATATTTTGACGAAAAACTGCTGCTCTCACTATTACGTATATTCTGCGTAAAGAAATGAAATTAAATCATTCTACACCTCACGATCAATTTTAAATAATAATTGTTATGTTATGTCACAAATTCTAATAATAATTTTGATATAAGTACATCGTGTAAAAATACTTTTAAAATGCTTTAAGATTTAGTTACGATTTACAGTCGCGTCGCAATCATGTTCAAATTCAATAAAGGCGGCAAAAAAAACTTCTTGTATATCTTTTAGCTCCAAAAATCACATTTCACGCACCTTTGTATCGCTTTACAAATTTACCATGCCACTTTTGTACCGCTGCTGTAGCACTAAGGCCCGTATAAAGTGGGCCCTTTTCAGTGGCATAGAAGCAATTGAGAAGTTCTTTATTGCTACTGTAGCACTTAATTAAGAAGGAAAAGCCATTACATATATCTTTTGTATATAGAATAGGGGCAAACGAGCATACGGTTCACCTGATGTTCAATGGCTACCGCAGCCCACGAACAACTGCAACACCAGGGGAATTGCCGGCACAACGGAGCTCTTTTCTTGAAAGTCCCCAGGTCGTATCGGTCCGGAAAAATCGCTGGTGGTAAATTATTACACAGAGAGGTCGTACGTGGAAGAAAACTCCTAGTGAAACGTACAGTGGTGAACCGCCAAGCATCCAGATGGAGTGGATGGTATCGAGAGGTGTGCCGCGTAGTGCGTTCATGAAATTTTGCGGCTGGGATTAATCCGAACAATTCCTCAGAGCACTCCCCGTGATAGATGCGTTAAAATACGCAAAGAGATGCAACATCTCTTCACAGCGCCAGTGAATCGAGCCTCTCGGTCGTTGACGAGTCAAGCCGCTCTGCGCTGGATACGGTCAAGTGGAAGGAGCTGGCACTGGGGAGCCCCACCCAGAGATGGGAACAGTATTCCATGTGCGGCCGAACCTACCGGGCACGTTCCAGCCTGCAGATATTAAAATTTCAAAATAAAAAAATCTCATTTTATAGATCTCAATTAGCCCTTTTGACCTACGTTAATTAATTTATAAGCCCGGTTTCGTTTTCCCAGGAAAAATAGAAATATAATTTTCAATTTTCTCTACTTAAAATAGCCATATCTCTTTGAAAAATGATTATTTTTTACTCTACCAATCGTGAAAATATATTCATGATCAAATCGTATGGAAGTAGCACTTTTTATCAGCGGAATGTTAACAAATTACTTTATTAATGTTTGTGTCGATCGACCTATTGCCCACAGCTTCAATATATTTGAGAAAGCATTATACGACCGTATAATACACGCAGATAATTTATATATTATATAAATTCTGCGAAATATATAATATCTTTAGTGCAAGTCAAAACGGTTTCCGCTAAAACAAATCAACAGTTCTAGGAATTTATAATTAAATTAAAAATAAAAGCAAATCAAATCAAATCAGTTTATTTTGTGAACATAGGTTATTTTACAGATCTTAATATATACATAGTAAAATACAAGGTAGGTTCTTTATTTCCCACCAGTAGGCATACAAAACATAAAATAATATTTGCTTAACATTTTTTTCTCTTCTGATGTCAGTTTCTAATTGAAATAATTAAATAATGTATTAATAATAAGAAAATTTTAAAAACAATAAAGGTATAGTATAATATAGCATGTAACATTGAATAAAACTAAATTTACGGATTTTATCGCGTTTATTTCACTACTTTTACTTATTTTTAATTCCCGACGTTTCGGGTGCTTTACAGCAACCATGGTCACGGGGGGGACTGAGATGTTTGACGTCCCAATGTCATAGTTAGACTCACAGACTGCAGACGAACATGTTCAAGATCGTCCCCACCATTACATTCGATTTGATAAACCACAAATTCTCGCAAAAGAACACCGATTCCTACCAAGGATGATACGCGAGGATATTGAAATTAAAAAACATCCAAATTTCAATAGAGAAGATGGATGGGTGCTGCCACCTGCTTGGGATCCTATAATTAACAAAATTAAACCCAAACCTAAGCATACCACTGCAAGACTTCATGATACTATAAGCTCGTTTTGCGTAAATCGGACCAAAAATTAATATTCAAAAACGGGAGGTAGCCGACATTGGGACGTCAAACATCTCAGTCCCAGTGACCATGGTTGCTGTAAAGCACCCGAAACGTCGGGAATTAAAAATAAGTAAAAGTAGTGAAATAAACGCGATAAAATCCGTAAATTTAGTTTTATTCAATGTGAAGTGTTCGCGTAAATTTAAGAAATCATTATAGCATGTAACAATTGTCATCATTTTGCCTAATTGTCATCTAGTATCAATTGGCACATTTCATGATAGGTATATATTCAATGTAGTATTTTAATGTTGAAATGTTTCGCTAAGGAATTCATTTAAAGAATAATATGCTTTTTCATCTCGTAGCATCGACTTATATATTACTAGCGTAAGGACCGGGCTGACCGAACAACTAAAACGCGAATTGGTCGTCAGTGGTGCGCGCGCAGGACAGATTTGCCTAGTTGCGTGGTAAAAGGATGCAAAAATTACGATACAAAGATTAAAAAGGAACATGGGATATCGTATTAACCTTATATTAATTTTGTTACAGTTAAATTATTATGTAAACGCATTTTTAAAGTTTTATTTTACAGTTAGTTTAGTTACGTTATCAAGATTAGGCCAGGGTTGGATTCATCCGCTCAAAAATATTGTACATGTAAAATAAAATATACTATTTTTTTAAATTATATCACGTTTGACGTTTCATGTTTCTTTTTTCCCATGTGCCGGGATTTTTGGCGTCACGCGTTTAGTTTATCTATACGTTTGGTTTTTTGACGGCTTTATTTTTATTCCTGTTTTATTTTTGTTTTTACTTAGTGCAAGTTAAATTTTGAAAATTGGTACCTAATATATTTTATATTCAATAAGGGTAAAACCAAAAGGAGTACAAAAGAAACCATATCTGCTTAATTGAATCTGAAAATTTGATTCATAAAATATTTTGAAATTCTGTTTACAAACCGACTGCTTCTGGAGCATTGAGTTTTTATCGTGGTAGATCCTCATTATGTTGTATCAAGGATTCGACATAAATGCATCGATCGAGCACTGATTGACCAGAAAGGGAGCTAATTTTAATTTTATTAAAAAAACGCGGTACTCATGTACAATACAAAAATTCTCGATATCGTAGAGTTAATATTAAAAACTAAAATGACCCAATAATAATACAAGTCGACCTTTAGGTAAAATTATGATATTTTCGCTTGGTATTATTACGATACTATATACTACAAACTATGAAATAATGGTAAAATTAGGATAATTACACTACGAAATCCGACCTTGGTTACGTCGTGTTATGATACGACGCTTGTATTATGACAGATGCGCTAATTTTTCTTGTATGAAAAAGTTATGAGTAAAATATTTAGATGGGCCTATCCTTTCTTTTGAAATCATTGTTTAGTAGATCAAAAAGTTTGCGTTTATAAAAATTAATGTTGTTACAATCTCTAATGTACTTAGGTATTTTGTTATATACTTTTGGTGCCATTGCATATATACTCTTCTGTAGTAAAACAGTTCTACTTGGTACTAAATGAAGCTTATCTGAGCGACGTTGACTTTTCACGAATTTATACATGTTAACATTACCTTTTACAAAAATGCTTGTAACATAAATATATAATGAGGGAAATGTTAGAACTTTTAATTTTTGAAAATGCGACTTACACGTGTTTGTGCTTTTTAAACAACAGATCGCACGTAGAAAATTTTCAACTGCTCGAATGTTGGGTGCATTGCCCCAAAATATAACGCCATATCTCAGGATTGAGGCGACATAATCATAGTATGCTGCTAATAGTGCTCTCTGGTTTGCAGTTTTTCCCAACATATAAAGAACGTATGCAAATTGTTGCAATTTTTTACAAATATAATAAATATATATTTATTACATATATATATATATATATATATATATATATATATATATATATATATATATATATAAAGTAAAGTTACAGCATATAATACGTCCCACTGCTGGACACAGGCCCCTTCTCATTTCTGAGAGGGATTTAGAGCAATTATGTGTCCGTCGCGCTGCCCCAACGCGTGATGGTGAACTTCACATGTCTTCGAAATATGTTTTCCTATTTGTTAGACATGCAGGTTTCCTCACGATGTTTTCATTCACCGCCGAGCACGTGGTAAAACAGCACTTAAAATTGCAATTAACAATTTCATTGGTGCCGTCGGGGATTAAACCCGGGTTACTCGCGTTCTGTTATATTTACAGCGAGTGTTAACCATCTGACCTACCAGTAGCGGTAGCTCAGATGGTTTATCAGTACTCATTTGCAAAATCTTCTCGTAATATACGAGTAGACATAAAACATATGGCTTTACTAATGATCGTTGATTGTCATTTGCTTAACTTAAGCATTATTTAACTACCTTATATACCTGTCTTTTTCCATTGTCATTAAGTAAAGAGAGACAGAGGAAATTTAAGCATTTCTTAAATTGATGTCTTTTTCGTGAGTGAGCTCTATAATCCTTCAGACCGTTTATTTTTCCAAGCGATGATCAAAGTAAGATTTTCTTTCAGACATGTGATTGTTAAGACGGAATTTGATTTGGGCCCGTGCCTACCTTTTCCCTTTTTGTTAGGCCTGTTTACCTACGTTCGTGAATACATCCCGTTAACATGACATTTTACAATCGGATGTGTACCTATGTACGATGTACGTACGATATTTGATAGACGTCCATTACCATTATTCACACGAATGATTTACAAAAGACTTAAGAATTTATTATGCGGCATACACTCAAAGGTCATCAATCGACTTATTTCGGCCAAACCCATACTGCTACTCGTCGCTAAGTCTATTTTGTACTAGGCGTGCCATAAAATGGCTGTTGTATGTGGTAGTACTTCTTTGCTGCTTATATGTCCGTCTGGGTAGACCGAGCAGCAGAGAATGCTTTGTTCTGTTCCGGTTTGACGGGCGTGAGAGCCAATATAATTACAGAATATGAGGCACCTTATCTAAGTCCTCAGTATATGTGACTACGCACTTGTATCTATCTTTGCTTGAAGCTGCATTGCAAGTGTCCATTGACTGAAGCAACCACTTACCACCAAGTGAGCTGATAGTTCGTTTGTCACCCTAATGGTCTATGGTCAATGGTCTTTCCGGTTAGATTCCGTGATTTATATAATAGTATACCCTTTTTACTGTAAACAAAGCATTCCGTCTTAGTTCTCAGGGGTGACAACGTACTTTCGTTTTGATTTTTAATCGAGGGTAAATGTAGATGTCTATGGGCCGCAGCATCCACTCATCTGGGGAACTATGTGCTCGTTAGTCACACTTATTCAGTAAAAAAAAACTAAATAATAATATTAGTAAACTAGTCATATGTCCTATTTTAGCACTTTCTACAGTAGTGTACCTATATGTATGAATATATTGGTGAAATAAATGGTGATGTATATTATACTAACCTAACTACTAACTACTACTACTAACTACTAACTACTAACTACCGAATATTAAAAAAAATCTTTCAATACGATAACCAATTTAATATACCTACAATTACTGAATAATTTCGGTTCAAATACTCATTTGTTAATTTTTCTAAATGTTCTTCAAAATATCTCTAATTTAACCTAACCTATAAGTAACAAATTTTGGTAAAAGTAAGCAACTCAAACTGTACTGGTTAATAATAATTATCAAGGTGGCAGAAAAGATAAAATCTGACTCTAGTCCTGCCTAACCGAAATTAAATTTAAAAGGTTTATAACACGAAATATTATAAGATCTCCGAAGACCCGTTGACTGAAGATCTGCACGAAGGGATTTCGAGAGCCTCTATAAGCCACAGAGTAAGGTTTCTTTACTCATGTGTATGACCTGCACCCAAGATGTGTGTAACCCTGTGGTTAATTGCTGGTTGTTAATAGAGAAAGAATATTGCTAAATTTTAAATATATCAGTTAATAAGCCGGTTTAAATTCCTTAATACTCGAATAATCTCAAATTGAAGTGCTAAAAATAACATTTTTAAAGCACTTAATTGAAGTGTTAAATAAACCATTTAAGACTAAAAATTTTATTTTGAACACTTCAAATACTAGTAGAAGTATTATCATATAGTGTTGGCTCTACAAAATACACATCAGAAATAAATATTTAAAACACAGAGTATAGCACCCTCTCTATTAACTTGGAACAAATTACCGATCTATTTCTGCACTGAGAACCAGTTTTAGAGATAGGTTAATTAATACAATGAAATCGCACAGCTATATAATAATTAAAAACCATTTAGATTACGAAAGCTACGCACACGGTGACCGAGGGAAAAAAGATCAGCATGTCCGGGGATTAAGTTAATGTGTTAATTTCCTTTCCGAAAAGGGATAGATAGAATACAGCAGTTATAAACGTCGCGATATTACCAGCTGGAAACCTTCCTGTAATTACCAGGATTACAGCTCGAATTAAAGTATAATAACATAATATTGCAATGAGCTTTTAATTTAGTAATTGGTGATCTACTACTTGACTTTCTACAATCGTTAACATAAAACTATAAAAATATAACGAAATTAACGTTACTTAGAACGTTAATAAGTCCTGTAACTGCCTGTAATTGATTTTTCAATTAGCGTTAAAAGTCAACTTTCCTATACCTGTGGTAGGTGGTTTGATAGCGGTCTAAGGAATTCATTATACCGTCGCATCCCATGGGTGTTGTAATAGACGACGATAGAAAATGCCACTTAGAAATTCGACAGAGCGAGGTTGAAAGCTCTGCGTGCACCCACTATTTTAATCGAATTAAGGGTGACAATCACAGTTTGCTGGTAAATAATATGGATAAAAACTCCTATATCTATTATCAATAAATAATCAAAATGAAGTTCCAATATCATCGCTGAGAACTAATACGGTACGCATTATGCTTAAAAAGTGTCCGGTCTTCTGAACTCCCCAACTGCAACCGTTTCCGTCAACGTCACAGCCTATGTGAAGTGTGAACATCGGCCTCCCCATAGATTCTATCACACGGGGGATACTTGCCGTGGTTGCCACACTTAGCAAGCGGGTTGGCAACCACAGTATTTATTTTCAGTCGTTATTAGGAAAACGCTGCAACCCATCTGATTTGTTTACTTCCGTTGCCTCTTACGACACCCATGGGGTGATATGGGGTAGTGGAAATTTTTACACCGCCACTACACGCTATTACAACAAAGTCCCAGAAAATATACAAGGTCTCTATATTACCAAGTTTAAATATTTAATTAAACCAAAACTGTATAAAAAGTGTATTTATGATATTGTTACGAGCTTGAGGTTCGTGACAATAAAAATTGCCGATAGAATTACCTAAATTAACACTTCATTTCACTTGACACTAATTAAAGTTAAAAACAATAATAATTTATCACACTGATTCACTTTATTCCGCTTCGAAGCTTCGCTTGTGTCGCCAAATCCAATACTTCCCTTCTTCAAGACTTCAAGAAGTTTAGTTCTTCGGTTCGAGACTAGATGGCGCTAGTGCCGTCGACTTGAGCGCGTTACAATATAAATAAATAAATGGTTGATAATAACCCCTGGGAATGAGGTGGTCGCTTCCAAGCTGTTTCTATTATTATTTTTATTTTTTTTTAAATAAATTTTACATTGTAAAATTTATTTAAAAAAAGTCCCGCTGGGTTTCTTGCTGGTTCTTCCCAGGACAGAGGTTTTTTTTCGAACCAGTGTTAACGTAAAATATTGACTTTCAGTAAGAAATACTTGTAATCTATATTGAATAAAAATTATTCTATTCTATTCTATCATTTGTAACACAGTAACATAATGCTCCTTTATTGGTTCCGGCCTAAAGGATATAAGTGGCGGCCCTAGCAATATTTTTAGGTGGTGCGAGATCTCAGAGTGGTGTCCCTCTAAATACAAAGCCTTAGTGCTCCTATAATATGCATTTGCTTTTTCGTGATTTTAAATAGTATTAGATCTATCAAATATCTACAGGTGTATATGCGGGGCAAGCACATTTGTGTACGTCCATAGCAGTTGTTCTGCTTATTCGCGTTAAAGAAATGTTATCCATTCCGCTAGCACTACTTTTTTGCGCTCGACAACGCCACTATGCTTGCCTTGCTGCGGTGACTAGTTGTACATATATATCTCATAATAAGAATTAATAACCTTTTCTAACAACTATTATTTAAACTTTTGTTCTGCAGACAGTGTTAAAAAAAGATAAAAGAACTACCGACAACAAACTAAGTAAAAAGCCTAGATGACCAGCTTCCTGGCTTATGCGCTTGCAATTTTTTAAATAATTCGGTATAATTTAACTTCTGGTCAATAGAATTTTCTATGGAAAAGATTCCAAGATATGACAGTCTTTCCTGGCACATATCAGAAACGTAGGTAAAATTTTAAATATTTTAATGTACTAAAACTTCGTTTCCGTTTAGCGATAGTCATAGTACAAGTATAGTCAGCAAGATACGTAGTGCTGTCTACACATTTGGTAAAAATATCCTGCCAATCTTTATTTTTAATAAGTCTGAGAACTTTATGGGGCTCTGCTGATTGAAGATCTATAAATAATGGGTTCAAGCTCATAAGTTCCTGAACCAATTTACAACTAGACAAATTACATTATGCCCATCTGTTCAACAGATTTGCAAATCAACACAGGCTTTTTAACCTTTTTGCGGAAGCGAAAGCTTTTTGAGGAATTATTTTCATTTTGTATAGAAGAGAACACGTATCTTAAAATGTTGGTAGTTTAAGTCAAGTAACCAATGCACTTTTAATTGTATCAATCACAGGGTAAAAAAGGTTCATTTTAAACAATTCTTTAGGATCAGTTGGTGTCTCACCTACGGCTTCGTACAGAAATAACATTTTCTTTCTTCGGGATCGGGCTGGCTTAAAAATTGGATCTATCTATTATTAGAGCAAATGAAAAGGCTCGGTACAGTTTCAAAATTCTGACAAAATTTTCAAACAATACGACACCTTTGGTAAGTCCATACTGCATATTTTCGATTCAGATTGCATAGCTTTTTCTTTTTACGAGCAGCTACGCAGGTATAGAAAGACCAGTATCACTGCGACCTAAAAGATCTATTGTCATCGCTGCTATGGGTATAGTTCACTGCTAAACCATATGTCTTTAATGAATAGGGTTGCTTAGCTGTGAGCAATTTCACTTCTTCTGGGCCGAAGTAGATAGTTTCCCAGATGTGTTACGTTTGCGCATTAAGGGTCCATAGCCAGTCGGGATGTGCAGAGGCATTTCTTTCGTTAAGGAACAAAACCGGTACACCCTTGAGTTGCTTAGTCCCAGAATGACCATGTGCTTTTTAAGACAACAGTGTCAGGGCTCTTGACGGAATGCGCAGTTTATTTTTGCATAATCCCAGAGCTTATGAAGCGAATTTTTGATCAAAAGCAAGGATTAAGGTTTTAAAATGTTTTAAGCCTGGTGTATAACTGATTTATTGTGATAAAGAGTTTCAAGGGTCAACCGGGCTAGGCATTTTGAGATTCCACAAAATGGCTTGGTTCCAAATTGTGTGCTGTTTATGCCCTCCTGTGCGAGCTCATCGATAAGTTCGTTGCTTACAATTCTTGCGTGGCATGGAACCCATCTTAAAACGACCCTGCTGTTACATCCCAAGGCTTTTAGATGGTTTGCGCAGTCTCCAACTAGCCTCGAGTTCACTTAGTTTGATCTCAGCGCTAGCAGTGCTGCTTGACTATCAGAGTTTTTATAGATTATATGTACTAATCGTACTAAGAATAAATTTGGGGCATTACCCATGAATTACAAAGTCTACGTCGAGGCCTATTTTTGACCCATCTGTGTATCATATAAGGTTACCTCACAGATAACCTTTCCATTCATCCAGCCTTCTCTGGAGGGTAGTTCCACTATATACTTTTTATTAAAAGTGAATAGTGGACGAATGATATCTGAGATCATGCATAAGACCCAGATTTCTTTAATTGAGTCGAGCATGGATCTCAATTTTTAGGAAAGCAAGCGCAGACTGCTCTGGGTGTTAATCCTATAAAACCTAGACCAGGGTCTAAATAAAAATCGAGGTGATTAAGGCACACAAGTGCATTAAGAGCTGTTCCAGGCAATGATCGCATCGTTCCAGTTGCCATTAAGCAGGCAGTCCTTTGTAGACTATTTAGTCTGTCCGCAGTAGTCTTTTTGTTAGCCTTATTACACCAGACAATGGAGGCGTAGGTGGTAATCGGCCTCACTATACTGCTGTACAGCAAAAGGATCATACTAAGACGTAAGCCCTAATCATACGACTGCACGTACCTAAAACAATTTAGCTGTATGACATACCTTGCTGAGGTGAGAGTTCCACGTCAAATTTTGGTCGATTGTTACGTACAAATACTTAGCTTTTTCGATAGTTAAAAGAATCAGGCGTTACTTTGTGAAAATATATTATATTGAAGCAGAGGTGGTGCTGAAAGTGGTGGTGAGGGGATAGTGCACACAAAGAGCTAACTGGCGTGTAAGCAACAAAATACTCGTGCTTTGACTTCCAAATTAGCGTCAATAAAACGAAATGTTAGTGATAAGAGTGAGTGCATTAGAAAGAAGAAAAGAGGAGAGCATTATGTCGTATGGTATTTTGCTATGGGGACACGCGACTGACATTGAAATTATATTTATATTACAGAAAGGGGCCATTAGAGCAATATACAATTTAAAACCAAAAGAGTCTGGCCTCTCAATACATTTATGAAAATGTAGCGTGCGTACACAAAAATAAATGTAGATTTGCAAAAATATGTGATAATCATTCTGTAAATACTAGGAACAGACACATGCTAGTGGTACCAGTTACTCGACTCTACCGAGTCAGTAATTCATTCTTGGGGCGATGTATACGCTTTTACAATAAAATCCCAGAAAATATACAAAATTTGTCATACGCAAAGTTCAAAAATTTTATTAAACTAAGTTTGTATAAAAACGGTTGTTATAATATTGTGGAATTTATGGATGATAATAACACCTGGGAAGGGTGATCGCCACCAAGCTTTTTCCGGACCGATACGACCTGGGGACCTTCAAGAAACGAGCTTACTCCTTTCTAAAGAGCCGACAAGGCACCTGCAATTCCCCTGGTGTTGCGGTTGATCAAGGGCGGCAGTAGTCACTTAACATCAGGTGAGCCGCATGCTCGTTTGCCCCTTCTTCTATAATAAAAGCTATTTCTAATTTGTCTTGTGTTGTTAATTGTAAACATGATTGTAAACTACTATTTGAAAAAAAAATATAGTCCCGCTGGTTTTCTTGCTGGTTTTTCCCAGGACAGAGATTTTTTTTGCGAACCAGTGGTAAATGAGTGACTTTGAATAAATATTGTTTATAATCTGCATTGAATAAAAAAGTATCTGTTTCTGTTTTTGTGAATTGGTGACCGGTGCCCGGTAATAGCGTTTCGGTTGATTTCGTAACCCCAGATGGCGACGTCCGGTGCGGTCGCACCGCTCGCACCGCCCTGTGGCCGCTACTAAGCGAGTATAGTTACATGGTATGAGAAATTTCATCTCAATCCTCAAAGGTACAACGCGTCTGTAGCCTTCTTTGTTTCTTTGTTTGAAGTTGGCTGCAGGTGTACATTGGTTGCATAAGGTACACTTTCCATCAGGTGTACTGTAATTTCATATGTTACTTCAGTTTTGTAAAAAAAAAGCACGCTGGTATTCTGTGAAAGCGTGGTCCTTATTAGTGCAGTCACAACACATACACATGAATTCTTGAGTATTAAAAGTAAAAAATGATTTTCAATAAGAATTAAATGTAATCAATGTTGAATAAAAATAATTCTATTCTATTTTCTATTCTATTCTTAACGAAGCGTAGAAATTCGTAGAAATATATATAATAATATACTTTAGACCGAATTTCGGTCACGGCTGTTAGCCTCAGCTGAGACTACGACTATACGACTTGAGCGGTGCCCAAGTGTATGCGTAAGCACAGGTGCACTCTATCTTCCCTCCCTCTCATAGTCCGATGGAACTCTCATAAACCGACACGACCGGAGAGAGATCAGGCGCAGGACCAACGGCATTGCGTGCTTTCCGAGGCACCGGGATCCGAACCCGGGATCTAATCACCTGCCTCGTTGGTCTAGTGGATGCTTAGTGCTGATACAAAATATCTTATCTTATCTTAATGCTGATATGTTTATATGTGAAAAAAGGAAACTATAACTACGAAACAAAAACAAAATACATATATGTAAAATGTAATAAAATAATAACATTATACATTGCCAGAATATTCCAACTAAACCAACTATTTATTTATATGTCTATATAAAATATAAATCATTTCTTCGATTAAAAGGACATCCGAGGATTTTCGAGTTAGTCAAAAACATAATTTCACTTTGAAACTAGAATGAGGGTAGAATGCGGCAATCTAATTTTCATACTCCTAAAACTGACCCGAGCTGTTCAGTTTATGAATAAATTAAATTCCTACAAAATTTAAATAAAATAAAATACGCTAGACTTTATTTAAACAGTAAAATTATTTAATACTTAATATTAGAGCTTTAAATTAGCAATTACAGTAAAAGTAGTGCAGTAGCCATTTACCAGTAAGATGGTACAGTCCTACCTTCTTCTACAGTAGTCTATGTACATGCTACAAGCTTTAAGCAAAGAAGTTACAGACGCGTGTCCTGAAGGCTATGTAGAAATGCCTCGCAGTCTGAGTTTAGGTGTTGGCATTTTATCGTTTAAAATGAAGTTCAGCGGTGCGTGCAAAGCTGTTTAACAGTAAAAATAGTTATAACGATCCTCCGCGTTAGTTACATTTTTCAGAACTGTGGTAATTTAGTAACTAAGCGCTCGCTGTGAATTTCGTAGTACGCAAATAACTGAAGTTCTATCCACGTGTGCACTAATGAAATTGTTAATCGCAATCATAAGTGCTGATTTACTACGTGCTTGGTGGTCAAGGGGAACATCGTGAGGAAACTATAAGTAATAGTTTAAGATATAAAATATGTCTAGGACATGTGAAAGTTCGTCAAAAGGCATTGGAGCAGCTCGGTGCACTAAAATCTCTATAGCTCGTGTAAATGAGAGTAGACTTGTGCCCTGTGTGAGCTATGTGTGTGGGATTAAGAAAGGCTGTAACTTTACTTTTGATATAAATAATTGTCTAGATAGATTCTTTGTACGATTATAGAATCCTAAATTCAGACTTTTACAAGTATGATTTGTTATATCTTGTGTATTCTACTATATTAATCAAGAAACAAATATCTCTGGATTTTTTATTTTATAGAAGAAGGGTGACAAAGTCTGACTGGGTGACCCAGTCTCCCTGATTATGTGGATGTTGTGGCCCATATACTCCACATCTATCTTTCATTCAGCATCAAAATACCGACGCGTTGAAATGCCTAGTTATCAGTTAAAAAGGGTCCCCTGCACTCTACACTCATCATACGAAACATAGCAGCATGTTTCTGCTATTTCACGCAGTGCGGTGTGAGTGATCCATGCCGGAAGTGCAGTTCACACAGCGCTTGGTTCGCAAAGCACTCCTCTCCCTGGACATCCACAAGTCGAGTGGGCCTGACGGAATCCCCCCAATTGTGCTGAGGACGTGTGCTCCAGAGTTGGCACCGGTTTTAACGCGTCTTTTTCGGTACTCCTACTCCCTAGGCGTAGTCCCAAAATCATGGAAGACGGCTTTCGTCCACCCGATCCCTAAAAAAGGCGACCGCTCAGACCCGTCCAACTACCGGCCAATCGCCATCACCTCCTTGTTCTCCAAAACAATGGAGTCCATTGTAAACTGCCAGCTCATGAGGTACCTTGAGGATCACCAGCTGATTAGTGACCGCCAATACGGTTTTCGCAGTGATCGGTCAGCTGGTGATCTTCTGGTCTACCTCACTCACAGATGGGCGGAGGCAGTAGAGTTCAAGGGGGAGGCATTGGCCGTTAGTTTGGACATTGGGAAGGCCTTCGATCGGGTTTGGCACAAAGCGCTTCTTTCGAAGCTCCCTTCCTATGGGCTTCCCGAGAAATTGTGCGATTGGATCACCAGCTTTCTTGCAGATCGGAGCATCAAGGTCGTTGTAGACGGTGCAAGCCCCGATTGCAAGCCTATTAATGCTGGTGTTCCACAGGGCTGCGTGCTATCGCCAACGCTGTTTCTTCTGCATATCAATGATATGTTGCATACCCGTAACATTCATTGCTATGCGGATGACAGCACTGGTGATGCTCTTTACACCGGCCGAGCCAATATTTCTCGGGAAAACGTCTCCGAGTGCCGGGACAAACTTGTGTCTGAAGTCGAGTCTTTGCTGAACAGAGTCTCGGATTGGGGATGACTAAATCTAGTCCAGTTTAACCCCCAGAAGACACAAGTTTGCGCGTTAACCGCTAAAAAGAACACCTTTGTCGTATCCCCTCAGTTTCAAGGCACTCCCCTTGTTGCCTCAGCCAGTATCGGAATCCTCGGCGTCGACATATCGAGTGACGTGCAGTTTCGTGGTCACTTGGAAGGGAAGGCCAAATTGGCCTCTGAAAAGCTTGGCGTGCTCAGCAGAGCGGGACAGTATTTCATGCCGGCACACCGTCTGCAACTTTACAAGGCGCAGGTTCGGCCGCACATGGAATACTGTTCCCATCTCTGGGCTGGGGCTCCCCAGTACCAGCTCCTTCCACTTGACCGCATCCAGCGCAGAGCGACTCAAATCGTCGACGACCGAGTGCTTTCCGATCGGCTCGATTCACTGGCGCTGCGAAGATATGTTGCATCTCTTTGCGTATTTTATCGCATCTATCACGGGGAGTGCTCTGAGGAATTGTTCGGATTAATCCCAGCCGCCAAATTTCGTGAACGCACTACACGGCAAACGTCCCGATACCATCCACACCATCTGGATGCTTGGCGGTCCACCACTGTACGTTTCACAAGGAGTTTTCTTCCACGTACAACCTCTCTGTGGAATAGTTTACCACCGGCGATTTTTCCGGACCGATACGACCTGGGGACCTTCAAGAAAAGAGCGTACTCCTTTCTAAAGGGCCGGCAACGCACCCGCAATTCTCCTGGTGTTGCGGTTGATCATGGGCGGCGGTAGTCACTTAACATCAGGTGAGCCGCATGCTCGTTTGCCCCCTCTTCTATAAAAAAAAAAAGGTATTTCGTGACAAATGCCCTACCAAGCAAAAAAAAAACAGTAAATAACACGTTCACAATAAACTGATATACTTAATCACGTAGTGTAACCGCTAATTTGTTCTAAATAGAAAAACACGCCTATTATTTGGAACATGGAAATACCATAGCCCTCGTAATCTTACGTGAGCAATCAAAAAACAACTCTGTTTACAAATCCTACTTACGATCTTAACTGTATTAAAAGCTAACAATGGTCTTATTAACTATGCTCGTGATTGTGTAAGATAAACATGTTAGGACGAACATTAATATTGCAAGTCTGATAATATGGGGTTATGAACTATTTATATTTTTTCGCTATCATTGAATTGTTTTCATTACCTAAATGATTTTAATTACAATATTCACATTGATATAATTATATTTATTTACACTTTTATATAAAATTAAGAATGACAAACTAGCATACTTTCCACGTGACGGTAAGTAGATGTGGTCCAAGACATCTACATCAAAATTCAGATGCGTTGTCACCCCTAAAGACAAAGATTGCTTGTTTCCAGTAAAAAAGGTCTCCAGTTCTCTGCACTCACCATACGAAACACAGCAGCATTGAACTGCTAATTTACGCAGGTATTTTGTGAGCGTGGTCCTTCCCCGGTCGAGCCGACCCAGTCGTGCTAAAACCATAATATAGTGCAGCATGGCTCTGTTATGTAAACTGACCGTACTAACTGATGGTATCTGCTGACGAAGCTGATTATGAAATAATAGTGAGAAAAGACTGCGAGACATAACTATTTTAGCGTGTCGGTAGCACACTCCTGTACTGAAAAGGAAAAGGCTAAAAGAGGATGCGGATGTCATTTTTTTTTCTTTTATAAGCTAAAGTGACATACGAACTCACAATCCACCTGATGGTGACTACTGTCAGCTGTGAGGACTAAATTTAAGTGCCTTACAGCCTGTAATTATTCTGGCTTCTATACCCTTCAGACCAGAACAGAGTAGTACAAGCAATGCCGGGTTCGTTTAAAAGAGGAGCATCATTTTGCACTTGGCATTGTAATGATTTGGAAGTAGTCATATTGATCGCCAACTCCGATAGAAATCAGCGCCAAAAGAAAACTTGTTACGTGACACGTTTTTTATTTATTTATTATCAAATATTTTTTTTAATAATTTGCTATACGGCACAGTGAATTGCAACTTCTCTTTTTATGTATGGTGATTATGACGAATTCTCCATAAGAAATAGGCCGATGCAAAGTTGTACCGTGAGAAGATATTTTTAAAATTTTATATGTAACGCATCGTGTATTTCAAATATAGTAACCTTACTTCATTTTAGGATAAGAGTGTGTATAACTATTGAAAAGGAACCAGCGAGAAGAAGGTCGAGGAGTCGCTTGTCACTTGATCCGGCTGGTTCAGCAGCGGATTCCCTAATCTCCTATGACACCTACGTTGGATTCGGGAACAACGTATGTGAACCCCGCAACGGAGTAACACACAAGGGCGTCGACCTTTTCCTTTTCTTCAAATAGGTTCAGGCGGGGATTACGAGTCTTCCGAAGACGTCCCGGTCCCAACGCCTTAATTCTTCAATATGTGCCGCAATGGGGAGAGAGGGCGCTTCTGTGCAACCGTTAACATCGGCTCCGTACTTTTATTATGTTAATAAAGTAAATAACGTGAATTGAACCGAAAAACATAATTCAAAGTTTAGTGTTCATCTCAATTTACATGGGATTGTAAAAGTGCTGTGGAAAAAACGATACTAAATGCAAAAATTGAACCTAAACAGTATTTAACAAACAGTGACTGTTTTCTTAAATTGTGGATTTGTTATGCAAAATTGATGGAAAAATTATCAATTCTATGAATTTACAAAACTCTTCCAGTGTAAAGGATTATCATACAGGTTAGTTCTGTGTACAATTTTTCACCGCTTCATAAACATAACCTCAAAGTAACGAAAAATAATTTCAAAAACACGTCGTCATTTCTACTGCATAATAACTAGTAGCGCCATCTGGACTTGAGTCAAGTAGGATAAATTACACATAACAGAAGCTGGAAAAACAAAACGTTGTAGCTCTTAAATGCACTAACAGAGGGCGACACCTGTATGTGAACATCGGCATATATCACTAATTGATAACGAATTTAGCTATAATTCTAACAAATAAACATGGAAGAAGTCTTGGCTACTCTAAGCTTAATCCGGAAAGAATTAGACGAACAAAAAAACACAATCAAGGAAAGTGGAGCAAAGGTCACAGAAAACGTAACTGAAAATATAAACAAAATAATTGATGAAAAATTAGATGCTTGGGAACGAAAGTGTGAAACATTAAAACAAAAAGTAGATAAACAAGAACAAAGATTGGATCTATTGGAAAAACAGGTGAGAAAAAGAAATGTGGTGATATTTGGCATTGAGGAACAAGAGCAACGCTACTCGGACTTGGAAAATATCGTTATTGATTTCATATCTAAACATCTATCAATACTTATATCACATAACGAAATCCAAGAACTAAGGAGAATTGGAAAAAAATCTGATAACCCTCGCCCGGTTGTATTATCACTCACAACTACGGGGAAAAAAATTGAAATCTTCAAACAGAAAAAGTTATTGAAGGATACTAAGTATTATATAAAAGAAGATTACCCCCAACATGTTTTGTAAAAAAGAAGAGAGCTGCAAGAAGTACTAAAAATAGAAAGAGAGAAAGGAAATAAAGTAATGATTAAATATGACAAATTGGTCATATTAAGGAATCCAGAAAATGTTCCTACCCCGAGAAACAACAAAAAAAGGTTCCTTTCTGTTTCCCCTCAAGAAAAGCAAACCAGCCATTTTCACCCAACCCTTAGAACACAAATTATTAAGAAAAATAAAACGACCCCTTTAAAACCTACGCCCACACCGCTACCCAATTGTTCTGAAGGAATAGTGAAGCCGGGCATTCGAAACTATTTAGTAAATAATACATCTTCAACTAATCAAAGAAACCATAACAAAAATGAAACCAATTAGCAATCAGGCCCCCCTCTCAAAAAAATCGAAGTAGCAAGAAAAGAAAGAAACAACTCAGATCATCTTCCAACCCGGTTGGTCACCGTGGAAGAGTATGACCACCACCCTCCAAGGAATATACCCACGATTACTGAACAAAAAAATAATAATAAGAAGTTTTATGTGGCAACGTACAATGTCAGGTCCCTATCTTCATACGAGCGACTGATTGAACTGCAGGAGGCCTTAATAGGGGTGAAGTACGATATCATTGGCATATCAGAGGTCAGACGCCTTGGCAGAAAAATAGAAGAATACGAGGACTTCATTCTATGCTATATGGGAGAGACTCCAGGAAAACACGGCGTTGGTTTTCTGATAAATATATCTCTAAAACCTAACGTAGAAAGCTTTACTGTAGTTACAGAAAGAGTTGCATTATTGAATCTCAATATACATGGATACAACATAAGCATAATACAAGTTTACGCGCCTACTGAATCAGCGGATGAGGAGGAGGATCACATACACTCCCTAGAACTAATTATTGAAAAGTACCAGGAAAAACAAAGACCACTCTACATCGCCTTTGTGGACTATCAAAAAGCATTTGATACAATATCTCACACGAGTATCTGGGAAGCCTTAAAAGCTCAAAAAGTAGAAAATAAATACATAGAAGTGATAAGAAACATTTATAGCAAAAGCACTAGCAAAGTAAAATTGGAAAAGATTGGCCAAAGCTTTCCTATTAAGAGAGGAGTAAGGCAAGGCAATCCGTTATCACCAAATCTTTTTATAGCTGTACTGGAAACCGTCATAAGAAAACTGAACTGGAATAAATGTGGTCTAAACATTAATGGCAAATACTTAAGCCATCTAAGATTCGCAGACGATATAATGTTATTATCAGAAACTAGCTGTGGCTTGCAATATATGTTAGAGTCCCTTAAAAGCAGCAGACAAGTGGGATTAGAGATAAACCTGTCAAAGACGAATGCCATGACAAATAGCATCAAAAAGTGTATCAGGTTAGAAAATAGGCCGCTAGACTACGTGGATGAATATATCTATCTTGGAAAACTAATAAGTTTCAAAACAAACAGTAATGAAATGGAGATACAGCGTAGAATAAAAATCGCGTGGAACAAATATTGGAGCCTAAAAGAAGTATTTAAAAACAACATGTCAATAAAGCTCAAAAAGAAACTATGGACTCATGCATTCTGCCCTCTCTAACGTATGGTTGCCAGACGTGGAAAATTACGAAGAAAATTAAAAACAAAATTAGTTCATGTCAGAAAGGAATGGAACGCAGCATGTTAAATATAAAGAAAATACAAAAAATACGACACACGAAAATACGAAACTATACTGAAGCAATGGACGCGCTGGCTTACGCTCAAGCACTAAAATTCAGATGGGCTGGTCATATAGCCCGATGCGATGACAACAGGTGGACTATAATTGTAACCACATGGAAGGGCCCGCCAGGCAAACGCCGAGCAGGGAGACCCTACATGAGGTGGGAGGATGACATAAAGAAGATCGCAGGAACAAACTGGTTAAGATTAGCAAAAAACAGAGAAAAATGGAAATCCTTGGAGGAGGCCTTTACCTGAGAGGGGTCCATGCTATTTATAATATTTAAAATATTTATATCATTCTAGCATTAAATATTACTTTATTGATTGAATTGTATAAGTACGAGATTATAATTTTATTTTTAATTTATAATTTCAATTTTGATTTTAATTTTGATTTTAATTTTAATTTTGATTTTGATATTTGTGTAATATAATAATTAAAAATTCAAAATTAAAAAAAAATCCAAATGTTTTTATGTTAATAGTAAAGCTAAATGTCATATATTATAATATATGGTTTACAAGTGCATATAAACAATAATTAATTAGTATGTTAATTTATGTTATCATTTAATTTAGGTAATCTGAACTGAATTGTTGCATAATAATTTCAATGCTCAAAATCATTGTAATGCATGGAAATAAAAGGCTTTTTATTTTATTTATGTGCCGCAATAGCGACACCAGTGGACCGTATTTACTTTTTTGTTATGGTGAAGGATTCCCTGGGAATAAAACAGTAATTATCTTCCGTTCCGTGAGAGAGTAATCACTTTTCCCTATCACTTCCCTACACTTTTCTTTCTTACGATGTCGTCGTCTTCACGCACTGATGTACGTGCAGGTATCGGGCCTCGGGGTAACCCCCATTGCCCGGGTGTCCTCATATCCCATTACTATGGGACAGTCATTAGGCCTATTTTAGGCTTGATAGCATACACGGGTTTTTCCGTAGTATAGTAATTATGTTTTCCGTAGTTATCCAACTACGGAAAAAGGAGGTTATCTAATTAAGTCAAAGTTGGCCTTTCAGCGGCATTGTGGGTTATTACTCAACTCTCTAATCACATATAGAGAGGAGTTCTCTTGGAAGAGGTCGCCCGTCCGGTGGCCGGGTGTGCAACGGCGCAAAGCCGTTGAGGTGTTCGTGTGGCCCGTTATCGGCACGGTCAAACATGCCGCGCGCTAACCGGGCCACAAAGTCGTGGATACTCTCGACCTTCAAGTCGGCCGCTATCACGTCATTCCGGACGTAGCGACCTGCTCCGACGATCGTCCTTAATGTCAGATTCTGCTGGGCCTGTAGTCGCCGCCTCAGAGGGTCGCTCAGAAGTGCGTACCAGGCCGGCGTAGCGTAAGTGATGATGGTCCGGATATACATCTTGTATATCCGGAGCTTGGTTCGTATTGGCAGCTTGGATGCCAGGACCGGCAAAAGCGTCGCCCGCGCACATCTGGCCCGGCGGACGACGAAGTCGACGTGCGCGGTCATGCGCAGCATCCTGTCGATCCTGCACCCAAGGTATGTTACAGCCTTCTGGTACGCAATCTCCTGGCCGTTGAGAAATTCCTGAGACGGCGAGTGAGCAGAGCGGTCGTCTTACCAACGTTGACGACCATCCTCCACTCATCCAGCCATGGTGGCAGCAGGTCCAGCAGACACTGCATCTTGGCAGTGGCTATGTGGGCTCTTCTGGACGAGGTGAAATAGGCGCTATCGTCCGCGAATAGCGCCAGCTCAACGTCGTCCTCCCACTCTTGAAGCCTGCCTGCCAGTGTGGGTATGTCGTTAGTGTAAGCCGCGTACAGGACTGGAGACAAACAGCTGCCCTGTGGGACGCCGGCTTTAATGGATCTTGTTGCGGATTCGGCGTCCTCTACGCAGACGTAGAACTTCCTGTCTTCCAGGAAAGACGCTATTAGCCGCAATATAGCAGGAGGGACACTGGTCTGTTGTTCCAGCTTATATAATAATCCTACGTGCCACACCCGGTCGAACGCCTTCTCGATGTCGAGAAAGACGCCCAACGATATGCGGAGAAGATTGTACTCTGCCGCAAGCAGGTGCAGCACTCTAGTCAGTTGTGTAACTGTGGAGTGACCCCTCCTGAATCCGTGCTGCTCCGCCCGAAGTTGGATGCACGGACGGAGACGTCTTAGCAGCAATCTTTCGAACAGTTTAGCTATATGTGGTAATAGCGTGATCGGCCTGTAGTTGGCAGCTCTACGCCTGTCCTTCCCGGGTTTCGGCAAGACGATGATTTTACCTTTTTTCCAGTCCTCCGGGAAGTGGGATGTCCGCAATATCCCATTGTAGAGTCGACCAAGCTCTACTATGACTCTATTGGGCAGCTGTCGGAGTGCAGCGTTGGTAATCCCGTCGTGCCCCGGCGCCTTCCTCGGTTGCAGGCAGGTTACTGTCCTCCGCAATTCTGCGGGGGAGATGAACCAGTCTCCTGCAAGAGGTGGCGCGAGCGTCGACTGGAACTCCTGTACGCGACTTTCCTTCCGGGCATGAAGCTCCACGAACTCCACACTTGCTATGTTCGGCATAAATTGCTCCTCGAAGTGCTCGACTAGGATATCCGCTCTGCCCTTGGCATCGTAACATCGTTTGCCCGTATTATCAGTCAGCGGGCAAACGGGAGGTTTGGATTTGGTCAACTGCCGGTTTAGTTTATAAAGCGACGCATCTTGCTCTTCCGCCTTCTGGATGCGCCGATCCCAGGCTTCTCCTCTGAAGGCCTGGACTAAAACCGACAGTTCCTCCGTTAGGGTGTTCAGCTGTGTTTTGATCCTGGGACAGCGAGTACGCCCCCAGAGCTTTCTCAGCGCTCTTTTGCGCTTGATCTGCACGCATATCTCACGCGGCAGATCGTCTCGCCTTGCAGTAATCGGGACGACCGTAGAAGCCGCGTGGAGGGCTTCCTTGATGTTATTGGTAATTCTAGTCGCAGCGGCCTCTACGTCGTCCGCTGTGCTTATAGGTTGGTGTGCTGGGTGTCTCTGCTGAAGGTGTTGACAGTAGAGCCTCCAGTCGACACGGGTTTTAAAAGCTCTAGGCGGCGTAGTCACTGCCTTTAGGCCAAGGGTTATCAGTAACGGGAGGTGCTGTGAAGGGAGGTCGTACAGCACTTCTACCACTATCGGATAGTTGACGTTCCTAGTGAGCACGATGTCTAACACATCCGGATGCCTCCTTGGGTCGGTAGGAACGTGTGTTGGTTCCTCGGGACCTAGAACGTCGTACTGGTTCTTTTCAGCGTCTTCGTATAGCTCACGACCCGGTGGGGTGATCACTCTGGACCCCCACGCCGGGTGTTTGGCGTTTAGGTCCCCGGCGATGATTACAGGTGCATCGCCTTCCATCACCGTCCGGATGTCTGAGGAGCAGAATGGAGTCCCTGGCGGGCGGTATGCTGCATATATCCTTAGTTCCTCGCCCGCCGCCTCCATTCTTATGCCGATTGAGCGCATTGTCTGGTAGGATGGTAATTCCAGCTCTTGATGGACGATGTCCCTCCTCACTAGAACCGCCGTCCCTCTGTAGGCGGCCCCTCGAGAAGTGACCTCGTCCCTTCTATAAATATGGAAATTTGGCAGCTTTATGCGCGTCTTTGGATTCAATATTGTTTCGCCCAGCAGTATGATATGTATGTCCTGTTGCTGGGCGACAGTGCGGAGTTCCTGCAGCTTCTGCTGTATTCCGTCCGGGTTCCAGTACATTAGGCGCAGGTTATACTCCTCCATAGTGTCGAGCCAGGAGGTTTGCCAGCGCCTTCATAAATGCTGTTATTGGATCAGTCCCGGCTCTGATGTCGGCCAGGACTTGTGTGCCGACCTCGATGGCAATACCAACTAGGCGCTGGATTGCATCGACTGTTTCGAGGCCGGCCGTCGGTGTTCTCCTATCTGAAGGCGTTGGTGCTGGTCTCGGGCGTTGGACTTCTTGTTTTTGGGTAGAGCGCGCTCTGTGTGTGGGTTGGGCTCTCTCTTCGAGTGGAGCCCTCTCCTGCACACTACCCACGCCCTTTTTGGCAATCTCCTTTATAACCTGCGCCTGAGGGGCTATTGGTTCTGGTGTCGGGGTAGAGGTAACAGCCCGAGGAGGCTGCGACTTCTTCCTGCTTCTCTCCCGCCTCCTCTTTTTTGAGGGCTGCCGTTCTGTGGCAGGGTTGGCGGGAGGTTGCAGAGTCGCCCCGGTGGTTGCCCTTTCCTGATCGGGTTCCACCGTTTCCTTGTGTGGTACGGGTGGGGGAAGGGGGGCTGATTGTCTGCCCTTCCCCGTGATGGTAGCCCACCCGTCATTCTGGATGGTGATGGCTTTAGGGCGACTCTGGGGGATCCTTTTCGGGTCCTCCGGGAGTAGCCCCGGTAAGGTTATCCCCTGCCTCCGTGCAGTCCTCCTCAGGACTGGGCAGCGACGGTCGTTGGCTGTGTGGTTCTTGCCACAGTTGGCGCATGTGGGTTCTTCCTCTCTACCCCGAGGGCAAAGGCTCGCTATATGCTCCCCGGCGCAGCGTACACACTTCACCGGCCTGAAGCAGTTTGCTGATGCGTGTCCAAAGGCCTGGCAGCGATGGCATTGGGTTTCTTTCTTGATTATATTGTATACTGAGTTATCACAAAACTATACGCGAAAGAGAGCCGCGCTCTCTGTGCGATTACGCCACTTAATTACATCAATTTGTACTATCACTCTCTCACGGTTTGCCCAATATCTTTATTTGCATAAGACATACATTTATACATTTTACTTATAAAGATAGCACAAAAAATATATATACTATGATATACATTACATTTTATATCACAAAAAGCCTTTTATTTATTCAACAAAATATGCCTATTTTACAACATATGCACCAAGTTAGAATTCTTAAATATCTAACATATAAGGTTGAAACAATGTTCTTTACTTGAAATTATAAATATCTTAACTAATACAATAGTTTAATTTACATTTTTCCCATACATTTTACCATTTAAAACACTTTTAAATTTACTTACACAAAACTATCAATGTTTCACTAATACAAAGGAATTTTCACATGAAAATAACACAGAATTCACCTATTTTGCTCATACAGTCAATTTGAAATATTTGACAAGTCAATTTTACATAAATTGCTGAAATTTGCAAATATTTAAATTTCTACTTATTTTGACCTCGCGCGGCTATGAACTCACGCTATTTGAACAACTAATTCCCACACGACTTTCAATTGTCGGCAAAAATGGCAAATTCAGCACACACGGCTATCAACCAACACTAGGTGAACAACTGATTCTTCACGACTCCCAAATTGTAGGAAATTATTTCTAACTAGATTTTTATCAGTTATCATGTCTCTTATCAGATAACATAGACAAAATATTTCATAAATCAAACATCGAAAATAAACATTTTGTTTTCACACAAAACGTATCAAACTTATATAAGATAATACTTATGCAATTAATCTCCATTGATTCTACTTATCCACAAAGTGATCATTTCGACCGGGGAACAAATCCTGGTCTCTAACTTTATTTTAATATTCCTTTAAATTAACATTATTGGAAAGGTGATTTCAACCGGGGAACTGAACCCGGAAACATAATTTATATCTTAAAAATTCCCTTTATGAATTTATTAAGAAAATATTACTAAGAAAACGACAAACTAGTCCGGCCCGGGAATCGAACCGAAACCTTCAAATCATTAATTCGATATTTCTTTAGGATTCAACCAAGTGTTTTCTTATTAGAATATTATTGCTCGATAATTTGTTTTTAGAAGCTGTTCGTAATCGGTTTACTAGTAAATTGAAATATTCTTATAGACGCGTCACTAACAAATATCATATGAAACTCGCTTGCTGCCATAAAACAGAAATCGATAGACGATACTCAAACTGATTATTAATTTGTTACCTTTATTATAAGTTTGCTAGTTTATCTGAGGCCGGGATATTGTTATGACCGTAATATGATTTAAGGCGACGTTGCAATCCTAACTTTTCGACCCTCTGTTAAACTAGTTAAATGTAACTTGTGCGCAAAACAAAATGAAATATATAAAAATTGAACATACAGACAAGGGCTATGTGAAGACAGGGGGTACTATGTGTGACGCATACGCATTTTAATTCCTATCCGAGGATCGATGTAGTTGCCTATCGATGTAGGGTCACAGTATTTCTTATTCTATTGTATAAAAAAAACGTGAATCATAATAGTTGGCACGACAAAAATAATAAGGATGAAACTACATCGTTAATTAAACGTGTTGCTTGCAGAAATTCCCAAAAGTAACCTTGCAAAATTCATCTCAAATGAGAAGGTTATTTTTTTAGGTTGTGTTGGAAAAATCATTTTTATTTTTGTCTTAGAAAGTAAACAAACAAAATTCAAAGAGTTCAAACGTTACTTGCCAGTTCAAGCCGAGGCATGTTTAAGGTTGGACGTACGTAGTGTTTTTAAAATTTTACCCGCTATAGTACTAATTATAGCTCGACAGTTGTAGGAAGCGAGGTAAATTCTTCTTACTAACAGAATATAGTTTCTACAAGAAGGCCTTATTTAATTATTGAAAAACAATACAGTATTAAAACGAAAAGAAATCTCTATTTTAAACGGTCAATGATCATCCACATCAATAGTCGTCACAAGTCTATTATTACACTGTCCCTCCAAACTTATTGCGAAAATACGGTAACTGCGTCAATTGACTGTTTGCATGTTTGCGGTCCATCAGCACAATATCAGGCTTATTCACAAGAATAGACCTATCTATGATGATGACCCGGTCCCAGTAGAGCCTGGTGAGGTCACTTTCGAGCACGGCTTCCAGCAATTACTTATAATAAGGCAGTTTCCGATCAACGAGACTGTATTTCAGAGCGAGCTCGTGGTGTAGAATCCTGGCAACCTGGCTACTAGGTTGTGCCTGTGCAAGTACTCAGAAATAGAAAGCGCCGAACAATCGGAGATAACATGCATAAGTGACTCACCGGGATGGCGACAAGCTCGACAGATGTCGACGGTGCCATCCTTTAGGATTTAGATAGGTTCTTAACAACCTGAACCTGTATTGAACAGATAAAACCCTCGGTTTCCCAGAAGAGGTCACTGAAACATAGCCAGTTGAGGGAGATGACTGTATCTACGAAAGGCTCATGCAGAACCTTGTAGAACCTCCCGTCTCGTCGTCCTGATCCGGTCCTGGGCCCGCTCCACATAACTTTGGTCGCTTCAATAATTTATAGAGCCTCTTCTGATCACTCTGGAAGAAACGATTCACGTTGAACCACCTTAACTTCTCAGTAAATCACCAAATCCGCTTCCCCCAGGTGGCAATTCTCGGCTTCAGTTCATCTATGCGCTCCGTTAGTTTCTGCGTGATATCCGGCTGGGACAACCTGATATTTGTCCCAGCAAACGTCATTCTAATTGTGCGTAAAACTCTCGGCCTATTATCACCCGAACTGAAGCTTGTCAGTCTGCCGATGAGGATCCTTGCCTTTGCAATATGGTCCGAAATTCTTTTTCTCTAGGCTTGGATGGCGCTACTTTGTTTAGTAGCGCGTCCAGCCGTGGGAAGTTTGGCGCCAATAATACTACAAACCGTCAGTGCGGCGCCAAAAAGAATTGAGTCCGTCTCGCAAAGGTCCCGGTCGGCTTCCAAATAGGTCACCAGCATTAGGTAAAGAGCCGGCACGACAGCCCGATTCCGCTTGCTTAGGAGTGTGCGGGGGAGTCGCGGTCGATTTTCGAGAGGCGTACTGCGCGTTTCCGACAGCGCCTTTTCAAATATGCTCCTCATTTTTCCTAGTTCATGTGAGACTATTCCATCATCGTCTGAATCAACCACAACTGGAATATTCACGACGGCATCTACGTTTGCAGGTTGCTGCCCAATTAGTGGCGCCGCATTCCCAGACGTAGCGCTCGGTCTGCCACGTTTTGCTCAGTGACGGTTAGAGATGGATCAAGCTCTGCAAAGTGATGCATCCGAGCCCGATAAGCTAACCTTCTAGTTTTTTCCCCTTATCCCCTTATATTATTATTATTATTATTATTTAAGTCCATGTGTTAGGTCGTTAAATAAAAAAAAAACTAAAAAGATATGATCATTCTGGTTAACATCCAGAAATCCTTTCAGTTGAGTTAGACTGAAGACTTTGGCGGGAGTGAGTGCACCCAGAAATCCATGCAAATGTGATAAGGGACACCCCTGCTCCCCCTCCCCTACCCTTCCAGCTCCTGCCGGAGAGGATTTCTAACATTACCCATTCAGTGTTGGGAAAACCTAGGTTTATTCGGGTAGTCTCCGAATCTGTATTGAATTTGGTAATATTTCGGGCTTCACCCAAGAAACTGAGATAATCCTAGGTGTCCCCGGGCAAATTTATTTTTACACACTCTCACTACCTGCAACAAATACACATTCACTAGAAACCGATAAGTTCACCTATGTCCAAGGTAGAGTCATTTGGTTATCGGAATATTTTTAGTTCTCATTGCAACTACGGTAGATGATGAATTTCAAGTTGTCATTAGTCTCTTACATCCAATAACTAACACCCCAACAGCAAATATATTTCATCATCATCATCATCATTACAGCCCTTCACAAGTCCACTGCTGAACATAGGCCTCCCCCAAGTAATGCCACAAAGTACGGTCCTGAGCCACCTGCATCCATCGACTTCCTGCATGTCTTACCAGGTCGTCACTCCATCCAGTGGGGGGTCGCCCTACACTACGCCTACCGGTACGAGGCTGCCACTCGAGAACCTTTCTTCCCCATCGGTTATCGGTTCTTCGAGCTATATGGCCGGCCCATTGCCTCTTCAGCTTACTAATCCGTTGGGCTATGTCGGTCACTTTGGTTTTACTGCAGATATCCTCATTTCTGAGTCTATCACGCAGAGAAACTCCGAGCATAACCCTCTCCATAGCTCGCTGAGCGACCTTGAGCATCCTCATACGGCCAGCAGTGAGGGACCACGTCTCTGATCCGCAAGTCATCACTGGCAACACGCACTGGTTGTACACTTTAGTTTTCAGAGATTAAGGTATACCTCCCCCCCGAACGGGTTCCCGCCTTGTCGTGGCGGGGGGGCTTAGTAGCCGTGGCTTGGTCTCCCACGGTGAACAAAGAGGAACCCACGTGGCTGGCCCGAGGTGAAGGGCCGGCCTGAGGTGGCCACTCCGAGTGGGCTTGGGGAGCCCACTTTGGATGTGTGCTGGTGGACTGCAGCGAGTGGGGACTCGCGCACCCTCTACCGCTGCAGCCGAGGTGGAGTCGCGGAGGAAGAGGAGTGTTGGTATGGCGATGCGCCACTTGCCCTATCCTTCGCGACTCAAACGGGGCCGCACCGTTGATGCCGTGGTGGTGGGCTGCGGGGGGAGAGGATTGTCGGTATTGCGAGGCGCCGCTCTCCCTACCCTCCGCAGCCGAATCTTGGTTGGCGGCGGAGCCATAGACCAGATCCGCCGCTGGGGTCGGGAAAGCTAGTGCTACTAAGTGCTCGTTTTTCCTGGCCCCATGGCCTTTGTGCATCGGACGCGGGGGCGTCTGTTGCACAGACGTAATTGGACCGTGGAGGAAGGCGCGCCATGTGTTCTGGTGCGCCTTACCTGGGAAAGAGAACGGGGAGGAATTTTCCTCTCCCGAGGAGGTGCTGCCATGGGGCGGCAGGCGCTAGTAGGGCCGCGGATGTGTGCGAAAGCGTTCCCGTAGCCCTGCCAATATGCGACAAAGGTGGAACACCATGGGGTTTTAGTCGGTACGAGTCCGACATAACCCGTCCTTGCGCCCGCGAGGCGGGTATGCGTAGGCATTTCCCCATGTAGAAAAAAAAAAGGTATACCTGACGAGAAGATGTGTCGTAATTTCCCGAACGCTGCCTAGCCGAGTTGAATCCGTCGATTGACCTCTCGGTCGAAGTTAGACTTACCTAGTCGCACTATTTGTCCCAGGTAAACGGACTCGTCAACAACTTCGAGCATAGTGCTCCCAACAACTACCGGCATAGGTGAGACATGGACATTAAACATGATTTTTGTTTTGTCCATGTTCATCTTAAGAACTATCCGTTGGGAGACACCATTGAGGTCATTGAGCATAGTGCTAAGGTCCTCCAGCGATTCTGCCATAAGGACTATATCGTCGGCAAATTGGAGGTGAGTGATGTACTCTCCATTGATGTTAATACCGTATTCTTTCCAGTCCAGTAGCTCGAAAACGTCTTCCAATGCAGCGGTGAAGTGTTTCAGGGATATCACGTCATCCTGTCTTACACCTCTCTGCAGTTGGATAGGTTTCGAGCTCCGATTCTGTACTCGGATAGCCGTCCTAGCCCTACTGTACATACACTTCAGCACTTCGATATACCGACAGTCAACTTGGCACCGCTGAAGGGACTGTAGCACCGCCCAAATTTCGACGGAATCAAAGGCTTTCTCATAGTCCACATACGCCAGGCAAAGTGGCAGATTGTACTCTTCAGTCTTCTGTACAATCTGCCGCAGGGTATGTATGTGGTATATGGTACTGAATCCCTTTCGGAAACCGGCTTGTTCGGGAGGCTGGAAGTCGTCGAGTCAGCGTGCGAGACGATTCGTAATGACTATCGATAACAGCACGTAGACGCGGCTCAGAAGGGAAATCGGTCTGTAGTTCTTCAAGAGAGCGTTAATAATAATAATAATAATAATAATAATGTTTTATTTTGCTGTAACAGTTTAAGTACTTAGAATATATGTGACCAGTGTCTCCTTTTAAGCTTGAATCAGCCTGTGCCAGGGGACACTGCTCTTCCTTAAAATAGGTCATTTCTTACAAGAAAACTTAATAAATAATAATTACGAAACAAAATAAAAATATATAAGTAACAATAATATATGTGGTCTAACAAAAATGACTTAATATACTTATTTATTTACATTTATAAATCAGCCAAAGCAACTTAAGCAACATAAGCCTGAATGCGCGCGCGCGTGTGTGTGTATGTGAGTGAGTGTGTGTGTGTGTGTGTGTGTGTGTGTGTGTGTGTGTGTGTGAGTGTGTGAGTGTGTGAGTGTGTGTGTGTATGTGCGTGTGTGTGTGTGTGTGTGTGTGTGTGTGTGTGTGTGTGTGTTTGTTTGTGTGTGTGTGTGTGTGTGTGAAACTGAGTGGTGTGTTTGTGTGTAAAATTCTAAAATAATATAATGTAATTTAATTATTGCTTCATTACTCTAGAAGAGCCTCAGTGTCATCGTAAGACTTAGGGAGTAGCCATATCTTAAGAAGTCTTCTACATTCAAAAAAGACTTTATCATATACTCCCAATACCTTGTTTGCTGTATTATATAGATGTCCTGACCGTTTGGTATATTGTCTTTTAGCAAAGGCAGTGTTGCTTCGAGGAGCTCGTACAACAATGTCATGTCTTCTCCTATTCTTGATATCAGGATTGTAAGGCAAGGATAAATGTTTTCTTAAAACTGCCTGCATTATGTATAATTTCCTAACAGAAAGAATACCAGTGTTTTGGTAAAGACGCTCGGTCGAAAACCCCAAATTTTGAAAACACATGGTCTTAATTAGTCTTCGCTGGGCCCGCTCTACCTCAATAAAACGGGTTTTGGCAGCACCACCCCAGATAGATATACAATATATCAAGATAGATTGCACCAGCGAGTAATATATTTTAATAAGGAGACCTTTTTCAGAGCTAGTTTGGTTGTCAATCATCCTGGGCACCACGTATCTCAGCATCCTGAAGATCCAGATTAATTTTCTGAGTCTTGAGGAAACATATTCCAGCTGCGGATACCATGACAACCTCTGATCTACATAGACGCCTAGGTATTTTACTTGGTCAACTTTCTGAATTTCAGGACAACTACAAGTTATTACATTTGGGCTAGTATTGCATTTATGTATTTTTATAGAAAAGTCTTTTGGTGGTTGTGTATTGTTATAAATACTAAAGCAAATATAATTAGTTTTGGTGGTATTTAAAGAAAGGAGGTTATTGCTTAGCCACTTGTTTATCTGTTTCAAGCCACTCTCAGCCTGTTTCCTTACGTTTTCCCATGAGTCTGCACTGAAGACTACGGCTGTGTCATCAGCGTATGAAAGGATTTGAGCATTTTTTATTTTCATATCACAAAGGTCATTAATGTAAATGAGAAAAAGAGTAGGCCCAAGGACACTACCTTGAGGTACACCATATGTCACTTCCGAGTCTCCACTAATGAAGGAATCAAGTTTTACCCTCTGTATCCTATTAGACAGGTAGTCCTTGAGCAAATTAAGTGGTGTTCCCTTCATACCAATTGCTTCCAGTTTACGCAACAGGATAGGGATAGAGACAGTGTCAAACGCTTTTTGTAAGTCAAGGAATACTGCCATGCATTTTTTGTGACTATCAAGTTTCTCAACCACCAGCGAGCTCAGCGCAGAGACTGCGTCTTCAGTCGATCTTCCCTGTCTAAAACCATACTGAGAGGAAGATAAAATATTGTATCTGTTCAGATAGTTAAGTAACCGCGAATTGAGCAACTTTTCCATTATCTTAGAAATGGCGGGCAAGACAGAGATCGGTCTATAATTAGTTACACTGTCTCTATCCCCTGATTTGTGAACTGGAGTAATGATAGCCTGTTTAAATAGCGATGGAAAGGTCCCCTTGTGAAAACAAAGATTTATGAAATGAGTTAAGATCGGTACAATTTGAAGTCTCACACGCTTGAGAAATATGGTAGGAATGTTGTCCCAGCCAGGGGCACTGCTCGTTTTTAGTGACAGTAGTGTACTAGACACCTCATCCTGATCAGTGTCAAGCAAAACAAAAGAGTTTGACTGAGTTGGTAAGTTGCGCAAATAATCATTCAATTCCTCTTGAGACAGCTGTACCTGTTGAGACAGTTGTCTCCCTATATTTGCAAAAAAGTGATTTACGTAATCCGCAGATGCAGCTGGAGAGGGCATGACGTTTAGTAGATCTATATTATTGTTATTATTACTCATACTGGTAAAGGTAATATTTTTAATATTTTTCCATAATTTTTTTATTATTATTAATAGATTTATTCAATAATTCTCTTTCATATTGTCTTTTTAGTTTTTTAATAAGATTGTTACAAAAATTTCGATATCTAATATATATAATTTTATTAAGTTCATTGTAGGGGTCGTCTTTTACATTCTTTTGCAATTTATTTCGATTTCGGATACAGCGCAGAATTCCAGGCGTGATCCATGGCTTAATGTTACGATTTTTTTTAGGTATAGTAGTAACGACAGTATTGTTTTTAATTATCTCCTTTAGACTATACACTAGACCATTTATCACAGCATCCGGGTCATTGCAGTAGATCAATTCTGTGAGGTTTTTAGTTTCAAGGTCTAGCGCAGCAGCTTCCTAATTTACAATTGTTCTAGTTTTGCTTGCTATTTGATGGTTTTTTATTTTTGATATCGAAATAAATGTGGTAAAGTGGTCCGTAGTACTAGTATGTAATACAGCTATTGTTGCATGGAATTTGGTTTTATTCATTTTCATCATAAAATGGTCCAAACAATTTTTTTCCCTGGTAGGGATTGTGTGACCAGGTAGTATACCGTACACTGCCAGCATATTTAAGTAATTGATGCGATCTTTTAATTCATATGGTGGTTCTATAGACTTGATTGTTATGTTGATATTAATATCACCCGCAATTATTATACTTTTAGAAGAGTTTAGAGAGTCCAAGTGAGTACTTAGGGAATCGATAAAGTCATCTGCGTTAATATAGGAAGGAGAACGATAGATACACAGAATGGTATTATTTAATATTTCGAGTTGAAGACAATTAGCTTGAGCTAATTTTATTTCACTTACTTTATGTTTTAAATTACTTTTTATATAAACGACTACACCAGAGTTTTGATTTAATTGAGTTTTAGTGAAATAAGAGTGATAATTAGTTATTTGTGGAATAGGTTTGTTTTGGTCTAATCTGCATTCAGTTAAAGTAATGACATCTGCTTCAAATTCAAGGTTTGATAATATTAGTTGAAAGTCATCAAAGTTTTTATATACACTGCGTATATTTTGAGAGATCATGGTGAAATCATTTTTTTTTTACTTCAATACATTTTTTTAATTCTGAAATATCACATTCAAATGAGCGAGCAATTTCTAATGCGTCCAAATCATTTATTGTGTTGATTGTGTCACCCATTTTGTAATTGTAGGTAAAAACTAGTCATATTAATATGGGGATGTCGGATATGATTTAAATTTGAAGTTTCGTTCAAGATAGATAACGGGCTTATGTAATATGCATATATGTTAGAATGGTAGAAGTAAGACCTGGGGTTTTGCAGTATGTAATAATATTTTATGAATGTGTGAATGCTTGCAACCAAATGTATGGGAATATATATAAATTTAAGTGTAAGTGAATATGTGTGTGTATATGTGTGCGTGTAAGTTTGTGTGTTTATGCGTGATGTAGAATGTGAGTGTCCTTCAGGCTGGACTTCATGCAAATAATTAAATGAATTGTATGCGTAACACTTAGGTAACCATAATAACAGCGCCAAAGCGTGACTTAAGTTAAAAAGACAAATAGTTGTATCATCATTCGGCAGCGAGAAACTCTGCAGAATGCACCGCAACATTTTTATGTAGTTAACATATGAATGGTATTCTAGCAAAATGTCTACAATATATGGATTTAAAATAGCATGCAAAAGAAATACATCTATGGCACTAAGTAATAAATAATTAAAAGTATTATTAATAAATAGTCAGTCTTGTAACAGCAAATTGTGTACCTGTTCCTCACTTTTTATTGGAATAATAGCCGATTGTTCATTTCTTCGCACATACACTTTTCCGTACGCCGTCCAGCAAAACTTATATCTCTTGGACTTGACTAAGTCTCTCGCCAAATAATGAAGTCGAGACCCTTTAGCAGTCAAGTGTTCCGACAGGAAAACGGGCGTGTCTTCATTCGTTTTTAAACCAAGATGTTTTGCACACAATTTCGTCTTATTTCTTATATTGAAAGACTTAGCCATTTTAAGTACATCCGCTTTCAGCAGGGCCGACGATGTTTCTACTATAATAGGTGTACTTTTTTGGTCTGGGTTTTTCCCTTTTAATCTGTAGATATCCTTAATGTCACCTTTATTTATTTTACAGTCTATGGTGTCTGAGAGGCACACAACCATATCGATCAGGTCCTGCTTATTCTCTTTTTCCTTCTTGGGCACATTTTTAATCTCAAAATTTGTTTTTCGGCTCCCTGTTTGAAGATCTTCTATTTTTTGCTCGAGATATAATATGTATTGCCTGTCTTCTTTGATATGACTCTCCATCAATGTAATCTTTTTCTGAAATTCTTCATTTTGTGCGGTTAAATACCCTATCGAGCTCAGTATGTTTTGAGTAGATTCTTTTATTTCCTTAAGTGTCGAATTGAGGTCCGAAAACTCTTTTTTGTGTGATGAATTGAAGAATGTAACTAATTGTCTCATTTCCTCCCTGAAGTTATCAAACTGATCACTCAATTGCTCATTTGGCTGGTTTTCAAATGGTACCCGTGGATAGGTGCGTTGAGTTACAAAGTTTGGTGGCGTTTTTTCCTCCGCCAGGGACATGTCAGTCGACATGTCACCGACACCGTCCAAGTCAATATTTGTGTTGAGTTTCGAATCCATTTACAAAGTACCAAGACAACAGAAGTCCGTAGGCAGTCGCAGTAACTAATGTCTTTGTAGAGGCGGGTCCACGCAAGTGACGAAAAATTGCTGAAATTATGCTTACTGATTTGCGGCTGGATACTAGGGCGACAGAAGTTTGCAGGAGCACAGTGGTCGGTGAGACACAGTAGGGCAAGATGGCGTTGCGCACGAGTATTGTCTGGGCGTGGTTACGCCTTCCGGGCGTGGTTACGCCTTCCGGGGCGAGCAGCAAACGGTGGTGGGCGGGCACGGCGCCGACGAAGCGATGAATCAGTGAAGCGAAAGGCTACTAGGCGCGTACCAGGAGCACACTACAGAATAACCTCCTCACGTTTATGCAACCCTATTTTAGTTATTTTAAATTTTGAATAAATACTTTATTAAAACACGTCTGAACACCTCAGAGTCCGGGGGGGAAGAGGATGCGTTGTCGCCTTTCTTAAAGAACAAGACCACCGCACTTCTGCTCCACGCCTCCAAAGTAGTGCCACCATGGAGGACGGAATTGAAGACCTTCTGAAGGACTTCAAGTACCGCTGTTCCACCAGCTTTCAGAAGCTCCGCTGTAATTCCATCCTCGCCTGGGGCCCTGCCGTTTTTAAGGTGCTGGAGAGCCATTCTAATCTCGCTCAGACTGACGTCCGGGATATCATCGGAATAGTGTCGGGTAAGACTTGCTCTTGGATCGTTACTCACACTTACGTGTGGCTCCAACGATGATGTGTACAGCTGCCCATAGAACCTCTCAATCTCACTCAAAATCTCAGGTGTCGGAAATCTGTGTCTCGGAAACGATGCTCCCACACTCAGTCTTCAGCTTTGACAGTTGGCTCTTTCTGGCAGACAAAGACTTTGGAGCCCTGGTTCCGCTCGATCGCTTCTTTAATACGAGCAGTATTAAAGTTGCGTAAGTCTCGCCGCATGCATTTGGAGATCTGTCTGTTCGGTTGCCTGTATGCTGTCAAATCTGTTGACGATTGCAGCCTCATCTCCCGTCTAACAGCCATGAGATTAAGAGTGTGAGCGGAGAGTTTTTGTGTTCTTCTGCGGCGGGTCTTGCAGAACTTAGCTCCGACCACATGGACAGTTTCCACGAGCTTGTCATTCATATCGTCCACTGCATTGCAATCTTCTAGGCACTGAAAGCACGTAAATCGAGCTGAAATGTCTCGGGATTCTGGATTGGAGCACGAGGGGGACGGAGCGTTGACTTCATTAGACGAGACCTCTCCAACTTAACGTTTAGGTTCAGTGTGCCTCTAACCCTTCGGTGATCGCTGCCGGTTTTCACCCTTTCGTTCACTGAGACATCACTGAACAGTTGGCGTCTGGTCGTCATAATGAAGTCAATCTCATTTTTTGTCGAACTGTCGGGGCTCGACCAGGTCCACTTCCTGTGGGGCCGCTTCTGGAAGAAAGAGTTCACCATAAAGAGTCCCTCTTTCTCCATAAAGACAGCCAGCTAATGGCCCCTACGGTTCCGTTGCCCTACTCCAAATTTCCCTAACTTCAGCTCACCGCCTTCTCTTGTGCCTAGTTTTTCGTTGAAGTCTCCCATCAACACCGTTTGTTGGGTTTTGGAGGAATGCATGGCTCTAGAAATATTCTCATACATTTCCTCCACCTCCTCATCGGGATGTGCCGAGGTTGGTGCGTAGCCCTGTATGACCTTCAGCGAATACCGTTTGGTGATTCTGAGTATCAGGTACGCGACCCTCGTCGACACACTCCCAATCTTTACAACGTTGTTGACGAGAGACTTGTGGACGATAAATCCGACATCTCCTTGGGACAGATGGTCGCCCTCCCGGTGATAGAACAAGTTGCCGGACTCGAGGATTACCGTGTCCTCCCCCTCTCTTCGGACCTCAGATAATCCAATAATATGCCAGCGCAACTTGTCTACCTCTTCCTCCAGCTCCAGTATCTTCTCGTCAGTCCTCAGGGTGCGTGCGTTATATGTTGCCAGGTTGAGTCGTCGTAGGTGGCAACCGAACCTCCACCGGAGATTACCATTTACCATGGTCGCCACCGTAGCCAGGAATGGCGGGGCTGCCGGGGACTGGGGGGCGTTTATTTGCGTCTTTGCTCATGGGGGGATATTTGCCATAGTTGCCACGCTTGGCGAGCGGGTTGGCAACCGCAGTTTTTTATTATGTTATATTTGTTATTAGGAAGATGCTGCTGCCCATCTCCTGCCTGTCTCCCTCTGTCGCCTCTTACGACACCCACGGGAAGATATGGGGTACTGGATATTCTCAACCGCCACTACACGGCGGCAAAAAATATATTTATTTGCTACAAATTATTCCTATATTAATTAGGAATGTCAGAGCTTACAATAACGATAGCGTACTAATACATAATATATAACACGTTCTATAGTACTAACATAATTATTGTAATTAGGTCGGGGTATTTATGGAATTCAAACGAAGTATGCTGCGGGTGTATTGCTATTCTGAAAATTTAGTGCATGAATTCAGTGCACGTTCTGATTGTGCGTGCTGCGGGGCGGGTGCTTTGGCATGAATGACACACTTATTGCTTTTTTTATATTGTATATCAAACGTGCCGCTACGCTACATGGCTTAGATCGAATGCCTAACTTGTAGTTACTAACTTTCTCTATCAAAACGAGACATATTTATTATGTAATTACAAAAATATCGCGCTATTTTATACCACTAGGAAATAATTGAGTATAATAAGTGAATGAAGTAGAAGCGTATAGCATATATCTATATTTTTAATTTTTATAATTAAAAATTTAATTATGAAAGAAAAAGAAAAGAAACCATTAGACAACAAGATTGAAATAATAGACTTCCTACTTTACGCGTGGCAAGTGTTAATGAATTTGAACGCCCTTGACTTCGAACTGGCCGGTAGGTAAAGACTTACAACAAATTGGTAGTACTTATTTATATAGATAGATAGATCGATTTCATAAAATGTCGATTAAAAAAACAATAAATTCGATAACTGTCTATGCCATAGGCTTTTACTTCGTTCACCAATCACAACATACTTTTTAGTTAGGTATTATGGAGTGTAGAAGTAAGGAGTACAGACTGTGTATTAAAAAGTGTCTATAAAAACCTTTAAATAAGGTGGCGCTACTATATAGGTACGGGGTAAATTTTAAAGAACGCGCCGAAAAATATTAGTGGGATAGACGACTTTTTCGAGGTTATATTTACTAAATAAAATTATTTTAGATTTTAGGGCTCCTTTTGATGACATATGGAACTGAGACGTGGTCCTTCACTGCTGGCCGTATGAGGACGCTCAAAGTCGCTCAGCGAGCTATGGAGAGGGCTATGCTCGGAGTTTCTCTGCGTGATAAACTTAGAAAGAGGATATCCGCAGTAGAACCAGAGTGACCGACATAGCCCAATGGATTAGTAAGGTGAAGTGGCAATGGGCCGGCCATATAGCTCGAAGAACCGACAACCGTTGGGGAAAAAAGGTTCTCGAGTGGCAGCCTCGTACCGGTAGACGAAGTGTAGGGCGACCCCCCACTAGATGGAGTGACGACCTGGTAAGACATGCAGGAAGTCGATGGATGCAGGTGGCTCAAAACCGTGCTTTGTGGCATACCCTGGGGGAGGCCTATGTTCAGCAGTGGACTTGTAAAGAGCTGTAATAAATGAATGAATGAATGAGTAGTTTAGCAGCACACTTCAAACCGTCGAAACTGCTAAGTTCATTTCATCCCAGTAGCTACTCCAGCGCTGTTGTGGAGAGTTTTTGAACTGTTATTTACTGCTTACAGGTGACCACTTTTTCAACTATTCGACTATGGGAGTCGGTACTCCTTACTTTTACACTCCTTACTTTTACACTCCATATTAAGTATGTTAAAGAAGTCGGCCTGTATATACGAGTAGGGATTTGCTTAATACTGTGTGTTTCCTAACGAAGCTGTCACCGGCTGCCAGTTTTAAAAGTTACATAAAGCAATTAGAATAAGCAGTGTTCAACTAACCATAAAAACGAATTACGTAAACAATTACGTTCATAACAAGGGAAACATAACACGCCATAACTTCTTTAATTATATTTTCGTTTTAGTTTCATACACAGCAGAACATATAAAGCTGATTTTATTGACATATATCACATGTCTGACGTTTGTATAGCGCCTCAAGTGCAGGCCGCGCCTAAACCAGCTGCTCCTTTTCACAAACGGCTATTCGCTGCTATCTGTTCGTTTTTTTTAATGAACAGAATATAATATACATAGGTCACAAATGAGCAGTCTACTTGATGGTAAGTGTATAATGTGACCCATAGGCATCTATATCCATTCCCGTTTAGGAATAAAAATGCAAATGCGTTAAACGCCCTTAGTTTCGGTTGCGACATTTTAATTTAAATAGTTTTTTTTTAAAATAGTGAATACAAGGGTGACACTGAAAGTTCTTAAAAAAGCAAAAAATTAACAATCTAGCAAGTTATTACGAGGGCGGCACTGAAAATTTCAGGAATCAAGGAAGTGACACAACATTACTATTTAAAAATGTACTCGTATTTATTGCTTTTCGAAGTATTCTCCGCGAAATTTGACACATTTTTCCATACGATGGAACCAGCCATTGAAGCAACCATTCCATTCGGAAAGAAGCTGCGTTTATTCTTTATTTTAGGGAAAGTATAGAAATAATTAAGACTTAGGTCGGGGCTGTACGGCAGACGGTCTAATAGTTCTATGTTTTCTTGCTCTAAAAACTTTTTTTTTGTGTGCGGTGTGAGAACTCGCATTGTCGTGATGGAGGATGATGCGGCGGTTGCAGTTCTCTTTACGGAGCTCAGAAAAGACCTGTGGCAAACAAATGCTAGCATACAATTCTGCATTAACCGTTCCTTGTCTCTCAAGAGGAATAGTCGTAACATGGCCGGTTTTGGAGACAAACGTGGCCACCATTTTTTTTTGCAACACTCCGTGAACGAACAATTTTTGCTAGCTTTAACTCATTTTCGAACACCCAAACTCGTGACTGGGTTTTGTTTCGGGTTCGTACGCGTATATACAGGATTCGTCACCTGATACGATGTTGTATACAGCATTTGAGGATCCTGCGTGGAATCTTTCGAGAGTTCTGAGGCACCAAGTAACGCGAGCCGCTTTTTGCTCTTCACAGAGCGAATGCGGTATCCATCGGGAAAACGACTTTTTTACACCTAATTGTTCATGCAAGATTATTTGTATTTGACTCATGCCAATGTCTAAAGTTGCTTGAATTTCACGGTATGTCACATGTCGATCTTCCTCAATCAGCTTACGCACAGCATCAACGTTTTCTTGGGTGACTGCAGTTTTTGGACGACCTTGACGGGGATCATCACTGAGCTTGACACGTCCACGTTAAAATTCAGCAAACCAGCGATAAATTGTGGTTTTGGATGGGGCTTCATTACCAAATGCAGAAATCATCCGGTCAACACACTGTTTTTGTGTTCAACTAGTTCGAAATTCATAATAAATCATCGCTCTTGAATTTTCTCGAGTCAATTCCATTTTCTCAACGACGAAACAAGTTTGACAAAACCTTGTGACAAGACCGAGAATCTTTTTTTAAATGAATAAATGGTATTCGATTTTTAAAACCAAGCAGTTTTCAATTTAAAAGATTTTAATATGACAGGAACAGTGGAAATATTCCATTCCCGATACTTTTCGTGCAGCCTAGGTACTTTTATTATATCTTTTCAAAATAGTGTGCATTTACATCAATACATCGCTGCATCCGATGGAACTACTGAGAAAATCACTTTGCCCACTCGTCCTTAGGGGTCGCTTCGACGCCATTTTGAAACGCAGCCACTGCTTCCTCGGCGTCCATAAAACGTTTTTCTCGAAGTTTTTCTTTTTTTTTTCGGAAACAAATAAAAATCGCTAATTGCGAAGCTGGAGCTATGGGACGGGTGACCCAGTAATTCCACGTCCCACGTCGCCAAGTAGTCGATTGTTTGCTTGGCGGTGTGCGACGAGGCGTTGCCGTAGTGAAGGAGAACTCTACAGCGAAGTTGTTTCTCCCGAACTTTTTCCAATACAAGTGGCAAACTATTGTTAGTGTACCACTCTGCAGTTTTTCGATCCTCTAAAACAATTATTGGGTAATGATCTGTACTTCAGAAAAACGGGGCTACCATCTTTTTTGCCACGCTTCGGCCTCTCTTCACTTTAGTTATCAACTCCTCGGAAGGAAACACCCAGACAGCAGACTGTCTCTTAGTTTCAGGATCATAACAACAAGTTTTGGTCACCTAAGTATGTCGAACACAGCATTTGAGTTTCCTCCGTTAGTTTTTGGTCCTCTGTCAAATTATGAGGAATCCACCGGGCATAAAGCTTCCTGACCGCTAAATATTTATGGAGGGTTTTGAGCACTTGACTCATACCTAAGCTCTATCATACGCCGCACAACATTGATGTTATCATCAGTTGACGCCGTAGACGGCCGTTCCTCACGCATATCATCGCTGAGATTAGTGTGACCACGTTAAACTCATTAAATTAGTTGTAAACAGTGGCACGAGATGAAGCTTCATCGTGAAGGGCCAATCGAAGTCTATCTTTACTTTCTCGTTGACTTAAATGACATCGAAAGTCATAAAAAATCATTCTACAAAAATCTTTTTTGGGTTAAATTCATGCTGACGTGACACAGATTTTCAATTTGCCGCCAAATCGTAAACAAATGACAAATTAATAAGATACATACACAATAATATTGACAAAGAATTCCATTTTCAAAATATGAACTTATTTTTTTTTATTATATAGTTTACAATTGGCCAGTTCTTAAAACTTTCAGTGTCGCCCTCGTAGTTACCACATGCTCTTTCCTTTCGATGCATCGTTGTTACCTTGGCCTATCCATATAACAAACGAAGTAAATACTCACTAAGCAAATTGCTGTTTTAACGCTCCAGATAAAAAAGCTGTGATTTCTTGTGTGACCTTCGACGTTTCTAACATTACGAAAAACAAATCGTGCACTGGTGACTCACACGTCAACTGTTATGGCATCAAAGTTACAGCCGTCGTGTCCTTCTTTAAAATTTCTTTTGTTACGACTTACGACTATTGACTTTACAGTTGACGTCTTATAGTTGACGCCACGAGTCGTGAGCACAGATGAACTATGGTGGGGGTTGAGCCAGCGTAAGTACACTGTCGGCTAAAATTATTTGGTAACTTTATTATTTCAATTCGTAATTGAATATTTTCGCTAACTTTTTTCGAAATTCGGAGTCATTAAATCCTTTAAATATACGCCGTACAGAAGCTACGTAGACATTCGTCGCCTCAGCAGTCTGTTTCTAAACGTCTATCACGTTTTTCACAATATCTAATTTTTCATGTAACAAAACACTGAATAGACCATTGGTCGGGTTTGTCTATTTAACACCGAATTCTTTCTTCTCTGCATATTTAGACCTAAATCTGAATGCCCAAATTATTACAAAAAATAATTAACAACAATAAATATCAAAAACAGTTAAAAATAAGAAATACACAAACAACAATTAACAGCGAGGTAACACTACAATTAACAAAAATAAAGTTATAAAAAAGTTGTCACTAAAATTGCTCTCAAGTGTACGGTAGTCGAATGATATGTGCTAACCCAATAGACGACGAGAATTAGCTGAGAACCAACCACGTTGAGCGTCAGCGTTATCAACGTCATATCGACCAATAAAAAGTGTGCTCACGACTCGTGCCGGCAATTATACGCACAATCGCTATGCCCAGTATCTAAAAATGTTAATGAAAAGTAAGCAGCGTTGACTGTGCAAGAATAGAATACAATAGAATAATTTTTGATTCAATATAGGCGAATACTTCTTATTGAAAGTCATTGTTTATACTTTTACTTACTTTAACTACGATATCTAGTACTACGATTATCCACCCGCTTGCCAAGCCTGACATATTACTCAGATCCTGCGGAGGACTATTGGCCTGGGACATCCAAATAATTATAATTTAATCAAGATTTTTACATGTATTCGAATAACAATACTCGTATTAATCATAAACGTAAAAATAGTTACAAACCGTTACAGCCTATGAAAAGTCCACTGGTGAACATGCGCCTCCCCCATGTATTGCCTCATGGAGGGGATATTTGCCATAGTTACTATGCTCGCATCTCATGGCATCGTATCTCGTGGCGTCGCATTTCGTGCTTTTTCTTCCCTCTCCCTCTGTCTTCTCTTACGACACCCACGAGACGATATGAGCTAGTGGATATTCTTACACCTCCACTAACGATCGTATTTTTTATAACACGATTAAATTGTTATTCGAAATATCTGATACGATTCAATGAGGCAAAAGCATTTATTATTGCGTGAAGTTATATCAGAACAGTGTGTTATACAGTTAATTATCGCACTAATAAGCAAACTGTCGAGCAAATTTTTGCCATTCTTTCTTGGGACATAGAAAACTGACAAAAATGATACTTACTGGTTGTAAAAACTGCAGTAATATGCAAACATTACAGTTTTAATGTTCCTATATTAACGGTAGCTCCGTTTCACTTGATGTATTAGAGTGGGTAAATGTTGCAATCAGCGAAACGGTATGCAGCACGTAAAATTGGCGATGCTTTTGATTAAAGCACTCGGTGATTTATATCATGCTTGTTTCCGCTGTGAGGCATTGGCAATATTTTGATTGGCATTTCGGCCTACGATTTAGTTTTGTAATTTTTAACGGTTTCGTTTCATTGGAATACTACAATTTATTAACTTGTAGAGAAATTATTCAGAATATTGTGAATATATATTAATGTGTATAATAATATTCAGATATAAAAAGGTGTGTTTTTTTGTGTGGTGGTTTTTAATTAAATTGTGGTGCGTAAAATCGTGGTAGAGAGCGTTGTCTTCTTCAACCTAGGTAATATACTCCATTATGATTGTGCAAGCATTCCTAAGCTAGTTAATTAATTCTACAGGCTATCAAAAGTCCACTGCTGAAAAGTCTTCCCATACATTGTCGTATATGGAGAATAATTTCTGCAGTTGCTGAGCTTAGCAGGCAGGTTAGCAACCGCAGTTTTACTATTATTTTGGTGTTGTTATTAAGAAGATGATGCAACCAATTTAGTTCAATATTTCTCTGTCGTTCCTTACGACGTTCACGGGATATCGTATTCGTAGGGTTAATGAACTATTTTACTGTTGAGTTAATTAGCTGGTTGATGGTTTAATATAAATAATAAATTTAATAGAACCAATGACGTCCTCTCAGAAACATCGGACGTCATGCAGCGATGGAGTGAATTTTATAAAGAAATGTATGCGTGTCATGATCTTAGTGAAGGATCCGGGGGTGACGCCGTGACTGGCACGCCAGATACGGACCTCGATGACACTGAGGTCATCAGCATGAAAGAGGTTGAACGTGCGATTCGAAGTTTGAAATGTGGTAAGGCTGCGGGACTAGACAGAGTTACTGCTGAAATGATCAAGTACGGTGGGCCTCGCGTCTGGGACAGCTTTCATCTGCTGTGCAATTTGTGCTGGCGGACGGGAGATGTCCCGGATGATTGGCGATCCGCGGTCATTGTGCCTTTATATAAAGGTAAAGGTTCACATTTTGACTGCGGGTGCTATCGGGCGATCAGCTTGACCAGTTTAGCAAGTAAAGTTTACTCGAAGGTTTTGACACGTAGGATGCAAGAGAAATCGGAAAGATTCTTATGGGAGGCACAATGCGGATTTAGACCTGGAAGAGGATGCACGGATCGAATGTTTTCTCTCCGCATGATCACGGAGAAGCTTCTGAGTGTTAACCAGAGGATTTTCTGTGCTTTTGTGGATCTGGAGAAAGCATTTGATAAGGTTATAAGGAAGAAAATGTGGGAACTGTTGCCGGGATATGGTGTGGATGGTCGATTGTTAAGGGCTGTGCAGTCACTTTACTTTGACTGTAAAGCCTGTGTGCGGGTAGGGCATGACCTGTCACCCATGTTTAGCGTCCAAGCGGGCGTAAAACAGGGTTGTGTCATGTCTTCCTGGCTGTTCATACTGTATCTCGACAGCTGTTTACAGAAGCTGAAAAATAGCTGTTTGGGTGTGAAATTGGGTGACATAAAAGTTAATTGTCTGTTGTATGCTGATGATTCAGTGCTTATTGCACCATCAGAAGCAGAACTGCAGACATTAGTCACGTGTATGAAAGAGGAATGTGAAATTAAAGGTCTCCGTTTGAATGCTAATAAAACTAAGGTACTGGTATTTGAAAAGGCCGAAGAGAGAACGAAATGTGAAATATGGGTAAATCAGGAATGTCTAGAACAGGTAAATGAAATTGTATACTTGGGGAGTGCTTTCAGCCTGGATGGAAGATGTGATTTAGATGTGGATAGGCATGTCGCTGCCGGAAACAAAGTCAATGGTGCCCTGAATGCATTAGTAAAAAGGCAAGGCGTGGTGAAGAGTGCACGCCTTGCAATACATAACGCAGTGTTGGTACCGACTTTGTTATATGGCAGCGAAACCTGGGTATGCCAGAAGAAGCATAAAAGCAAGTTGAATGCAGTGGAGATGCGATCTCTTCGTAAAATGTGTGGCGTTAGCATAGCCGACCGAAAGCGAATCGAAGAGATTCGCAATATGGCAGGATTGAAAGATGACCTTATCACAAAAATTGATAGGGGCGTACTCCAATCGTTTGGGCACGTTGAACGAATGAGTGAAGACCGAATGGTGAAGAAAATATATAGAGCGAAAGTAAATATTAAGAGGTGTCGAGGTAGACCGAGACTAACTTTCGAAGACCATGTAAGCAAATTGCTCGAAGAGGGGAGGGTCAAGAGTACTCGGATACCTAGACGTGCATGTATGAAGAAGTTAATGAACCTGAAAGAAGCGAAAGAGGTATGTAAGGATCGTGACACTTGGCGATCTGTTCTCTCTGGCTACCCCGTTAGGGATTGTGCGTGAAGATAAGTAAGTAAGTAAGTAAGTAAGTAAGTATGGTTTAATATAGGAAGCGAAAGATAAATATTTCCAAGAGTCTACTGGCCAACGCAAAGGCACTCACTTGCTCAATCAAGGGAACCAATTTAAAGCTTATTTCACACTTCCTCTTAAGTCTTACTCCCATTCACGCGGCACGCTTAATCAAAGCGGACACTCAAATGCCCATTCCTACTTGTTGAATGTCGAACTGACAAAAAGGGCGCTCAACCTTCACTCAAAAACGTTATAAAACATTTTGTATAAAACATTTTATATAAATTTAAATTAGTCAGCCTTTCGGTTTTCTACATGAAGCATTTCAGAAAGTGTCCGCTGGAATTTCTTAACTTAATTCCTCTCCCTTCCACCAAAGGACAACTAGATGGCCAGACGCCATTTATTGACAACTTACCACGCAATCGAACCAAATAGTTTGCTTCATAGTTCGTCATGCGAACAGCAAAGGACAAAGAAGTGGAACAAGTTGCGACATGTCTTTCCATCGGATTACAATGTGGGTGTCTTCAAGGCAAAAGGGAAAAGGCTTTTGCTAAGTCCGTGCGCTTTACCCTCTTCGGCTGCATCACCTATTACCTTCATGTGGGGTAGTAGTCAATCATGGGCTTAGAATGGTTAAAAAAAGTGTTCACATTATCCAAAACCGATTTTTTCTTTGACAAATCTGGTCGAAGCTGACATAAAATCGTCGGCATAGGTGGCGGCAAAGTTTTCCAGCGCTGCATGCCGGACCAAAAATCACGACGGATTTCGCTTGATTATAAAATGATTATGATTCGCTTAATACATAAGCTCCGAAATCACTGTTCGTAGTGGTAGGAAAAAAATTATTTTTTTAGGTACATAAAAACAAAAGAGCTTACGCCTGTTACCCAGAAGGATACGTAGAGGCTACGGACTTCCATTTGGCACGATCCTGGAATCTGATATTATAAAAATAGGGACAGGCTGTCAGGTCAAAAGTAGGCAAGTAGTGTCGGAGTTGCAATCAGATCCGAATATTTTACACACATTAGCATGTCGATGAAGCGAAATCATAAGACTTTACACATCTAAAAATCGCCAACGCGCTTAAACTTTACTTCAATAAGTATACTATATGAAACAAAAGAATTAAACTTAGAACTGTCTCTTAGGCCTAACGAGAATGGAAAAGATAAATATAAGGACCATGAACCTCACCCACTTCTTATGCACTGATTTTCTTTCACTATAGATGTATAATATTCTACGGTATTTTCCATACCTCACTCCGCTTGGACGTCTGTGAGAGCATAACTTCGATTAATTTAATTTTTTTTAAAGAAATAGGAAAAATGTGTTCTTTTAATTGCATTGTTCCTTCTTGAGATGCCAGTTGCAGCTGAGATGAACACATAAACCAGATTGCAAGCTTTTTGTTACTTTTTTATATTTATAGTAATATACAAGGGCTGCACTAAAAGTATCAGGAATGGAATATTTCCACTGTTCCTGTCTTACGAAAATCTTTTTAATTGAAAACTCCTTGATTTTAAAAATCGTATACCATTTATTTATTTAAAAAAAAGATTCTCGGTCTTGTTACAAGGTTCTGTCAAACTTGTTTAGTCGTTGAGAAAATGGAATTGACTCGAGAAAATTCATGAGCGATGATTTATTATGACTTTCGAAGTGGTTTAACACAAAAACAGTGTATTGACCGGGTGATTTCCGCATTTGGTGATGAAGCCCCATCCAAAACCACAATTTTTCGCTGGTTTGCCGAATTTCAACGTGGACGTGCCAAGCTCAGTGATGATCCCCGTCAAAGTCGTCCAAAAACTGTAGTCACTCAAGAAAACGTTGATGCTGTGCGTAAGCTGATTGAGGAAGATCGACATGTGACATACCGCGAAATTCAGGCAACTTTAGATATTGGCATGAGTCAAATACAAATAATCTTGCATGAACAATTAGGTGTAAAAAAGTCGTTTTCCCGATGGATACCGCATTCGCTCTGTGAAGAGCAAAAAGCGGCTCTCGTTACTTGGTGCGTCAGAACTCTCGAAGGATTCCACGCAGGATCCTCAAATGCTGTATACAACATCGTATCAGGTGACGAATCCTGGATATACGCGTACGAACCCGAAACAAAAAACCAGTCACGAGTTTGGGTGTTCGAAAATGAGTTAAAGCCAACAAAAATTGTTCGTTCATGGAGTGTTGCAAAGAAAATGGTGGCCACGTTTGTCTCCAAAACTGGCCATGTTACGACTATTCCTCTTGAAGGACAAAGAACAGTTAATGCAAAATGGTATGCTAGCATTTGTTTGCCACAGGTCGTTTCTGAACTCCGTAAAGAGAACTGCAACTACCGCATCATCCTCCATCACGACAATGCGAGTTCTCACACCGCACACAGAACAAAAGAGTTTTTAGAGCAAGAAAACAAAGAATTTCTAGACCATCCGCCGTACAGCCCCGACCCAAGCCCTAATGATTTCTATACTTTTCCTAAAATAAAGAATAAATTGCGTGGACAGAGATTTTCATCACGTGAAGAAGCTGTGGACGCCTACAAAACGGCCATTTTGGAGACCCCAACTTCCGATTGGAATGGTTGCTTCAATGATTGGTTCCATCGTATTGAAAAATGTGTCAAATTTCGCGGAGAATACTTCGAAAAGCAATAAACACATTTTGAAATAGTAATGTTGTATCACTTCCTTGATTCCCGAAATTTTCAAGACACATCAATGGCTACGCTCATAGATTTCCTGCGTGTTAATCTTCGTGATGTATAGATATCTGCAATAGTATTAGAGTTACCGACATATAGTAAGCTTACGTGACAATGGACTGGCCACATAGCTTGAAGAAACCACAGTCGATGGGAAATAAGAGTTTTCGAGTGGCAGCCACGAACCGGTAAGTAAAGTGTAGGGTGGAACTCCACTAGATGGACAGCCTGGTAACACTCGTAGGAAATAAATGGAGACAGGTGACTCTGAATTGTTCTTTGGGGCCTTTATTCAACAGTGAATTTGTGGAGGGCTAAAATAAACATGATGATGGTGATGATGACCCAATAGTTCTATGTTGTATGAAAGCCTGGAAAGCAAGACAATCAAAACATAACGATGTGAAATTCTAGTTGAAATTGGATTTTTTTAAAGATATCTTTCAATCAAATCCCGGAGACCCTTTTTACTGGAAACGAGGCATTCCATCTTAGTCCTCACGGGTGACAACGCATCTGCATTTTGATTCGTAATCGAGGATAGATGTAGATGTCTATGGGCCACAGCAACCACTTACCATCAGGTAGACTGTGTGCTCGTTTGTCACCGAATCCTATTAATAAAAAAAATATATGTAGGTATATAAATTCAAAACCCTTACACGGTCATTTACGGCCTAATTGGCGGTATTAAATGAGATTGTGTGAAATAATCTTTTAGGATCTCGCCTTTCATGGAATATAATGGTAGTTAAGATTTTAATATGACAAAGATGAGACTATATAAGCTAAAATTAATAACACGATAAAGATTCATCGTCATCATTTTATCTGAATCTGAATTCAGATTCAGAAAAGGTGGTTTCCAGTTAAGATAAATAATAATTAGTTTACCGAAATCTGAAATCACATATGATATGCAAACACACGACTTATGATATGGTTTCTAACAGAAGACAAAAATATTAGACATGTGAACAAAAGAGTAAACAAAAACCTCTAGACGTATCATATTTTTGAGAATAGTTTTAAAGGTTTTATCGCAAACAATAATTCGTCGCGCCTCTACCTATTAGTATCACCTATTATATCATATTGCATTCTCTCTCTCTCTACCTATTATATCATATTGCATTATTATGTCAATATTAGTACCATTTTATATCATTAGTACACTTTACATGGCCTTGAAATGGCTTTCCATCAATTTCTAAACATGGTAGTGATGTGATGAGAAAAGGGGATCGAAGACTCTTTGTACTAGTAATGAGACAATGCATCTACATTTGGTTCTTAAGTGTCCATGTGCCACAGCATTCATTTACCATCACCACCATCGGTTGGATTGTGTGCTCGTTGGTCGTCTTTATTTTATAAAAAATAAACAAGTTTACACTCACCACCGGGCACGTGCTATATCAGACCTTAAAATTGGAATTAAAAGCAATGGTGAAGGCGGGAATCGAATTCTGGTATTTAGCTCACCACCCCCTAAGCTACTACGACTCGAAGGAAATGAACTAAAACAATATTTATTTATCTACAATATCTAAAGCCTTCTTTCTAAAACTCATATTTATATAGTATTTAAAATCAAATGAAATATACGTTTATTTCTGACACAATCAGCGCTTATTATTAAAAATAAAAATAAAAATGTACATTGATAAAATAATACTTCATTATTTTATTATTTTATTAGATTGATTTGATTTTTGTCTTCTCCATGTCCATCTTAAAACTTACCTGACGGGAAACACCACTGAGGTCATCATTAAATATAGTGCTAACGTTCACCGAGGATTCTGCCATAATGACTATATTATCGGCAAACCGAAGGCGAGTTATCTATCTGCCTTTGATGTATCCATTCTAGTCCAGTAGCTTGAAAAAGTCTTCTAACACGCATTCAATGGATGTAAGTGGCTCAGTACCATACATGGTGGCAATGTATGGGGGAGGCAAGGCAGGAGGTAGAAAGTATTTTAACAGTGGTAGAGCCACGCGGCAGCTTTGCTGTTGCACGTACGGGCCGTCTCAAACCGGGGTGGTAACACGACCTCACAGAATACCGGCGTGAAGTGGAAACTCTGCTTCCGCGTTTTGTCTGGTGAGTGCAGGTGGCCGGAGGCCCAAATCCCCCCCCCCCATCAACATGGTAGCGGAATTAAATGATAGACTACCCCAGGAGGGTACCAGCACACCTGGAGAATCCCTCGCTGAGCATCCACGACCATGTTTCTCCACTTCTGAGCGTGGGTGCTCAGGCTGCTCCGCGTATTCTGGGGAGGGGTGGGAGGCAAAATTCCGCTCAAGACTAAAACTGCTCGGGGCAAACGGAGCAACAAGACCAAGGCGACCCCTGCCACGCTGTCTGTGAATTTCTGCAATATCAGGGGACTTCACTCTAACCTAAACGCCGTCCACTACGAGACGAGACGGCGAGGCTGGCTCTGCTCTTTCTGACCGAGACGCATGTGTCCTCTCCGGCTGATATTTCGTATCTCTCCTGTCCGAGGTACAAACTGGAACACTCCTTTGTGCCTCAGGCTGGAGTTTACGTATACGTCAGAGAGGACATCTGTTCTCGACGCCTCGGCAGACTTGAAGGGACGGACCTGTCCATCCTTTGGCTACGCGTAGACAGCGATGACCATCCGCGCGTCTACGGGTGCCTCTATAGGTCCCATAGCGGTAATGCCGAAACAGACCGACTCTTCGACCACGTCAAAATGGCTGCAGATTCGTTGCTACAGCAGATCCCCTCCGCAGAGATCGTGATCCTCGGCGGCTTTAACGCCCATCACGCCGAATGGCTCGGTTCACGTTTAACCGATCATGTGGGGAGATCTGTTCATGATTTTGCCTTGGCATATGGTCTGACACAACTGGATCTTACACCTACGCGGATGCCAGATGTGGAGGATCATGGCCCTTCCCTGTTGGACCTTCTGCTGACCTCTCACCCGGACGGATATCAGATTTCTGTCGACGCCCCTTTAGGCTCCTCGGACCATTGTCTGGTCCGGAGTGTTGTGCCACTCACGCTGAAATCGCGGTTGCATTCTGCAGGCTGCCGCCGTGTTTGGCACTATAGGTCAGCCGATTGGAATGGGATGCGGTCTTTCTTTGCATCCTACCCTTGGGGGCGGGTTTGCTTCTCGCCAGATGATCCCAACGTTGTTGCGGATTCTGTTACTGATGTAGTACTTCAGGGTATGGAACTTTTTATTCCTTCCTCTGTGGTGCCCATAGGAGGCAAATCTCAGCCATGGTTTGGTCGCTCCTGTAAAATAGCATCATGCTATAAGCAGGAGTGCTACCAAGCCTGGGTTGATGCATCAGCGTCCCGGGATTTAAACATCAGCGCTCTAAAAAAGAAGTATAATTCCGCCTCTAGGTCCTCATTGCCAAGGCAAAGTCAGAGCACATAGGCAGAATTGGCGAGAGACCAGTTCGTCTTCCTTCTGGAATCCATGAATTCTGGTCTCTCGTCAAGGCTGTCCGGGTGAATTTCTGTCAGCCATCTCTTCCATCTCTGTACAGGGAGGACGACTCAATGGCCCACACCGCAAGGGAGAAAGCCGATCTTCTAGGCTCTTTCTTTGCGTCTAACACGACTCTCGATGACGGCGGGAGTACGCCGCTGACCATCCCGCAGTGTGAGTGCTCCATGCCGGAAGTGCAGTTCACTCAGCGCTCGGTTCGCAAAGCACTCCTCTCCCTGGACATCCACAAGTCGAGTGGGCCTGACGGAATCCCCCCAATTGTACTGAGGACGTGTGCTCCAGAGTTGGCAACGGTTTTAACGCGTCTTTTCCGGTACTCCTACTCCCTAGGCGTAGTATCAAAATCATGGAAGACAGCTTTCGTCCACCCGATCGTCGAATTGGCTCGAATCGTCGACGACCGAGTGCTTTCCGATCGGCTCGATTCACTGGCACTGCGAAGAGATGTTGCATCCCTTTGTATTTTCTTTCGCATATACCATGGAGACTGCTCTGAGGAATTGTTCGAATTAATCCCAGCCGCCAAATTTCGTGAACGCACTACGCGGCAAACGTCCCGATACCATCCACACCATCTGGATGCTTGGCGGTCCACCACTGTACGTTTCAAAAGGAGTTTTCTTCCGCGTACAACCTTAATAAATAATTTACCACCGGCGATTTTTCCGGACCGATACGACCTGGGGACATTCAAGAAAAGAGCTTACTCCTTTCTAAAGGGCCGGCAACGCACCTGCAATTCCCCTGGTGTTGCGGTTGATCATGGGCGGCGGTAGTCTCTTAACATCAGGTGAACCACATGCTCGTTTGCCCCCTCCTCTATAAAAAAAAGCCTGTGTTCAGCACTGTAGTTGTGATTTAGTATTAGTTGTAGTACTAATAGTAGTACTAGTATTCGTAGTATTCAGAATTTAACTGCCTCGTTGGTCTAGTGGCTGTAGTAGTGCGACTACTGATCCTGTGGTCCCGGGTTCGAATCCCAGGTCGGGTCAAAGAATCAAGTATTGAGTTTCCGTCAAGAAATTCTCAGTAGCTGCCCGGAGTCAGGAAGTTGGCGGTGTCTCACACCCGTGCCTCGGAAAGCACGTAAAGCCGTTGGTCCTGCGGCTGATCTCTTTCCGGTCGTGTCGGTTTACCGTCACATCGGATTATGAGAGTAACGGAATAGAGACTGCACCTGTGCTTGCACATGGACTTGGGCACTATAATCCTCTCCTGCGCCGATGGCTAGTCTCCGTAGAGACAGGCCGCCTATAACGAAATTCGGTCGGGAGGACATTATTACTACAGTAAACCCTCGTTAAAACGAACACAAAAAAATCAGACATAGTTCGTGTTACAGGGGAGTTAGTGTAATCCGAACAATGCAAAAAATGAATTCGTGTTTCTAAACTTAATATTATGATTCGTCATAGAAACATTTTTATTAATAACTTTGATATTATTATTTTATATTTACAATAATTTTTATTATAAATTTTTTAACTTAACATTATTATTATAAACATAATAATGAATTGCATTAATTAATATGAACAATTAATTTAGATATAACTTTTATATTAATCATTTGCACGTTTATTAATACTTAGGTTCGTTAACGATTGCAAAGTTTCCCATTCAGCAGGTACAGGAACCATTTCATCGTCTGCTCTGTTTGAGCTGCTTCATCAGACCGTGTCCACGCTTTTTCGAAACATTTTGCAATGTTTTCGGAAGTAACTTTTTTCCATGAACTAGCAGTAGCTCTGATAGCATCGAGAACAGTCCACTTTGGCATGCTTCGGTTTTCCTCGATTTCAGCAATCGCCACTCGAACTAAGCGAGTGCGAAAATGATGCTTGAAGACTTTGAAGATTCCTTGGTCCAACGGTTGGAGTCGACTTGTATAATTTGCAGGAAACAATTGAACTTTGACGTTGGAGAGGTTCAGCCCTTTGATATTGTGTCCGGAGAAATTATCCATTGTAAGCAACACATGTCGATTTTTTAGCCATTTCCTTGTTGAATTCCATAATCTACGTGCGGAATGATTTCGAATCAACCCATGAATTTTCGTGGAATGTATACTTGCAAGGCAACAAGTTTGCATCAACACGATTTCTACTGAAGCAATGAGGTTTTTCCGATTTATCAATCATCATCATCATCATCATTACAGCCCTTCACAAGTCCACTGCTGAACATAGGCATTTATCAATCACCCATGGTTTAAGTTTGTGGCTGCCATCCGAATTGTAGGTAAGTACGACAGTTAGCCTCTGCTTGATGCGAGTTCCTCCGTGACATTTTCTCCCTTTGACACTCAGCGTTCTATCTGGTAGAAGATTGAAGAAAAGTCCTATTTCATCCATGTTCTAGACATCTCGAGGATGATATTTTCTCTCTAGTTGATTTAAATTCTCCAATTCACTCGTTTGCAGTTTCTTCATTCACTTTGTTTCCCTCGCCACAAATTTTTTGTGAAGAAATTCGGTGCTGCTGTTGAAATCTCCATAACCATCCATTCGAACATTTAAAGTCACTGATTCTCAAATCTTCAGCAATTTTGAGTCGCTTTTCTTTCACAAGAGGTCCGCTCAATGGTATTTTTTTCTGACCGCATATGATTGAACCATGCCAATAATCGCGATTCTATGTCTTCGTGGGTAGCTGTACGAAACGTTTCGAAAGACTGTTGGTACTTCCAGAAGCCATAGCTACCTCTATATTTTCTCTATTTTTCGGAATGGTAGACAAAGTAGATTTTGGAATTTGGAAATTCCCGGCTACGGCAGTTTTCGTCAAGACAACGCGATCAACTTCAGTCAAAATTTCGTACTTAGTTTGCACGTCAAGAGAGGTTTGGTTTCGCTTAGACATCTTGAAAAACTGAAGAGTGTTCATTTTTTTTTGCGCCCGAAGCAAATATGGGAAAACGGGGGAGGAAGGTGGGGAATGCTCATAGCATACCACGCAGCCGGCTGCGTGGTTATGTGGAGACTTTTACCCACTAAACCCCACCTCTTAGGGACTGGCTTAACGGTCTAACTAGAGATCTCTAAGCCGTATACGAACGCGACCCTCCTTGGCAGAAAGGAGGGCGCAAGCGGCGAAAAGCCGCTTAGATGAGTGCCTAACTAAGGCAGATTAAGGGATGTGTTATGTAGGCTCGGCCTGAGCCGCCAGGAGGTAGTTCAGGTCAGCCGAAAGCTTGTTGGGGGGGTCCGAGAGAGAGTTTCTCGGTCTGCGCACACTATAGCGAGTGTGGATAGGGGCTGCATAGGCAGCTGTCTCACGAATGAGATGATTTGAGTGGGACTCTGGGGCTTTGAAAAATCTCTCAGAGAGTGATTTAAGGAACTGCTGGATTGTTGGTAGCTCTAAGTTTCGGTGTAAGTCGGCATTACGGACATAATAGGGCGAGTTAGTGGCCCTACGACAGAATAGAGAAGAGTATTCATCAGACATCAGTTTATATGTACACTTCTTAACAAAGCCATACTGTTAAGAAGCCTTTGCTTTTGTTAATTAGTTTTAAGTTTTTTTTTTTGTTTAATTTAAGTTTACAACCTTTTCAATAGCTTTTGTAAGACGGAAAGAAAATTTGAGGTATTGTTTCTATTTTTAGGTACTCGAGTGAATGTTCGATATCCTAATCCTTTGTCTATTTTTAGAAACTCGAGTTAATGACTTTTCTAATCTCTTGAGCCCTTGTTAACCGGTATTTGTATTGACTTAAAAAGGACAAAAATATACAAAATACATGATTTGGGAATTTTTATAGTTCGTATTTCCCAATAATTAACCGTGAAGGAACGAAAAAGTTGTTCGAAGTTCGGATTAACGAGGGTTCGTCTTAACCGAACATAATTACATTGAAGCTTATGGAACTATTGTCTAGAGCAAATTATTGTTCGCCTTAAACGAAAATTCGTGTTAACCCTGTTCTCATTATGAGGGTTTACTGTAGTAGTATTAGTAGTAGTAGTCATAATCATTATACTATAATGAACGTTTGTACCAGAATTAAATTAAAAAGTAACATTAGTGTTAATAATTAGTAGACTTACTGTACCTTCCTAAGAACCTAACGTTATAAAAATTCAATCACAGAGCTTCACCACTGACTAGTTAATAGATGGCTTACGTTTTGCGGTGGATATAGTTTGTTATTCTACTTTTAGTTTCAATAGACCACGAATATATATAGGTGTACAAGTTGTGCAATTACTAGTAAATTAACAAATATATTCTTATTATAGAATACGAGCAGTAATTTAATTGTTAGAATCTTGAGTTAATTTTTGCATAAAATTTTAAGATAGTTACACGTTAAGTAGGGATTTTAGGGGTTATTTCAAAAGTCATTGTACCATGTAGGCGATGTAACTTGCTCATTACTTATGATGACTTATATTTGACAGCTTGGCGATGGTACGGTAAAATCATACAAGAAACGCATGCGAGCTGATGCATTCTTTAGAAAGACATATGTCCAAGAATATATCTATAAATATAATCTATAATCTTTTTAGTTTAATCTAAATTTGCAGTCTCTAAGTTTGCAGTCATGATTCATAAATCATAAGGCATTATGTAACAAAAATGCAAAATTGATAACAAGTTTGGGTCGTTAAAAAACTCAATGTTGTATTATTAAACGTACTAGTAACGATTTGCGTTGTCTATTAACGTGTCAACATACATATATAATTTTTAACTGTCAAAATTTCGTATATTATTTGATAATGATAATGCAGGCTGTTAGATGAACGTTAATCGAATAGGCTGAGCAATGTTCAGAGCCATCTGGTTAAATTAAATCATATAAGTTTACAGCAGTGATAAGTTTGGTGAAAGTTTCAAAATTATGTCGAATATTCAACTGCATTGGATTTGAAGAGCATCGATTTATACCAAAGATTCGTGAGGCTACTGAAATTTAAAAAAAAATCCAAATTTCAATAGAGAAGATGGCTGTGTACTACTATCTGCTCGTGATCCTATAATTAACAAGTTAAAATATAAATTAAATCTAAACTCAAGCGTAACTGCAAGACTTTAAGATATAGTAAGCTCCTTCTGTGTAGATCTGACTACGACATCAGGACGTCAAAAACCTCAGTGTGTACCCCAAATTTCAGGAATAAAATAGAAAAGGTTTATTCAATGTGTAGTATTCGTGTTAATATAAGAAAACATTAAGGTTTGGATAATTTGATGTTAAATCCATGTTTAGTTTAGAACAATTATCACAAAGTTAAGCTACTTCGATCAATAAAAGTACAAAAGTTGTTGACGCCGTCACATCACCTGAAACGTCTGAGAGTGCCGTATTGACAAAAGAAAAAGATTGTACATGAGAAAGCGACACCTGTTTCAGTATAAATCCATTCATTATGTATACAAAAAACAAAAATAAAGTGTCTGTTTGTAATGTCAAAATAAAAGCTTTTTACTAAAAGAAATGAAAGTATATACGGTACTACACTTGTACTTGTAATAACAATAACATTTTTTTTAATTTTTGTCTGTCTATGTCTGTCTGTTTGTTCCGGTAAATTTCTGAAATGGTTAGACCAATTTCGCCGGGACTTTCACTGGCTTTTACTTTAATTTTTTCAAAGAAAATGAAAACCCATGAAATCCAATCGTAATGAATTACATGCGGACGGAGTAACGAGGAACTATTTCGAGGAGCAAGAAATAGATTGCCTTACGGGATGTGAGAGGTTTTTGCCATAGTTGCCACGATGGGTAGGCAAGTTGGCTACCTCAGTTTTTTAAAACTTTTAGCTATTATCAGGAAGATTCTGCTGCCCATTTGTTGCAGTTTCCCTCTGTTACCTCTTACGACACCTACAAGATGTAAAGGGGCATTGGATATTCTTATACTGCCACTACACGGTTAAGTATTCTATAAAGTAAAAAAATATACGAATGTATTTGATTTTCCGAAACCGCTTTAACGTTGTGATTTATTCACCATAAATGTAAAGGGACATTGGATATTCTTATACCGCCACTACACGGTTAAGTATTCTATAAAGTAAAAAAATATACGAATGTAATTTGATTTTCCGAAACCACTTTAACGTTGTGATTTATTCACCATAAATGTAAAGGGACATTGGATATTCTTATACTGCCACTACACTGTTAAGTATTCGATAAAGTAAAAAAATATACGAATGTAATTTGATTTTCCGAAACCGCTTTAACGTTGTGATTTATTCACTATAAATGTAAATGGACATTGGATATTCTTATACTGCCACTACATGGTTAACTATTCTGTAAAGTAAAAAATATACGAATGTATTTGATTTTCCGAAACCGCTTTAACGTTGTGATTTATTCACTATAAATGTAAAGGGACATTGGATATTCTTATACTGCCAATACATGGTTAAGTATTCTGTAAAGTAAAAAATATACGAATGTATTTGATTTTCCGAAACCGCTTTAACGTTGTGATTTATTCACTATAAATGTAAAGGGGCATTGGATATTCTTATACTGCCACTACATGGTTAAGTATTCTGTAAAGTAAAAAATATACGAATGTATTTGATTTTCCGAAACCGCTTTAACGTTGTGATTTATTCACTATAAATGTAAAGGGGCATTGGATATTCTTATACTGCCACTACACGGTTAAGTATTCTATAAAGTAAAAAAATATACGAATGTAATTTGATTTTCCGAAACCACTTTAACGTTGTGATTTATTCACTATAAATGTAAAGGGACATTGGATATTCTTATACCGCCACTACACGGTTAAGTATTCTATAAAGTAAAAAAATATACGAATGTAATTTGATTTTCCGAAACCGCTTTAACGTTGTGATTTATTCACCATAAATGTAAAGGGACATTGGATATTCTTATACTGCCACTACACGGTTAAGTATTCGATAAAGTAAAAAAATATACGAATGTAATTTGATTTTCCGAAACCGCTTTAACGTTGTGATTTATTCACTATAAATTTAAAGGGACATTGGATATTCTTATACTGCCACTACATGGTTAAGTATTCTGTAAAGTAAAAAATATACGAATGTATTTGATTTTCCGAAACCGCTTTAACGTTGTGATTTATTCACCATAAATGTAAAGGGACATTGGATATTCTTATACTGCCACTACACTGTTAAGTATTCGATAAAGTAAAAAAATATACGAATGTAATTTGATTTTCCGAAACCGCTTTAACGTTGTGATTTATTCACTATAAATGTAAAGGGACATTGGATATTCTTATACTGCCACTACATGGTTAACTATTCTGTAAAGTAAAAAATATACGAATGTATTTGATTTTCCGAAACCGCTTTAACGTTGTGATTTATTCACTATAAATGTAAAGGGACATTGGATATTCTTATACTGCCACTACATGGTTAAGTATTCTGTAAAGTAAAAAATATACGAATGTATTTGATTTTCCGAAACCGCTTTAACGTTGTGATTTATTCACTATAAATGTAAAGGGGCATTGGATATTCTTATACTGCCACTACATGGTTAAGTATTCTGTAAAGTAAAAAATATACGAATGTATTTGATTTTCCGAAACCGCTTTAACGTTGTGATTTATTCACTATAAATGTAAAGGGGCATTGGATATTCTTATACTGCCACTACACGGTTAAGTATTCTATAAAGTAAAAAAATATACGAATGTAATTTGATTTTCCGAAACCACTTTAACGTTGTGATTTATTCACCATAAATGTAAAGGGACATTGGATATTCTTATACCGCCACTACACGGTTAAGTATTCTATAAAGTAAAAAAATATACGAATGTAATTTGATTTTCCGAAACCGCTTTAACGTTGTGATTTATTCACCATAAATGTAAAGGGACATTGGATATTCTTATACTGCCACTACACGGTTAAGTATTCGATAAAGTAAAAAAATATACGAATGTAATTTGATTTTCCGAAACCGCTTTAACGTTGTGATTTATTCACTATAAATTTAAAGGGACATTGGATATTCTTATACTGCCACTACATGGTTAAGTATTCTGTAAAGTAAAAAATATACGAATGTATTTGATTTTCCGAAACCGCTTTAACGTTGTGATTTATTCACTATAAATGTAAAGGGGCATTGGATATTCTTATACTGCCACTACATGGTTAAGTATTCTGTAAAGTAAAAAATATACGAATGTATTTGATTTTCCGAAACCGCTTTAACGTTGTGATTTATTCACTATAAATGTAAAGGGGCATTGGATATTCTTATACTGCCACTACATGGTTAAGTATTCTGTAAAGTAAAAAATATACGAATGTATTTGATTTTCCGAAACCGCTTTAACGTTGTGATTTATTCACTATAAATGTAAAGGGGCATTGGATATTCTTATACTGCCACTACACGGTTAAGTATTCTATAAAGTAAAAAAATATACGAATGTAATTTGATTTTCCGAAACCACTTTAACGTTGTGATTTATTCACTATAAATGTAAAGGGACATTGGATATTCTTATACTGCCACTACACGGTTAAGTATTCTATAAAGTAAAAAAATATACGAATATATTTGATTTTCCGAAACCGCTTTAACGTTGTGATTTATTCACTATAAATGTAAAGGGGCATTGGATATTCTTATACTGCCACTACACGGTTAAGTATTCTATAAAGTAAAAAAATATACGAATGTAATTTGATTTTCCGAAACCACTTTAACGTTGTGATTTATTCACCATAAATGTAAAGGGACATTGGATATTCTTATACTGCCACTACACGGTTAAGTATTCGATAAAGTAAAAAAATATACGAATGTAATTTGATTTTCCGAAACCGCTTTAACGTTGTGATTTATTCACTATAAATGTAAAGGGACATTGGATATTCTTATACCGCCACTACACGGTTAAGTATTCTATAAAGTAAAAAAATATACGAATGTAATTTGATTTTCCGAAACCGCTTTAACGATGTGATTTATTCACCATAAATGTAAAGGGACATTGGATATTCTTATACTGCCACTACACAGTTAAGTATTCGATAAAGTAAAAAAATATACGAATGTATTTGATTTTCCGAAACCGCTTTAACGTTGTGATTTATTCACCATAAATGTAAAGGGACATTGGATATTCTTATACTGCCACTACATGGTTAAGTATTCTGTAAAGTAAAAAATATACGAATGTAATTTGATTTTCCGAAACCGCTTTAACGTTGTGATTTATTCACTATAAATGTAAAGGGGCATTGGATATTCTTATACTGCCACTACATGGTTAAGTATTCTGTAAAGTAAAAAATATACGAATGTATTTGATTTTCCGAAACCGCTTTAACGTTGTGATTTATTCACTATAAATGTAAAGGGGCATTGGATATTCTTATACTGCCACTACATGGTTAAGTATTCTGTAAAGTAAAAAATATACGAATGTATTTGATTTTCCGAAACCGCTTTAACGTTGTGATTTATTCACTATAAATGTAAAGGGGCATTGGATATTCTTATACTGCCACTACACGGTTAAGTATTCTATAAAGTAAAAAAATATACGAATGTAATTTGATTTTCCGAAACCACTTTAACGTTGTGATTTATTCACCATAAATGTAAAGGGACATTGGATATTCTTATACCGCCACTACACGGTTAAGTATTCTATAAAGTAAAAAAATATACGAATGTAATTTGATTTTCCGAAACCGCTTTAACGTTGTGATTTATTCACCATAAATGTAAAGGGACATTGGATATTCTTATACTGCCACTACACGGTTAAGTATTCGATAAAGTAAAAAAATATACGAATGTAATTTGATTTTCCGAAACCGCTTTAACGTTGTGATTTATTCACTATAAATGTAAAGGGACATTGGATATTCTTATACTGCCACTACATGGTTAACTATTCTGTAAAGTAAAAAATATACGAATGTATTTGATTTTCCGAAACCGCTTTAACGTTGTGATTTATTCACTATAAATGTAAAGGGACATTGGATATTCTTATACTGCCACTACATGGTTAAGTATTCTGTAAAGTAAAAAATATACGAATGTATTTGATTTTCCGAAACCGCTTTAACGTTGTGATTTATTCACTATAAATGTAAAGGGGCATTGGATATTCTTATACTGCCACTACATGGTTAAGTATTCTGTAAAGTAAAAAATATACGAATGTATTTGATTTTCCGAAACCGCTTTAACGTTGTGATTTATTCACTATAAATGTAAAGGGGCATTGGATATTCTTATACTGCCACTACACGGTTAAGTATTCTATAAAGTAAAAAAATATACGAATGTAATTTGATTTTCCGAAACCACTTTAACGTTATGATTTATTCACCATAAATGTAAAGGGACATTGGATATTCTTATACCGCCACTACACGGTTAAGTATTCTATAAAGTAAAAAAATATACGAATGTAATTTGATTTTCCGAAACCGCTTTAACGTTGTGATTTATTCACCATAAATGTAAAGGGACATTGGATATTCTTATACTGCCACTACACGGTTAAGTATTCGATAAAGTAAAAAAATATACGAATGTAATTTGATTTTCCGAAACCGCTTTAACGTTGTGATTTATTCACTATAAATGTAAAGGGACATTGGATATTCTTATACTGCCACTACATGGTTAACTATTCTGTAAAGTAAAAAATATACGAATGTATTTGATTTTCCGAAACCGCTTTAACGTTGTGATTTATTCACTATAAATGTAAAGGGACATTGGATATTCTTATACTGCCACTACATGGTTAAGTATTCTGTAAAGTAAAAAATATACGAATGTATTTGATTTTCCGAAACCGCTTTAACGTTGTGATTTATTCACTATAAATGTAAAGGGACATTGGATATTCTTATACTGCCACTACATGGTTAAGTATTCTGTAAAGTAAAAAATATACGAATGTATTTGATTTTCCGAAACCGCTTTAACGTTGTGATTTATTCACTATAAATGTAAAGGGGCATTGGATATTCTTATACTGCCACTACATGGTTAAGTATTCTGTAAAGTAAAAAATATACGAATGTATTTGATTTTCCGAAACCGCTTTAACGTTGTGATTTATTCACTATAAATGTAAAGGGGCATTGGATATTCTTATACTGCCACTACACGGTTAAGTATTCTATAAAGTAAAAAAATATACGAATGTAATTTGATTTTCCGAAACCACTTTAACGTTGTGATTTATTCACCATAAATGTAAAGGGACATTGGATATTCTTATACTGCCACTACACGGTTAAGTATTCGATAAAGTAAAAAAATATACGAATGTAATTTGATTTTCCGAAACCGCTTTAACGTTGTGATTTATTCACTATAAATGTAAAGGGACATTGGATATTCTTATACCGCCACTACACGGTTAAGTATTCTATAAAGTAAAAAAATATACGAATGTAATTTGATTTTCCGAAACCGCTTTAACGTTGTGATTTATTCACCATAAATGTAAAGGGACATTGGATATTCTTATACTGCCACTACACGGTTAAGTATTCGATAAAGTAAAAAAATATACGAATGTAATTTGATTTTCCGAAATCGCTTTACCGTTGTGATTTATTCACTATAAATGTAAAGGGACATTGGATATTCTTATACTGCCACTACATGGTTAAGTATTCTGTAAAGTAAAAAATATACGAATGTATTTGAATTTCCGAAACCGCTTTAACGTTGTGATTTATTCACTATAAATGTAAAGGGGCATTGGATATTCTTATACTGCCACTACATGGTTAAGTATTCTGTAAAGTTAAAAATATACGAATGTATTTGATTTTCCGAAACCGCTTTAACGATGTGATTTATTCACTATAAATGTAAAGGGGCATTGGATATTCTTACACCGCCACTACACGGTTAAGTATTCTATAAAGTAAAAACATATATGAATGTAATTTGATTTTCCGAAACCGCTTTAACGATGTGATTTATTCCCTATAATGTAAAGGGGCATTGGATATTCTTATACCGCCACTACACGATTAAGTATTCTTAAAGTAAAAAAAAATGTAATTTGATTTTCCGAAACCGCTTTAACGATGTGATTTATTCACTATAAATGTAAAGGGGCATTGGATATTCTTATACCGCCACTACACGATTAAGTATTCTTAAAGTAAAAAAAAATGTAATTTGATTTTCCGAAACCGCTTTAACGATGTCATTTATTCACTATAAATGTAAAGGGGCATTGGATATTCTTATACCGCCACTACACGGTTAAGTATTCTATAAAGTAAAAAAATATACGAATGTAATTTGATTTTCCGAAACCGCTTTAACGACTAAAATTGAATGTGTGTGTACTGTGAATAAAATTTTGTATTTATTTATATTATTTTTCTTACCAACTTTATCTAGTTACGTGTCATCTGATAATTTTATTTTTTTAATTATTAAACTGGTCGCCCAGACACTAAGTATTTATAAATTGTAGTTTCTTATTAATTCAATTTAGCTAGTAAAATAATAATTTATTCTAAAGTCACATCATTAAATTAATCTTTGCGTAGATCAGACCAAATTAAAATCATTGAAAATTGTTAATAGGCTTCCAGGCTTGTTGTGGTCATAGCGTTATACGTTAAGTATTGACATGATTGTGATAAATAATTTAAATTAAAAAAAATTACAAGCCCCCGAAACAAAAAGACCTGACAATCTTCAAAGGGCTGAACAGATTTTCATGAATCATAGCTAGGAATACTCCCGATCAAGTCACTTTCCAACCGAAAACAACTAAATCAAAGTCGGTTCGTCCACAGACAGATACACAGATACACACGTTAAACTTGTAACACCTCTCTATTCGTCGGGAGTTGAAACAACGAAAAACCGCCTAAATATTTTATTCGAAGTTGTAGTATTCGCATAAATAAATATTAAAAAACTAGCTGGCTGTGCAGACATTGTTCTCCCTTTAGGTGACACAGTTAAATCATTCCAAATATCTCATTTACTATATCTTATTTGCCCTAGGAAAAGGAAAGAAGGGAATTGTAGTATAAAACTCATATATGTGTAAGGTCCAATCTTACAAATCTGCTAGCGTCAAAGTTTAACACACATCGATTGCTATCTTTTTATTCCGGCTACCTCCGCTAATACCCACGCTTTTTGCAACTTAAAAGTTTTAATATCGCATAAAACAAAAAGAGCTGATGATCTTTCAACGGCTGAAAAAAATTCTTGAATCGTAACTAAGTACAAAAAGTAGTTTCGAAAAAAATCTAAACCAGTTCATCAATTTCGCTGCTACGATTTTTGGAGCACAGACAAACACACAGATGCACCCCTACGTTTGCGTCGGGGGTTAAAAATTGTATTGTTTACGAGTAGACGACTTCAAACCAAAGGAGGTTCTCAATTCAAAGATATCTCCGCCAGTTTAATGTTAACAGATTTTTATTATTTTTGATCAATTAGATTATACTCGAGAGATAACCTCATAAAAATTTGAAGAAATATCCATCCCGAACCGTGTAAATAGAAGATGAGGTCTTTAGTTAAGATTACTTAGCACTCAGAATATTTTATGAGGTAATTATTTTATTTTTTCAGATTTTTGAAGTCAGCTTTTACTTAAGTCTATGCGTCTATGTTAATTTACGTTTTCAAATTGACTACACTTTATTCTTTTATTTATTTATTACATGTTTATAACACCATAACAGTTCTATTAACCAATGCGATGCTTTAACTAACCTATATGTAAGAAAGCTACTGACTAAAAATAATAACTATCAACATGAATATTAAATAAAATATTTTATGTGGTAGAGCCGTGCTTCAACTATAATATAGCTGCAATGGGTCGGCTCTACGGAGGAAGGACTACGCTCTAACGAAATGTCAGCGTAAAATAGCAGCTTGCTACTCTGCTACTCTTACCATACGAAACAGCAATGATGCAATGTAAGAGTAGAGAACCGGAGACCCTTTTTACCAGAAACGAGGCATTCCATCTAAGTCCTCACGGGTAACAACGCATCCTAATCGAAAATAGATGTAGATGTCTATGCGCCACAGTATCGACTTAACATTTGATGCACTTACACGTTTGTCACTTTAAAAAAATTTAAAGTAATGACGATTTTAATTGCATTTATAAGCTGCAATTATGAATTTCGTCTTACTGTAAATATGTCAATGATATATAAATCATGTCAGATGATATTATTATAGGGTATAGCAGTAGTTTTATATAATAAAACTTTTTAACAAAAGCTAAATTTTAAGTTAATGCATTCGCCCGGTACCGAACAACACGTTTATTTAAAAATTGTATATTTTTTATAGTTTAGGGGTGAAAAGGGAGCACACAGTCCATAAGATGTTCGTAAGTGAATACGGTGGCCCATTGACATTAACATCTATTCCCGATTCAGAATCAAAATATAGACGCGTTGTTACCCCCAAGAACGAACATGTAATGCCCCGTTACCAGTAAAAAGGGTGTCACTATACAAAGCACAACGTTATTTTTCTGCGTTTCACGCTATTATTCTATGAGATTGTGGTCTGCCTTTCGTGGCGCAGCCATGCATGCCGCGCATTTTGAATTTCAAATGTTACATTTTTGAAACCATAGTAAACATGTTTTCAAAAATATAACGTTTGATGAAAATAAATTTAGACGGATGTCGCGAGTCAATGGATGTTTTAAAGCAAAGAGATTTTAGGGCGATGATTTTAAAGGTTTACTCTCTCCGTAAGATTGCACCGCTCGTCTTCAAAATGCTTTTGGGAGGGAAGCATCCCACTCAGTACCCTAGCATTTTAGAACATTAGTATGCAAAATTTAATCGTAGCCTTGATTCTTTTCATAATGAAGTTCGTGAAGGTCGACCCTGCGATCACTGAGGAAAATGTGGCTAATGTAATGCGATTGATTGCAAAAAAACCGGCGTTTCATCTATGATGAGATGCAAAGACGTTTGGTTATTAGTAAAAGTAAAAAAAAAACTTTAACATTTGAAAACTAGAAAACTTTGTTGACGCTGGATTTCTCATGAACTCACCCCGAAAGAAAAACACGGGCTTAAGTTATTTGATGTAAAAATTTTTTGTTAAAGTATGATCATTCAAACACTGTGTATAGCGTTGTGACAGGAGATAAAGAACAGATATATCGTTAAATTTCGTAATGAAAGTAGCAACCTTCTATATGGGTTTTCGAAGGCAATAGTTAATACCATAAATGAAGCGACCCGATCAGTGAAAAACTGTGCTCACACAGAATACCAGCATTATATACAGGCATAATGATACTTTGTTCCGTATGGTGAAAAATGAGAACCAGGGATTCTTATTTTTAAGACATCTTTAGTCCACGGCATCCACTTACCATTACGAGGTCTGTGTGTTTATTCGTCATAAACTGCAAATACTTTTATAAAAAAAAGCATTTTATAAAAGTATTTCCTGGAAACACCACGGCTATACTATCTATGTTCATAACATTCATTTGCTATGATGGATGAGAACTGATTTATTTAATTTTTTCCGTGATACATCGTACATAACCCGAAAATATTCGAAGAACTTTTTGCCGTTGAAATCGTTATGCAAGGAAAAAATTGCGTAAAGTAAATTGCTAATATCTGTCAGCGTATGTTAAGAATTCTCGAGTTCTGAAAAGTTATTGGATACGGGAGAGCTGAATTTGAATTAATGAGCAAAGAAAAGCATAAAGAAATTTAATCATTACGCTACGGGTAACAGACAAAATATTGAAATATGTTTTAAATTTCATCAATTCTGCTTTTTAAGCCAAAGGAAATTTAAATATTAGTATCGCATCTTAGGGCCCTTTTCTTTACTGACGAACTTTAACTTTTTAAGTGCTTGACTACGATCGCACCTAATTGTAAGTAAAGATGTAGCCGAAGAAGAAAACTATATTTATTTATTCTTTCATTGAAGCACACACGTTGTAAACGGATGGTAAGAACAAACGCTGGCAAATTAACCAACTCCTTCACTGGATGAATTACTAACGACGAAGTTAACCATTACTATATCAATACTAGTATTAATTATATTTAAGAATATAACTTTAGTTGAGTACTGTTTACTTTTTTAAGCTATATTACTTTTATGATTATGTATGTAATTTGTTTCATCTATGTATATCTCTATATATAAAAATCAAGTGCTCTCTCCGTTAGTGTCGCTGAAACTCGAAAACGGCTCGAAAGATTTTCATGAAAATTTTTGTGCGCGTTTGAGTGGAATCCTGTATAGTTTATATTCACAGTTGGATCCGGTAGGTGGCGCTGTTGTCAAGTTCCAGAAATCACCAGTGCGAAGTCGGGGCGGATTGCTGGGGTTATATAAATGAGAAAATCGATACTTGCGCAATGTCATTAATCTTATTTTACTTTACTTCTCCGATACGATGAATCTAAATTTGATGTCTTAGTAGATTTCGAAAATATTTATTTAATTTTCAGGATTGTACGTGGTAGTGTCACAATGCAGCTGTATGGTTTTAGCACCCGAAGCCGAAGACCGAGGAAGAACCATGCTATGTTTATTTTATAAAGAAGAAGATCGCAAAGTACCATGAGTATTAAAAAAATGAAGTAACAAATGATCACCCACTCCACCTGAGCTAAGCTACTGCAGCCCACGGGCACCCGCAGCCAATTTCAAGTAAAGAACGCTACAAATGTGCGGTCGCTGAGAACTAAGATGAAATGTCTCTCTTCTGGTTATCCTACAACCTTCAGGCTGCAGCCAGAAGTGCAGTCACTGCTGTTTGATGACAGAAATAAATAAGAGAATGGTATTTACCTACTCAGACCGATTACTGGACTTATAAGAAGTCCTATCACCTAATAAATGTTTCTCAACATTTTGTCACGCTTCTTTATACAGGGCATTAAAATTTACTATGATTGCTTATTAGTTTATTCGCGATTTACGTGTATATAATTCAATTGCTATAATTTTTGTTATAAATAATTAATTTTGTTAAAATTCTCCCGAAAATACAATTCATATCAACTTAGATACAAAATTGCAAAACAAGTACTTAAATAAGATCGACGTGGATCATAGATCTGGGTGTCGATATTGATTCGTAAAAGCATGAAGATGCTTTCAGTTATGCTGTGAAACACTAACGAATTTAAATCAGTCGTTCTATTAAAAGCTCTTTTTATTGGTTTTGTGTCATATATAATATTTTTGTAATGCATGTTATGCCACTTATCAAAACAATATTCAAAAATTCGAAAACATTTAAAAAAGTTCATTCTCATATTCTCAGACATTATAGTGAGTTGCCCTATTATGGATTACATCGAAAGACTCGATTATTTCTTTTTAAAATAACTGCATCAGCATACAGACAAACTCAGATTAATTTTTCTTTACGAGCTCCTTTATGGTGCCATTGAGTGCTTTGAATAACTTTCCGTAGTTGGAATACTCGTAAGAATTCCTAGACCATAGGCACGACTGCACACGTAAACGTATGCCGTATTATTTGTGCCAGTCCCTTAACACTTGTTATATCCAAATATAAAGAACTTTTCAAAAAGGTCAGTATAGATGTATGTATTTCTTCAGACAGTGTAAGTCAATTTCTTGTGAAACAAAACTGGTAACTTGGTGAAACTTCCATACTAAACAAACGAACTGCCACGGCTCCGCACGAGTGACTTCTAGATCTCGTCAACAACGCCGCACACCAGCTGCAATTGTGAGTCTAAAAAAAACACACTCACAAAAAATTCATCAAAATTTGACCAGCATTTTAGGAGGAATTCAATGACAAACACACATACAAAAGAACTATATTTATAAAGATGATAATTTAATAACCATATTTTTTATGGTATTACACGAATATACTTTCTTTTGTTAAAATTCAAACGTTACACTTAGTACACAACGTACAGTAGATTTGTGAAGGGATGCAATGGTGATGATGATAAAGTATACCTAAAGAAACTTACAAAATCTTAATATAACCCAAGGCTTTAACATTAATTGGATATAAACTATAAAAGTTTAATGTTTATAATTTAGGTATAAAATTTATAAGTTTAAATACTTAATGATTTCTTAAATTTACGCGAACACTACACATTGAATAAAACTATTATTTACGGATTTTATCGCGTTTAATTACCATGGACGCTGTAAAGCACCCGAAACGTCGGGATAATAATAAAAATAAATTAATGTAATTAAACGCGATAAAATCCGTAAATAATAGTTTTATTCAAAGTTTAAATACTTTGTAACTAAAATGAAGTTTAATTTAACCTTTCAGCTACGAGTTACTATGTTTGATATAAGATGAAGTTTATTTTAGGATCTTTACAATTAATTCCCTTTATGCCAAAATATTCTTTACCACTTTTTATATACAAAGTAAAGAAATAGCCTTCATTCATTTCACTCTTGGACACTGGCTTTGCGTCATTTATCAGAGGGCTTATAAGCAGGGCAAAGTATGCCGCATTGTCTCAATGCGTGTTTTGCGGACTTGACCTTTTTTTATAGATTAAGGATGACAAACGTGCACACATTCCACCTGATTTTAAGTGTATGCTGTGACCCATAGACATCTTTATTTATCCTCAACTAAGTATCAGAAGACTGAGACGGAATACCTCATTTTTAGTAAAAAGTTTCACAGCATTAAGCTTCTATTTTACGCTGGTATTCTATGAGAGCGTGGACCCATTCGTGCTACAACCATATATATAGTAGAGTGGCTCTTACACTAAAAATGTTGATTGGCGACCGCTGTACTAAATATGTAACATCATTTTAACTTTGCTCGCTGAGCTGGGTAGCTTTCAACTGTCATATATGAGTTTCAACCTTAGTTGAGTTCATACTCGGGTCTCACTCTACTGGTAGTGTACTTGGTCGGACTGCTAGATGAAGCTGTGGTAGTCAACTGGATACCAGCGCTAACATCACAGAAATTGTATATAAGACTCTAAATAAATTGTTCATTTCAATGTTAAGTGACAATTTACCTTGTTGTTTCTCGGGCTTGATCGCGAAGAAGTGATGTCGGATTTTCCAATAAGCTTTAAGCAGCGCGGTCAGCTCTTCCTATTCCACTTAACTAAAAAACTGAAGCGGCAAACGAACAAATAGTCCATCTGATACCGCCATTTACGGGTTAGGCCATGAGGTCTTTTAGGCTTTTTCTAGCATACCTACGAGGCGAAATTGGTGTTTTACTCTCTAACGTTGCCACTACATAGCATTATATTAATAACATTTATATGAAATACATATATATATATATATATATATATATATATATATATATATATATATATATATATATATATATATATATATATATATATATATATATATATAAACATAATTTTAAATTTACAGAACAGCGTCCTTTAACAAAAATGTCGTTACGAAGATTCTAGCGCAATTCTATTATCTAAAGAACACCTTAAAGTTACCTTGACCGTTCACAGATTCTTGCAAAAACGAGAAATGTATTTTTAAATGTTAAACTTCATTAATTGATAGCATATCTGGGCTGAAAGAAATTTGAAGAATAGATTTTAACGACCTGTTAGTTGGAACGCAATTGACCGAAGTAGGCGTCCGGGAGAGACAATTACTGCGGTTCGGAACTAATTATGGATACCTATAAAAATGACGTAATCCTCATACCATATTCTTATTTCATCGTCCGAAACTGAACAAATTTAATTTTTTTAATAATACACCAAGTGTTAGGGTTATATCTGTAAATATTTTTTTTTTATTTTTAATACACGAAAAGTTTTTTTGCTGGTTTTTAATAACGATGGTTTAACTGAATATTTTTAGCAACCAACTGAGACGCTCCTCTCGGTCCATATTCGTAATATACATTTATACGCCTGTGTATTTATTTATTTATTACATATTTATGACATATAATTTATTTTTTATGAAATAAATATAATAATAAATAATAATAAGTCTCTTTAAATGTCACGTTCTTTATTATTATTTTTTCTCTCTGCAGTTGGACAGGATTCGCACTCTGGTTCTGTACTCCGATAGTCATCGTAGCTCTTCTGTACAAACCCTATAGCACTTCGATATATCGACAATCAACTTGGCACCGCTGAAGGGACTAGTACAGTCCAAATTTCGTGGAATCAAAGGCTTTTTCATAGTCCACATACGCAAGGCAAAATAGCAGATTGTTCGGTTTTCTTTAAATCTGCCGCAGGGTATGTATGTGGTCTATGGTACTGAAGCCTTTTCGGAAACCAGCCTGTTCGGGAGGCTAGAAATCATCGAGTCTGCTTACGATATGATTCGTAATGACTCTCGAAAACAGCACGTAGACGCGGCACAGAAGGGAAATCGTTCTGTAGTTCTTCAAGAGACCGTTGTCGCCTTTCTTGAGGAACAAGACCACCGCACTTCTGCTTCACGCCTACAGAGTAGTGCCGCCATGGAGGACGGAATGAAGAGCTTCTGAAAGACTTTAAGTACCTGTTTTCCACCCGCTTTCAGAAGCTTCGCTATAATTCCATCCTCAACTGGAGTCTTTCCGTTTTTAAGATGCTGGAGAGCCATTCTAAACTCGCTCAGACTGACGTCCGAGATATCATGGGAACAGTGTTGGATTATACTTGCTCTTGGATCTTTACTTTCACTTGCATGTGGCTCCAACGATGTCATGTACAGCTGCCCATAAAACCTCTCGATCTCACTCAAAATCTCTAGTGTCCTAGAAACGATGCTGACACACTTGGTTTTCAATTTTGACAGTGGGCTCTTTCTGGCAGACAAATATTTGGCAAAGACTTTAGAGCCCTGGTTCCGCCCGATCGCTTCTTCAATACGAGGAATATTAAAGTTGCGTAAGTCACGCCGCATGCATTTGGAGATCGATCTGTTCAGTTGCTTGTATGCTGTCAAATCAGTTGAAGACTGCAGTTTAATTTCCCTTTCGACAGCCATAACTTTATGAGTTTGATCGAAGAGTTTTTGTATTCTTCTGCGGGTCTTGCAATACTTGCCGACCGCATGCACAGTTGCCACGAGCCTGTTATTCATATCGTTCACTGCATTTTCAGTCTTCAAGGCAAAGAAAACGGTTTTGTAACTCAATCAGAAAGGTTTTGGGACTTTGGATTAGAGCACGAGTGGGACAGAGCGTTAACTTCATTAGACGAGACCTCCCGCACTTAACGTTTAGGTTCAGTGTGTCTCTAACCATTCGGTAATTGCTGCCAGTTCCAAGATTACCCTTGCGATCACTGAGACATAACTGAATAGTTGCCGTCTAGTCGTCATAATAAAGTCAATCTCAATTTTTGTCGAACCGTCGGAGCTCGCCCTGGTCCACTTTCTGTGGGGCCGCTTCTGAGAGAAATTGTTTATCATAAAGAGTCACTCTTTCTCCATGAAGTCGGCCATCTGCTGGCCTCTTTTGTTCCGTTGCCCTATCCCAAATTTCCGTAGCTTCAGCTCACCGTTCTCCCTTGTGCCTAGTTTTGCGTTGAAGTCTCCTATTAACACCGTATAGTGGGTTTTGGAGGATTGCATGGCCATTGAAAGATCCTTATACTTTCATCCACCTCCTCATCGGGATGTGATGAGGTTGGTGCGTAAACCTATATGACCTTCAGCGAATACCGTTTGGTGATTCTGAGTATCAGGTACGCAACTCTCGTCGTCACCCTCCCAATCTTTACAACGTTGTTAACGGGAGACTTGTGGACGATAAATCCAAGACCTCCTTGGGACAGATGGTCGCCCTCCCGGTGATACAACAAGAATCACCGTAGCCTCCCCCGCTCTTCGGGCCTCGGGTAATCCTATAATATTCAAGTGCAACTTGTCTATCTCTTCTTTCAGCTCCAGGATTTTCTCTTCAGCCCTCAGCGTGCGTACGTTGTATGTTTCCAGGTCGAGTTATTTTAGGTGGCAACCGAACCTTCACGGGAGATTTTTAGCACCCCTTGTCTAGAAGTTACCATTGATGCCACCGTAGCCAGGAATAGCAGGGCTGCCGGGGACTGGAGGCAGTCTCTTCGTAACTCTCATTTTGGGGGGTATATTGCCATAGCTGCCAGGCTTGGCGAGCGGGTTCGCTACCTTAGTTTTTTAGTTGTACAATTGCTGTTATCAGGAAGAAGCTGCTGCCATCTCCTGCATGTTTCTCTCTGTCACCTTTTACGAAACCCACGGGAGATATGGGGTAGTGGATATTCTTAACCACAACTACTTACTGTAAATATATAATATTTTAATTGCGTTGGGATAGTAAAAGCAAAACAATTAAATTATTAATGATGAAGTATTTAATAGCTTATGTTATTATTATATGTACAGCTAAGAATTTCAATAAAGAGATAAAATGTCTTTGTTTTCAAACCATTTATATAATTACTGCTATTTATTCTGATTATTTCTATTATAATTATCACAATGAGCATTTCTTAAAATTAAGTACTTTGAACCCAGACGTATACAGAGAACGAATTATGTACATATAAGCTTTTATATACCATCATGAATTTTAAAAATTCAAGAAAGAATATTGAATAAGTCTTGAATATTTAAAAGGTATTTTACTGCCTATGTACGTCCCACTGCTGGGCTTTCGTCTGCTGCTTTCTGAGAAGGTTTGGGGAAAGAAAACGTCTGCCGCACTGTCCCAATACGTGTTGCCGAACTTCACATGGCTTCGAAATATTTGTTTTTTTTTTTATTTCTCAGACATGCAGGTTTCCTCACGATGTTTTCCTTCATCGCCGGATACGTGGTAAATCAGCGCATAAAAATGCAATTAAAAAATTCATTGTACCGGTGGGGATCGTACCCGGTTTGCTCGTATACTGTGAAATTAACAGCAAGCGCTTATTCCCTGAGCTACCATAGCCTATACTTACAACACTTACAAATTCTATTTAGAGAAAAAGGGGGGTAGCCTTTTTTTGTTCAACGAGCTAGTCAACTTTTTACCCGACTGTACCTATGAGTATATATACTCGTCATATAGTGTGTCGTCGAGTGTTGTCTATTTGTTTGGCACGCTCTGTAGCCTAAACTTCTTGATTGATTTTAACGTATGGTACGTTGTTAGATTCGTCTTAACTGTAGAATTGACATACTTATGTAGTGTTTTTTTTCTAAAGTTAATTATTTTGTGGAAAACTTTTTAGTGTATAAAATTCAAATTTAAAGTATTTATTGTAAGTTAGGTGTTACATTTGACGTGTTAACGGTGTTACATTACGTAAAGTGTATTTTTCTTCTCCGTTTAATATAAAATGTCGTGTAACCGTTTGTCGTTCCGATTAAATAAATTTAAACTTGTCAAAACAAAAAGCGGACAAGTAGGCAAAGAGGACAAAATATATTTTGTTGGAACTTGACGATAACGAAATCATGGGTAAGTTTATTTATGGCCAGCAATGATATTGTAGATATTATTGATTTATGAGTTAAGATACAGTGTTATTGTTTAAAAGTGTAAGGACCAAATACTCAAACGCTACTTAATTTTAGGATGTCGTAAGACTCGTGGTGTCACAGTCACATTGACTTAAAGCAGCGGTTCTCAAACTTTTTTGGTCACGGAACCCTTTTCACAAGCAAAATACTTGACGGAACCCTACAATAAAACAATAGTTTTTAAAAGTGTATTCTTTATTATATAAGCACAATAAAAGTACAATGTAACAGTTACTAATTATTACTTACTTTACCACATGGCAAGTACAATAATAGAAGATATTAAAATTGAAAAAAATCTTAACTAATGGGAGGTATGAAACTGTTTTATTTTTTATTTTTCATCAATTGGTTGATATCAGGTTTTAAAGAAGACATTTGAAGTTTCATATCAGGTTAGGCGTCCAGTCTATTGCGATATTTTATTTTCGTGGTTGCATAGGTTGAGAATCCTGTTTCGCACAAATATGTTATTGGGAACGGAAGAAGAAGAATATTCAGAGCCATTCTGCCAAGCATTGGATATTCATCAAGGATTCTGCACCAAAAATCGCTGAGAGGCGTCGTTTTGAACAGTGACTCCATACTTGTGTCTGATGACATTTCTAAAAGAGATTCATATATCTCGTTAGACATACTTTCGGGCTTTTGCAAGTTGGGTAAAAAGGGATTATGAATCCATGAATTCAGCTTCATTTTTGTGTTCTGTTCTTCGGGAAAATACTTTCCAAAAGATGCGCGCATCGAAGTGTGATATTGGGCCAATTCTTCAAACACATCATCTTAAAACATTTCTGAGTCGTTATCGCTAACAAACTCACTGAGTGACGTAAAGCTTTCTATTTCTCTCTTACCAACGCAAATAATCCAAAAATCTGATTTTCTTTTGAAGGCAGTTATTTTGTTATAGGCCTCGAACACTGTTGTCTGTTTACCTTGCAATGATAAATTCAATTCGTTCAGTTTTTGAAAGATATCCGCCATAAAAGACAATCGGAACAACCAAGTTTTATCATACAAACGGTCTTTCAAATTAAAAGACACTGTATCTGCTGAAAGAAACATTTGTAACTCGGCTCTAAGTTCAAATAACCTTGTTAAAGTTTTACCCCGAGACAGCCTTCGCACTTCTATATGGAGCAGCAGTGTTTTATGTTTGCTGCCATAATTTTCACACAATAATGAAAACAATCGGGATTGTAGTGGTCGTGATTTGATAAAATTAATTATTTTTACCGCTTCATCCATAACTAATTTTAGATTTGACGGCATTTGCTTCATCGCAAGTGCTTGTCTATGCAGAATACAATGGCTGGAACTACAATTAGGCGCTTTACTTTTTATTCGTGACACTACTCCTGCTGTTTTACCTGTCATTGCCTTGGCCCCATCTGTACAAATGCCAATGCAATCGTTCCAACTAAGATTATTTTCTTTAAAAATATGTTTATTTTAATAAAATTTTCTTCCCTGGTAGTGTTTGTGGGCAGCGGTGAACACATAAGCATGTCTTCTTCAAAAGAACGTTCATATGGATATCTCACGATAACCAGCAAGTGAGCCAGACCAATGACATCAGTTGAGTCAACTGAAGTCACTGGTCTGGCTCTCTTTGCAAGGCGAATCGTGTTTTTCGTAGACGTGCAACTAGTTCTTGTTTGACGTAGCTTGCCAGATCATGGATTCGCCAAGAAACAGTATCATTTGATAGCGGTGTAGTAGAAAGATGTTTTACAGATTGTTCATCGAGCATACATTTTGTTATGTCTAACACACATGGCTTTATTAAATTCTCGGCGATAGTGTGCTCTTCACCTGCTTGTGCAATACAATAGCTAACTCAATATGATGCCTCCGTGGCCTTTTTTTTCCAATAACTGTTCTTTTTTACGAACAAAAAATTCTTTATTCTTGTCTTTACTCGTCTTGACTCGGGGTGTACAGTTTCTAAATGTCTGCGCAATTTGGCGGACGCCATGGAACTATTAGGAAGCAGTTTACTACATAACATGCACAGAGGTGAGCCGTTGGAATCAACAAATCCGAATTCGATATATGATTCATCATACTTCCTTTTTTTCGTCTTTAAAACCGTGGAGCTTGACGTCGTGTCATCATCATCCGAATCGGTAGTTACCGCGCGTACTGCTTTTGAACATTCAGCGTCATTAGATGTTGTTGCAACACGTTTAATGCCTTTAAGCCAACGTTCCATTCATCTTTATTAATAATGTATACGTCAGGATGGTGGGGTCAAAATAATGCACAATAGTTACTGCGTTTATGAGACAAAGTTTAGTCCAAAGAAGAAATGTACAAAACTGATCAATCAGAGTACAGCAGGCAGTAGAACAATGAATACTAGTTTCATATCACGTTTAAACTCCGCAATTCGCTAGCCAGCTTGTAAGTAGGTAGGTAGGAACTTATCGCTCCGAACGCTAACTGTCCACTGACTGACGAGGCGCGACTTTTTTTTTTTTTTGCGCCCGAAGCAAATATGGGCAACCCTCCGGAAAGCGGGGGAGGGAGGCGGTGAATGCTCATAGCATATCACGCAGCCGGCTGCGTGGTTATGTGGAGACTTTTACCCACTAAACACCGCCTCTTAGGAATTGGCTTAACGATCTGACTAGAGATCTCTAAGCCGTATACGAACGCGTCCCTCCTTGGCAGAAAGTAGGGCGCAAACGAGGCGCGACGCGCGATCGCCGCTTTTATACTTAGTCCTAGACTCGAACTCGAAAATTCTCAAAAATACTCGAGTCGGCGCCTTTGATAAACAAAAAGCGGAAATAAAAATATAAATACAAAAAAATGCGTTTTAAACAATCTCGACTTTATGTTTTTGAAGATAGAGCCGAAAGTCGCTTGTTCACAACTGAACTGGACTGCGCGCTCACAAGTATACGCGCGGCGGTCGGAGTCAAAACGTTCGACCAGTGACCAGAGAGAGGTGTTTCGATTTTTTTTTCTAAATTCTCGCGGAACCCCTACAGGTGTATCGCGGAACCCTAGGGTTCCGCGGAACGCACTAAAAGTACCGCTGGCTTAAAGTGATAGAGACAGCACGAGACTTAGCGGCGTCTTAAAATTAAGTAGCGCTTGAGTGTATGGGCTTATATAATACATAAATAGAACGGCTGAGCACAAACTGTTTGTTGAAAAGTTGTGAAGCAATCGCCATCTTCCGAATTACGCCTAAGCCTGCATAATTAAAGGTTGTGTAGGATTTCTTAGTTCTCAGAAACTGAATCTGTGGCGTACTTTATTTGCAGTCCGTTGCTGATGCCCGAGGATTGCAATAGTCACTTACCATTAAGTTCACCGTTAATTTGTTTGCCACTAATATTGAACACCGGAGTGAATTACGGTGGGTTATTTTTTTATTTATGCGTAACGTTATTATAAGAGGGGGTAAACGAGCATACGGCTCATTGAGGCACAGAATAAATAATAGTACTACACACAGAAGTTGCAGTTCTTTGATGCTGACTGCTTGCCGACTTTTAATAGCCTACATAATTATTATTAATTAGATAAATCGCGCTCGCAAACTAAATAAAACTTTATCGCTGCGCGAGTGTCCGTATTACCTACTTTGCATCTTTTCCCCTTCCTACGTTACGGCGGACTTTCCGTTGTTACTAAGGGATGTCAATAAAGAGTAACAAAATACATTGCGAAATGTTAATTAAGTTACTTACGTGAAATACCTGACTATGATCAACCGACCATATTTTCGCACATATGTGAGTTCTGCGATGCCAAACGCATGCAACTTGCAGGCCATTCGTCGGGAATCGCGATGCTTGACTCGGAAGAAAAAGGTAGATAGTGTAAACAACAAATAAACGATTGAAATACGATTCTTAACAGAAATGTAATCGTATTCTACTTAGTTAAAAATTTTGTCAATAAACAAAGTTTAAATTTCAGTGTTTTCTGTTATTATAACTCAAAATATTTTAAATACAAAAAACAAGTATGGGTATGTTAGTAGATACTTGGATAGTGTAGTAAATTTCAACTAAATTTTATAATAAAGTTCTTAGGCTTTAGATAAATTATTACTTAATTCTTTTTTTGCTATAAGTACCTACCTATGTAACAGTAAAAATTAAATCAATTCACGTTTCATAACTTCCTACTAAAATTCTTCTGTAACTTAAAGAATGATATATCTGAAACAGTTTTTGGTCATTTAGCGTCTATCCACACAACAATTATGCTATTAAAATTTATCAAATAGATGAGTGATATACAAAGCACGTATCAGCACTTAAAATTGCAATTAACACTTTCAGTCGTGCCGGCGGGGGTCAAAATCGTTTTCGGTGTACTGTTTTTAGCCCCTGAATTACGGCGGTTGGAATATAATTCTAATTTGGAATAAAAGCTTCTTTAAAACTTGATTTTAAAATACATGTGATGTATATTATTTAACTATATTCTTACAGGATCTTTATTTATATAGGATTGACACGTACTTTCACTTATATATATTTTTAATAGTTTTATTATTATTCTGGAATAATAATAATTAATACTTACTACACTACGAATATTTTGGAATCCATTTAAAAAAAGTTGTAATTTTCTTACTTTCGTGTAAACAGCTATACGATTATCTTATATCTATTTACGCGCACAATAATTTATTTCACAGTCTGATGTGGTTATTCCGTAATATTATTCCGTGCGTTCTAAATATATTCTTTACGTATATTTTGCCATTAATATAAATCTATGCAATTTTAATTTTAGCGACCATAAGAATAATACCGAAATTTTACAATTTCGAAAATACTAACGGCCTAAGATTTATGTTCTTTAACCCAATAATCAGGTCTACTTCGGTTTTAAACTTTCTTAAAGTAATCGCTATAAATTATTTTTGTACGTTGTATTGTTAATTTACTCTATAGTAAAGAAGTTGTATTTAATACACAATACTTATCTAAAACGGAGTGCGGGGTGCGGGTGGAACACCGGTACTTGAAGTCCTTCAGAAGCTCTTCAATTCCGTCCTCCATGGTGGCACTACTCCGGAGGCGTGGAGCAGAAGTGCGGTGGTCTTGTTCTTTAAGAAAGGCGACAACACTATCTTGAAGAACTACAGACCGATTTCCCTTCTGAGCCGCGTCTACGTGCTGTTTTCGAGAGTCATTACGAATCGTCTCGCACGCAGACTCGACGACTTCCAGCCTCCCGAACAAGCCGGTTTCCGAAAAGGCTTTAGTACCATAGACCACATACATACCCTGCGGCAGATTGTACAGAAGACCGAAGAGTACAATCTGCCACTTTGCCTGGCGTATGTGGACTATGAGAAAGCCTTTGATTCCGTCGAAATTTGGGCAGTGCTACAGTCCCTTCAGCGGTGCCAAGTTGACTGTCGGTGTATCGAAGTGCTGGCTACGATGGCTATCCGAGTACAGAACCAGAGCTCGAAACCTATCCAACTGCAGAGAGGTGTAAGACAGGGTGACGTCATATCCCCGAAACTCTTCACCGCTGCGTTGGAAGACGTTTTCAAGCTACTGGACTGGAAAGGATACGGTATTAACATCAATGGCGAGTACATCACTCACCTTCGATTTGCCGACGATATAGTCCTTATGGAAGAATCGATGGAGGAACTTAGCACTATGCTCAATGACCTCAATGGTGTCTGTCTCCCAACGGATAGGTCTTAAGATGAACATGGACAAAACAAAGATCATGTTTAATGTCCATGTCACACATGTGCCGGTTGTTGTTGGGAGCACTATTCTCGAAGTTGTTGACGAGTACGTGTACCTGGGACAAATAGTCCGACTAGGTAAGTCCAACTTCGACCGAGAGGTCAATCGACGGATTCAACTTGGCTGGGCAGCGTTCGGGAAATTACGACATATCTTCTCGTCAGGTATACCTCAATCTCTGAAAACTAAAGTATACAACCAGTGCGTGTTGCCAGTGATGACTTACGGATCAGAGACGTGGTTCTTCACTGCTGACCGTATGAGGACGCTCAAGGTCGCTCAGCGAGCTAAGGAGAGGGCTATGCTCGGAGTTTCTCTGCGTGATTGACTCAGAAATGAGGATATCCGCAGTAAAACCGGAGTGACCGACATAGCCCAACGGATTAGTAAGCTGAAGTGGCAATGGGCCGGCCATATAGCTCGAAGAACCGATAACCGATGGGGAAGAAAGGTTCTCGAGTGGTAGCCTCATACCGGTAGGCGTAGTGTAGGGCGACCCCCCACTAGATGGAGTGACGACCTGTTAAGACATGCAGAAAGTCGATGGATGCAGGTGGCTCAGGACCGTGCTTTGTGGAGCCGAGCTTGGGGGAGGCCTATGTTCAGCAGTGGACTTGTGAAGGGCTGTAATGATGATGATGATGATGATCTAAAATAAATGTTGTGTGTAAAACGATGATCACCACGTTTATACAATATAAATTATATTTTATGCGTTACTATTTGAACTAGTAATTCTAAAACTTGATCGGCTTTCCGTTAGAAATTAAATTTTTATTATTTAATATACAAATAATATGTTTAATTAATTAAAGAAAATCTATGATATTATTTAATGGTACTCCGGAATCACTAAAAATAATTTGAATTGACTTGAAAGTTCACTACCCCATTGCTTCAATCACACCATTTCATCGATCAGATGCTATATGCAGCATGTCGACATAAGTCACTTTAAATAAAACCCATTGGCTTACACTGTGTAATCTTATCTGTTAATACTATTTCAAATGTTTTGAAAACGTACTTATTTATACTTAGATACAACGACACTGTAAAAAGAATTGAGTAGATAATACCATAACATATAGCAACACTGGCTGCCGGAGGACTGGAGGAGAGTAGCCATATGCAGGCGTTCCCCTCTGCCGAATTACAAGTTCACGTCGTCCTATGCGTACAGAAAAACTAGTTGCAGCCGCACTGCTCATTAGACTTTATCCCGTTGCGCGGCTGAATACACGTCCTGCAAAAGTATCGAATAGTTCAGCTTTTTTGCTGCAAAAAGAGATCTGTCATGTCAAATGCACAAAAAGAGGGCCTTTCATATAAAAGTAAATTTTAAATACATTACTTCTTTTTATACTTAAAAATTACAATAAAAGCGGTCCTGTTGTTTCGGATTTGTTCACTCGCCCTCATACAATATGCAAATCGATCAAGTGACTGATCCGAGTATAGTATATAGTATGTATCCCAGTTGTCGCTGCCACCGAGTGATATTGTTACAATGTGAAAGTGTTACTTTATTATTTTAATAATTGTTAAGCGAACAGCTTCATTCTAGCGATTTATGTTAACTTATTGTAGCCCCACTTCCAAGCTTCCAGCCAGGCACGGTATTCAAATTAATGGCAACAGTAACACGTTTCGAAAAAAGTTTCGAAGTGCCAGACGATTGTTTTTATGTGCGCAGATTTCAATTTCAAAATGACACAGTACTGTATCGAGAAAAACGCTATGGCTACTCCCCTTCGGAAAGCCAGTGGCCCGTGTTGCGCTATGTAATATAATTATAGATGAAAAATCTCAATTATAATGTAAAAAATTCTTTAAGTGAGAATAAAACAATTTTTGGTACACATAACGAAAATTTATTCTTGTTTTATATGATAACTATACAGCGCGTGAAATTTTATGTAAATACATCAATTAATATTAGTGTATAATTAACAGTAAAATAAAAATCGATTATATAAATGAAATCAATGGCTTTATTTATATAATACATTTTAATAATAGTGAAGGATTTTTTTTTATTTTATACAATGTTTATTTATCACCTTAGTGCTTTTTATTAAAACGCATCAAACATTTTATTGATTAAATCAATTTTCAATAACCTACCCTATATTAATGATGTACAGCGAACAAAGTCAGGCAATACTTTACTATTGCCTGACTTTGACTGACCTATATTTGATAGAAAATAATAAATAACTTGATAAGGTGTCAGTGTCTCCGATTTGCGAATATTAAAATTTCGTAAATACTTTAAAGAAAAAAAAACACAAAACTTATTAACTGGCTAGATCTTTTTACAATTTTCCCTAAAAATATTATTCCTTATTCCTCGAATCTGAACAGTGGAAAAAACATTAACTTATATTAAATTAATTTTAATTTTTAATAAATTCAATTTAATTCTTATTATATATGAAAATTTTACTGTCGGACCCCAAACTGGGCATACCCTGTATCCATTTCCAGGGATAGGGATTTATACAGGGACCAGGAGTACGGTTATCAGTTTTATTTATGTAGTTAAAGTACCCAAATTATTTAAAACAACAAATTATTTCTTAATTTAGGAAGATAGTTTTTAACTATTTGTCGCTTACATTATAGATAAAATAAGATAAAATATTGATACAATATTTTTAAGTGTAAAACGTAGAGATAATTTGGTATTACTTACGCATTAATATCAAGTTTTTGGTGTCATTATAGTTTAGTCTGGTGAGATACCTTTTTACTATTTGTTTAGCTTTCGATGTGGTGCAATTTTTGATGTGCCAGACTTTAAGTTTTTTCTTATAGATGTGAGGATGTAAGAACTGCGGAAGGCGTTACGCGAAAACAGACCTGGCAGCTGGAATTGGGATTTTAAATATACGTTTAGTGATCAAGTGGACGTAATTAGGCGACTGCATTACTTCTCCATGAGTTTTTAATACTACGGATAGAATATACAACTGGTGTACACTCAAAACCTCGTCATCCTGATAAAGATCAGCCGTAGGGTACTGGTGGGGCTTTTTAACCATGACCTACAGGATTACTCTCTGTGCCCGCTCCAATTAAATCATGTTCGTTTCGGAGGCAACACCTCAAGCTGATATACAATATTGTATTATTGATTGGCAGAGGGCAAATAAACCACTTGTAATGTTCTTTTAACAGCACAGTTCCAAAGCAGCTTCATGATATAAATAACCTTCTTGAGTCGATTTTAGAGGTATGAGATAAGCCGTTTGAAGGAAAGATTGTGGTCAGCAATTATACTCAAGTACCTGATCGTGTCCACTCTCGCAATACCCTCACAGTCACAATATTACAGAACGTATATACATAATATATAAAATCAGTTTTTTTATATATATACATAATATATAAAAAATGATTTTATATACATAATATATAAAATCAGCCTGTGGCAGTCCACTACTGGACGTAGACCTCTCCCAAGGCGCTCCTCTTAGCCCGATCTTCGGCTTCACGCATCCAGTTTCTGCCAGCCGCCTTGCGCAGATCATCGCTCCATCTAGCCAGGGGGCATCTGATGCTACGATTACCTAAACGCAGTCTCCACTCTATAACACACATACTCCAACGGTTATCGCTTCTGCGAAAAATGTGATCAGCCTATCGCCACTTCAGTCTGCAAATACGGAAGGCTACGTCGGTAACCTTGGTTCTTCGTTACGAATCTTATTCACCAGAGAAACTCCGGGCATAGCTCTCTCCATCGCCCGCTAGGTGTCTTTGGGTTTGTGGAGTAGTCGTACCGTTAGCGTCCACGTTTTGGCAACATTTGTGAGTTTGGTATCGGAAAATAACGCTATAGCTCCGCCCCTCTTGTGCTGCTCCTATGGCTACTCCCCTCCAAACATGTTGCTCTATGTTCTGAAACGTAGAGCTACACAGTGCACTACAGAGTACCATAAAGTTATCACTACTCGTCTCCTTAGAGAATTATTATAAATGAGCTTAGTCGCGTCCAGATCCAAAGTTGCACCTAAAATATAACTGTTAAAATTATAAATATAATATAATGTTATAATTATAAATATAAACTAATCATATATATAATAAAAATAACTGTTAAAATTATAAATATAATATATGTTAAAATTATAAATATAATATAATGTAAATATAAATATGTTGCTTTGTACATCTTATCACTGTGTGACTACTAATTGCCTCCAGAAGAATTAGCGCGGAGCTTATAAAATACATGAATAGTCATGAAGTAAACTTGCTGCGGTAAATGAGAAGCCGTTGACAAGCGAGTGTGATTAACAACTTATTTTTGGCACGACAAGTGGTATATTTAGTATGCCAGTTTTCGTGTATAATATGACAACAGAGAATCCGTTGTTAACTTCTCAGTGGGCAGTTATTGTAATGGGTACAATTTTGCAAATTGGAAATTTTAAGATATCTCCAAATTTCAAGGTCTTTAGAGCCGAATAGTATGGTTTTTAAGGGGATTTCCGTGTGTGCACATATACATATGTGGTGGAGCCACGTGTTTAAGGCTGCCGAAGTCTAGTTCCCCGGTCGAACCTTAAACCTATTACGCGAGATATTAACTAAAGTGGACTGTATATGCGGTTGCTTCTACGCTTACGTAAAAGCGACTACTATAGAATGCGGTATAATGCACTCGCTCTTCCCTAAACTAAACTATTATGGTGCCAAATCGCTGAAAAGGAATCCTGCCTTATTAGGAGAACAACAAAATTGGAGCGGGTTAAACTATATAAGGCAGTAAATAAAGGAGTGTTGACTCACCGGGGTTTCTTCTATCCTGTTGAGCACTATAGCTGCAATTTCTGGAACTTCTTCTGGAACACTCCAGAGAGAGGCGGTGCGCGACTATATCTCACACGAGGTGAGGCGGGTTTCCTGGAGCTCGACTGCTTCCAGGCTAAAGCGGTTTCTACTAGCGGTGTGGTTTCAACGACGACTGCGGTGGAAAGAGCTCCAATGACTGGCGCGGTAGGAAAGAGAGCTGTTGTTCCAATGACTGGCGCGGTAGGAAAAAAGGCCGCGCAACGATCGCGCGTGCCTTATATGTCCTCGGCCCCGATGATTACGTGACATTCTAGAATCATCTTCTTGCCCCTCCCACCCCACCACCCCGATGTGTCGATGGAGGATCGAGGAGGGTATGAATGATATCGTTTTGTCGGAAAGGAACAAGCGGCTTGGCACCTCTACCGTCAAATATAATAATCCAATGGTTTTTTCCGCGCAACCATCTCCCCCGCCCTTGAAGGATTTCCTTCAAAATTAACTAATACAACTAGAGCTAAGATCAACTAACAAAATAACTAACTAACGCTAAGATTACTTAAATTCAACTACAATTTAATCTAGAAAGCTAATTTAAATTATGGAAGAGGCAGGGGGCACAAACGGACAACCGGACGCAAGTAAGACCCAACCGTGGTCTTAACGCGAGCTATCCTAACTACTCCGTCGGAACCGGGAAAGACCTCTTCGACAATTCCTAACGGCCAGTGGAGAGGCGGCGTATTCTCTTTGGTGAGCACAACTACAGTTCCTACAGCTAAAGGCTCAGTTGCTGTGTTCCATTTTTGCCGAGACTGCAAAGTATGCAAGTATTCCATCCTCCATCGTTTCCAAAACGATTGCACTAACCGATCTAATAATTTGTGGCGTGCGGAAATGCTAAGTCTGTTCTCATCCATATCTGCGGCTGGCAAATACTTTAAAGGCGTTAAATTCAAAAAATGTGCTGGACTTAGAGCCAGCGGTTCCGAGGGGTCACTAGACAACGTACGACAAAGTGGGCGACTATTCATTACGCATTCAATTTGAGCGAGCACCGTACTTAGCTCTTCGAAGGACAAAATCTGATCTCCTATTACTCGGTATAAATGACTCTTTAGACTCTTGATATTAGTCTCCCAATTGCCCCCAAAATGACTCGCGGCTGGGACGTTCAGAGACCACTCAATGCGGTTCTCGGCTAGAATGTGAGCGAACTCCGAATTATAATATTTGCTAGCTAAGAGCTCATGTAGTTCCGATAGAATAAGTTTTGCACCGACGTAGTTCGTACCGTTATCCGAATACAATCTACTTACAGGGCCACGGCGGGAAAGAAATCTTTTAAATGCACCCATAAAGCCTGCTGTGCTTAGATCACCAACGAGTTCTATATGCACCGCTCGAGTAGTTAGACATACGAAAATGCAGACGTAAGCCTTTGTGGATCTTATACCACGCCCGCGAGTGAGCGTGACCTTAAACGGACCAGCGAAATCAGACCCGGTGTGCGTGAAGGGCTTTACTGATTGTATTACTCTACAAGATCTAAGTTCCGCCATTTCCGGAAATGACGGCTTGGGGCGTGCCCGAAAGCAAGCTATACATCTGTGCACCCGATTGCGTATTAAACTACGTGCAGAAAGAATCCAATAATTCTGACGCAAAATCGACATCAACAAGTCGGGGCCAGCGTGCGAGTTCAATTTATGATGGTAGTCGACTAATAAGTTCATGATATGGTCTTTACGCGGTAAAACAATAGGGTGCCGTTGGTCGAAACTCAATTGCGAGTTGGACAAGCGTCCACCTACCCTTACAATCCCATCCTGTAAAAATGGCTTAAGGCGTTGAAAGGCGCGACTACAAGCTCTATTCGATTGTAATCTTCTAATTTCTTCAGAGAAGTGCGCACGTTGAAGTTCACGCAATACTAGCGACTCGGCATAGTTGTAATCGGATGCTAAGACATACGAACGTCGCGGTTCGCGAATCGACAAACGTAAATTACGCTACGCAATAATTTCGACCAAGAGGACAAGCGGTTCGCCAAAGCAATTATTGGAGAAACCTCGCTCGAAACGTTCGCCACTAGAGCGTGTCTCTTCTCTTCCGGCGGTTGTGACACTGACGAAGGTTTGAAATCGGTTATTGGCCATTGCGAGGGATCCAAGTGAACCCAAGCAGGTCCGTGGAACCAAAGCGGGTGGTCCATTATTTGCATCGGGGTGAGTCCACGGGATAGACAATCGGCGGGGTTTTCCGTACCGGACACGTGATAAAAGTTCCGCGTTTCTAACTCGTCTTGTATCTTGGCCACTCGGTTCGCAACAAACGTATCCCAACGGTGGGGTGAAGAATGAACCCAGCATAAGGCGACGGTGGAGTCGGAAAAGGCAAATATCCTTTCTATGTGAACTCTATCCCTACATGCGCTGATAACTGCGGTAATAAGCTTGGCGAGTACTAATATTGCGCAAAGCTCTAAGCGCGCCAGAGAGACAACCTTACGGGGGGAGACTCTCGACTTAGAACTAATGAGGCTAATCGAATTTCTACCATTATTCTGGACGTGGAAATATACAACGCCCCCGTAAGCCTTCTCGCTGGCGTCTGCAAACCCAACGACCTTTATGGCGCTATTCCTATCTACGTTTATATGACGCGGTATTTTAATTTCTCTTAATAAAGGAAGTTCCTCTCTAAAGCGCTGCCACAACCAAACAATGCTGTCAGGCGGCGAGTCATCCCAGTCGCATTCCAATAACCAAAGTTGTTTAAATAAAAGCTTAGCGTATAATACCACTGGAGCTACGAAACCCATGACGTCCCATAATCTAGCAACGCATGACAGTATTGTGCGCTTTGTGCATTTCTCTACGGGCGGATTTACCTTAAGGCTAAACACGTCGGACTCTGGTGACCAACATAGACCGAGCACCTTGTGTGTATCAGAATCGTCGAATTCCTTTATCGCCGAAAGACGGTGTGATAGTGGGATTGTATCCAAAACCGGACGCGAATTACTAGTCCACTTCACAAGATCGAATTGACCCGATTTCATGAGCCTTATAACCTCGGCGGTGGTTAGGGTTGCCTCCTCCACGCTATCGACCGAGTACACAAAATCATCCATATATAATCCGCTCTCAATTGCCCTCTTAGCTTTAGGATAAGAGGGACCTTCATCGTGAGCGAGCTGTCTCACCGTGCGTAACGCATGAAATGGGCTCGACTTTAAACCAAAACAAACGCGGTTAAATTCAAACACCATTAGAGGTTCCTTTGGGTTGAAACGATATAAAATGCGTTGGAATCTACGGTCGCATTCACGGACCCCTATGCAAAGAAACATTTGACGAATATCGGCGGATAGTGCTATACTAAACAAACGAAAATTGACTATTATATTAAATAAACTGGCCTGTAAATTTTGCCCACTATAGAGGATATCGTTAAGCGACAGGTGAGTGCTAGTTTTAGCACTAGCGTCGAGCACACCACGTAACTTAGATGTAAGTTTGTCCTCTATAATGACTCCGTGGTGTGGTATGAAATACGACGGTGTGTCTTCGTAGTTATCTAATTTCGAAGCCACAAGTGATATGTAACCTTCTCTTATATATTCGTTAATGACGCCGTCGTAAGCTTCCTTTAACTGGGGTGAAGCGAGCATCCTACGCTCCAAGCTATAGAAACGTTTTTCCGCCATTTGACGCGAATCGCCGAGAGATAAAACATCTCCTTTAAAGGGTAGCGCTACACTATATCTACCGTCGCGATCACGAATGGTCGTGCAGACGTAAATTTCCTCGCATAACCTGTCATCTGAGCTAGCTATGGGTGGGACGTTCACCTCCTCCATCTCCCAAAATTTGCGGACCAACGACTCGAGCGGTTCGACAGCCATACCACAATAAGAGGTTGCCGAAATACTATCTATGATGGGGGCGGAGCCAAGGATCACATAGCCCAATACGGTTTCCAGTGCGTAAGGCGCGGTATGCGAAGAGTTGCCCCTGACCTTACTGTTTAACAAAAGATAAGGGAAAAGCGATGCTCCAATGAGCATGTCTATGTTTCCAGGAACGGCGTAAGTGTCGTCCGCCAGAGTCAAATTCTTAAATTCAATCATTGCCGAGGTGTCAACCGAAACGGTTGGCAACCGTTCAGTGACCCTATCTACTACTAGTGCATTTATATCAAAGTTAACATTACGATCTATCCGAGAATAAATTTTTAAATTTATATATCCCTGTGTTGATTACTAGTGCCTCCGATGCCTTTAATTACAGGACATGAAAGTGACCTATTTATTACTAAGCCTAAGCGCCGACAACATTGTCGCGTTATAAAGCTATTTTGGGCTCCGCTGTCCAGCAGTGCACGGACGCTTTGTTCGTTTCCACGCGAATCCCTAACCAAAATACGTGCCGTACCCAGTAACACGGTTGAAGGAGGTTGTGCTCCCATATTTGCCAATGAGCACAGAGCGACATCACCAGGTCGACCGCTAGAATCGTTGACCTTAGTAGGGGCGAATTCCTTATCCGCTTTACTTGACGCCGCTATATTGCTATTTTCAAAATGTAATAGCGTGTGATGTTTCCTGGCGCACTTGCTACATACGGAACTCGAATTGCATTTTGCAACTAAATGCTTATCGCTTAAGCAGTTCAAACATAGGTTGTTTGTCTTTACTAATTTATAACGCTCGCTTGGTGAATATTTACGAAAAGTCGCACAATTATATAAATTACCGTGTCTATCTTTACATACTAAACAAGTATGCTGGAGTGATGTTGGCGTAGCGGTTACGTAAGTTAACGACCCTGCTATTTTAGATGGTTGAGTCTGTCTACGGTCGACGCACCTTTTATTCTCCTGTTTAACGTTCGGAGAGCGCTGCATCACCTTTATTTGATCTCGCACGAACGATGCTAATGAATGAAAGGAAGGCATCTCCGAGCTACGATGCTCCATTTCAAATGCACGCACGGTGTCGGGGTCCAACTTCTTCAGTGCAATATGGAGAAACACCACGTCCATAAGATCATTAAATTTCAAATTCTTAAGTGCAGCCACCGATGCCACAAATTTATCTAGAAATTGCTCTAAGCCGTTGATGTTCGCGGATGATATAGGTTTAAGATCGAATATCTGGTTCAAACATTCGGAAGCTAACATTCTCCTATCTTCATATTTAGTTTTAAGCGTTTCGAATATTAATAAGTAATTGTTTGCTGTAGGTGTAAAACCAGAGCAGATCGACTGTGCCCTGCCACTAAGTTTACTGATTAAGTAATATAATTTTTCGGCGTCCGATAACGATGGGTTATTGTGTATATTGTTTTGAAAACTACTGAAGAAGAAGGGCCACGTCTTAATATCACCATTAAATACCGGAATATCTATTGGCGGCAACCTAATCGAGTCGCTTGGACGTACCTGTTTTTCCGGCTTTGCTTCGTTTTAAGATAGGGATCTCGCTATTCTTTTCACGCGACACAACATATCTTCGAATGCCAGCAGCGGTTGGTAGTTCACTATGTATTTCGGGTCGATTTGTAATTCCAAATGATTAATTTGGTCTAATATTTTTTCGTAATCTATTCGTAGAGAATCTATCGTTTCAATTTCGGTCAAAAAACTTTCCCGCACTGCTTCTATATGAATGTTCTTTATATAATCACTTATATTCTGCATACGCGAAAAGAGTATGTCCCTCTTAGCATAAAGCGTTTTAATTTTGATTTCACTTCCACTAACTGCCATTTTAAACTATTATAATAAAGTTATATCAATCACAATTAATCTCACAACGCACAAACAATAAAGGATGGACACTCGGTATGCCGTATTACGTAATTAAATCGAACACCTGCGCAGCGAGTCGAGGTGACGCGTCATTTGCACTCAATAATTTTATCAAGATTGTGGGTAAGCGTATCAAACGGTTCCTATTACACTGTTTCAATTATTTAATAGGCTTTAAATTTAATCAAATACGAGCGCTATAAAACGAATAATTCTGTTTGCGAGTACCTAATCAAAATTTAAATTTAAACGAACACTATTTAAGTCTATTCTATAAATTGGAGTGCATTATCTAATTAATTAATTCAACAATTCGACCAAAATCCTGCTCGAAGTGACCATAAAATGGTGGAGCCACGTGTTTAAGGCTGCCGAAGTCTAGTTCCCCGGTCGAACCTTAAACCTATTACGCGAGATATTAACTAAAGTGGACTGTATATGCGGTTGCTTCTACCCTTACGTAAAAGCGACTACTATAGAATGCGGTATAATGCACTCGCTCTTCCCTAAACTAAACTATTATGGTGCCAAATCGCTGAAAAGGAATCCTGCCTTATTAGGAGAACAACAAAATTGGAGCGGGTTAAACTATATAAGGCAGTAAATAAAGGAGTGTTGACTCACCGGGGTTTCTTCTATCCTGTTGAGCACTATAGCTGCAATTTCTGGAACTTCTTCTAGAACACTCCGGAGAGAGGCGGTGCGCGACTATACCTCACACGAGGTGAGGTGGGTTTCCTGGAGCTCGACTGCTTCCACGCTAAAGCGGTTTCTACTAGCGGTGTGGTTTCAACGACGACTGCGGTGGAAAGAGCTGTTGTTCCAATGACTGGCGCGGTAGGAAAGAGAGCTGTTGTTCCTATGACTGGCGCGGTAGGAAAAAAGGCCGCGCAACGGTCGCGCGTGCCTTATATGTCCTCGGCCCCGATGATTACGTGACATTCTAGAATCATCTTCTTGCCCCTCCCACCCCACCACCCCGATGTGTCGATGGAGGATCGAGGAGGGTATGAATGATATCGTTTTGTCGGAAAGGAACAAGCGGCTTGGCACCTCTACCGTCAAATATAATAATCCAATGGTTTTTTCCGCGCAACCAATATGTACAATCCGAACAAACATACATATGTATGTATGTTTGTTCGGATTCTATTTTCTCGAAAATGTATCTCGAGAACAAAGAGTGATGGTGACATGGGACCAGTTTCATTTAACGAATAATTATGTAACTTAGACCTCATTAAATTTTGAGCAAAATCGGTCAAGTCGTTTTTGTATAAAATATTAAAACATGGTATTTTTTTTTATCTTTCCACTGTGAAGTTAGTCGTGTAGCCTTTGGGGTCGCACCAAGACCGCTTTTTTGTCTTGGTGTACGAACTAGTGAAAAGAAGGAGAAAACTGGTAGACTGCAATGACCACAATGACCAATCCGACAGCGCAACGGGCAATCACAGAAAACCCTAACTACAATGGAAGAAGCCCGTGTCTGACATAGACTTAAAAAAAGAAGAAAAACATATAGTTATTTTATGTTTTGTATGAGTGCCTGCCAAGCGTGACGATCGGGTAAGGCAATTCAACGGAAGACGCGCAAATCCTGCAAATTTTAAGTTGAAATTTTTATGTAGGTATATCAATCAACCTTAGCCAACAAAAAAAATAAGAATAAGCAAATTCAAAACAATGTGCTTGAATCATTTATTGTAAGTAAAGTCTATTGAATTTACAGGAAGAAAAATCGGTCAACGCCAAATTTGAATTTCGACTTTTATTGGCATGTCACGTAGATCTTTACTAAAGAAGGTCCAATTTAACAAATTGTTCGTGACACTAGAAGGATTCACCTTTGTTCAGTTGAATTTCGAGATCGATTTAGTCAGTTTTTAAACTTTATATTAAATAACTCACTTTATGTAAAATAAATAGAGATACTAATTTCGTAACTTTTTTTTCTCCGATGATGTTGATAATGATAATGTTGCTGATCATAGTCTTTTTTATGTATATAACATTCTAAAAATGGTTTTCATCATCTTCAGTACTCCAATTTGTAACATATATTCAATAATTATTTTTACATAATTATTTTTAATTAATTTTATTTTTAATTTTTTTTAAATTATTAGTTGTTGCAAATATATTTATTTTGGTATCTCAGAAACGGCTCTCAGATTTGTATTAAGTTTTGTATTTTGATAATGATTTAGTTTCCAAATTTTGTACAAATTGCTTACAATCTTCCCTTCTACTGCTTCATAAATAAGGACCTTCAATGATTAAAAATAATATTTTAACCATTTTGACGTATAAATCAAACTCTCGTAAAGCACCAATCCCAAAAAAACTAAAACTTAAATAAACATGCAGTCCTACAGCTCGCGGTATAGCTACAAGAATGCATTTAGCAGTTCAACACTGTTACGTCGCTTTTCAATCGATAATTGGCGGTATAACTATCTCGTTTACGTCTAACGTTAAATAACCAAACTGGTGACGGTCCGCAGCTTCATAGGAATGCATAACGTCTGGTACAGCAATTTTCAATGCGCCTGCAAAACGTGTCATAAATCTTTTTGGCCCTTTAATCAGTTGCCTTTCACAAAACCCACGGGACGAAATCTAGTGACAGATTTTATTACTCTAGACTAGTGATTCCCAAAGTGGGGGTCTATGACAACCTTCAAGAGGTCTACGTCAGCGAAAAAAAATTTGGGGGTCCATGAAATGAAAATGGGGGTCCACGATAGTGGATCTCAACACATACACTGATAGTACCTATTTACTTACATCATACTATCTTATAATTTCGAAACATATACATTATTTATAAAAGTACCTATGAAGTAAAAAAATTATTATATATGTTTATAAAATTGTGTAAGTTGTAGGATGTTGGTATTCGCTTTGTGGTCGCAATACATTTTGAACTTGTAAAAACCTGAGAGTCGCAGTCTCAGAGCTTCGCTACCTTGCACTGACTTGTTCAATTCGTCACTCTATAAATACGAATGTGGGACAAATACATTTATTCGTTTCCTGAATCTTGAAAAGGAAAGTGCTAAGAAAATATTTTAAAAAATATTAACAGATAGTATATCACACAAATTATAGTGAGTCAGTATTTTGTTTGACAGTGCTGGAGAAAAGTAAGTACATTATTTTTTATTAAATTTTAGTTTTGTACTCGTAGTTAGCAAAGATAGATAAATTACGCCAATCATGACTTTAGTTATTAGTAGTTTAATATTCAATCATGCAAAATTACACGAGTACTCCTCAATAGTTTCTTTTTGAAAGTTTTAGCAATCGGTATTATAATTACAGTGCAATCTCCGTAATTCGAGCTAATTGCTGCAAGATGTTCGAATTATGGAATGTTTTCGGAAAAATCAAAAAATATTTTTAATATACAGCTGCTGGATTTTCTGTCTTATTTAAATAATTTAATTTTGCCCACAGATGACTGATGCCATGTCCAAATCTAAAAAGAAATGTAGACAGTACAGTGTCGATTATTTGAAATTTGGCTTCATTCCATCATTGCCGGACAAACAATCGCCTATGTGCCTTTTATGCAACAAAGTTTTGGGCAATGACGCTATGAAACCATCTAAACTGCAAGATCATCTGAGAAGATGCCACCCTGATAAAACAGAGAAATATTTGAAATACTTTCAAACACTCAAAGATAACTTCAGAAGACTCACTGGACAGAATGTTCGCTTCGACGTCACAAAGAAATGATGATGGTTTGCGGGCGTCTTACAATATCTCGTTACTTATAGCAAAATCCGGAAAACCGCATACTATCGGAGAGAAGTTAATTTTGCCGAAGAACTTAAGGTTCAGTTTAAAAACGGATATCAGCAATTCTGGCTGCAAAACAACATACCCGTTACTTATCCCGTATTATGGAATATAGCGAGGAAATTTTTAATTTCCTTTCCATCGTCATACCTAGTGGAAAAGGGGGTTCAGCGTTGTTACCAATCTCATAACGAAAAAAAGAAACAGACTGGACATCATTAGCCGAGGAGATTTAAGATTAACCCTTACAAAATTGACGCCAAATGTTGATAATTTATTATTAAAGCATCAGGTTCATCCTTCTTACTTAAAATATTGACTTATTGCTTATGTTATTTTATTTATAGTTTATTTTATATTTATTTAATGCTACGTATATTTTACATAACAGATACAAATTTTATTTTGAGTAGTTTTAATTTAAATTCAATTAATAAATGTATACATTAACATGTGTTTTTGCTTTAAGTTTTTAACACTAAGCTTCACTACAGTTAGAAATTTACAGGAAATCAATATCAGGTAAGTAGAGGGTCTACCCAATACGGAAAAACATGGCAAGGGGTCTACGACACAAAAAAGTTAGGGGAACTCTGCTCTAGACAGACTGCAATAGTTATGATGATGATGACTTATATGCAGAGGTTGTGAATGATCAATTTTTATTTTTATTAAAGCACGGTCCTGAGCCACATGCATCAATCGACTTACTGCATATCTTAACAGGTCGTCACTCCATCTAGTGGGGGGTGGCCCTACACTACGCCTACCGGTACGAGGCTGCAGCTCTAGAACCTTTCTTCCCCATCGGTTATCGGTTCTCAAGCTATATGGCCGGCCCATTGCCACTTCAGCTTACTAATCCGTTGGGCTATGTCGGTTACTCTGGTTTTACTGCGGATATCCTCATTTCTGAGTCTATCACGCAGAGAAACTCCGAGCATAGCCCTCTCCATAGCTCGCTGAGCGACCTTGAGCGTCCTCATACGGCCAGCAGTGAAGGACCACGTCTCAGATCCGTAAGTCATCACTGGCAACACTCACTGGTTGTACAATCTAATTTTTAGAGATTGAGGTATACCTGACGAGAAGATATGTCGTAATTTCCCGAACGCTGCCCAGCCGAGTTGAATCCGTCGATTGACCTCTCGGTTGAAGTTGGACTTACCTAGTCGGACTATTTGTCCCAGGTAAACGTACTCGTCAACAACTTCGAGCATAGTGCTCCCAACAACTACTGGCATAGGTGTTACATGGACATTAAACATGATCTTTGTTTTGTCCATGTTCATCTTAAAACCAATCCGTTGGGAGGCACTATTGAGGTCACTGAGCATAGTGCTTAAGTCTTCCAGCGATTCTGCCATGAGGACTATATCAAATATACTATAGCAAATCGAAGGTGAGTGATATCCTCGCCATTGATGTTAATACCGTATCCTTTCCAGTCCAGTAGCTTGAAACCGTCTTCCAATGCAGCGGTGAAGAGTTTCGGGGATATAACGTCACCCTGTCTTACACCTCTCTGCAGTTGGATAGGTTTCGAGCTCTGGTTCTGTACTCGGATAGCCATCGTAGGCCTACTGTACAAACACTTCAGCACTTCGATATACCGACAGTCAACTTGGCACCGCTGAAGGGACTGTAGCACCGTCCAAATTTCGATAGAATCAAAGGCTTTCTCATAGTCCACATACGCCAGGCAAAGTGGCAGATTGTACTCTTCGGTCTTCTGTACAATCTGCCGCAGGGTATGTATGTGGTCTATGGTACTGAAGCCTTTTCGGAAACCGGCTTGTTCGGGAGGCTGGAAGTCGTCGAGTCTGCGTGCGAGACTATTCGTAATGACTCTCGAAAACAGCACGTAGACGCGGCTCAGAAGGGAAAGAATGCGTATAGCATAACGCAATGGCACGCAGTAGATTTTTCATGTAATTAACTGTAGTGGGAGTGCAAATAATCGTTTAACGTCTTAGCAGAGTTTTAGTTTTCAAGTCTACGTGCTAAGTCGGAAGCAAGAAAGGGTGAAGTTGAGTCTTATTTAATTATGAAGTTTATTTATGGCACACTAAATAACAGTGTACCTAGTTAGTCCACCCGATAGTCAGTAGATATTGTGGCGATCTATATTTATCCTCGTTTAAGAATCAGAATGCTGATGCGTTGTCACCTCTGAGGACTAAGATGGAATGCTTTCTTTCCATTATTATTTCTTTATCTCTCTATCCTTTTATAAAATTAATTGTGGAAATTACCAAATGGAAAATGGATGATTTAGCATAAACATCCGTTATAAATCAACCATGAAACTAAATACAGGCCCACCCGCGGGGCATATGATGGAATATATCGTTACCATTACAAAGGGTATCCGATTCTCTACACACACTACGTGAATTGTAGCAACATCAAGCTGCTATTTAACGCTATATTCTGTGAGAGCTTGGTACTTCCCAGCCTTATCCCGTCGTGCAGACCCATTCTTCCAACAACCAAAATATTATTAAGAAACCTAATTTGATTAATGTATTTTCTTTTTTATTTTATTTATTTATGTTTGTACCTCATCTATATCTCTACAAATATATGCCGGTTTATTATTTTTGAATATTCAAAAACATAAGCATTGGTTTTTTAAACCAATCTATTATAATATGTTTTTAAATTTTATTCTACTTTCCCTATAATAGAAGATACTCATGAAGAAGACTCAGTAGTTGTCTGGACTAATGAAAAAGATGATTAATTTGGAAGAATGGTTTTGTTTTGGAACCGGCATTTACTCATATGTAAAAAGAATATAGAGACCAAAACAGATTTCAAGTCGAATTCACAATACCATGGTCTCTTAATGTCAACCCTTATTAATTTGACGTTGTAAATCTGACCCTTATCAATAAAAATCTATGTGATCTTGCAAGAGGTTGCTGACATGGGTGGTAATTTCTAGAATTATGTTTAAATTATTTTTTATAATTTATAGATTATAATTTATTAAAGAAACATAAATCACTTTTATCGTTTAAGTAGGTAGTTCTAAACACAAAGTATATAGTCAACTTGAAATGATTGTTGGCTACTGAAACACAGAAATACGCGAATATTTAGGAATCCTCACTTTTGTTTTTATACAACTTTATATAAACATTTTTCAATGAAGCCAATATCCGTTACTTTTTAGGGCGGAAAAGAACTGTTCACAAATTTCTAAATTTCTTTTGGGTTGAAAGTTTGCGTAAAAGCCTTCCAATATATACCCTCAACATTTTATTAGAAATTATTCTTTCAAACAAATATGAAAAAAAAATCAAGGACTACGAGACGTGGGTGAAAGAGCTTAAATTTACACAGCGAGCTAAGGAGCATTTTTCTTGGAGATTAAATCTTTAACGAGGATATACGCAGATTAAGAAAAAGTAGCTAAGTTAGCCCAGTGCATCAGTATCGAGAAGAAGTGACAACAGAGGGAGAAGGAAAGTTCTCAAGTATCAGACTCGGACTAGCAAGCACAGCTTTGGGCAGACCCCTTGGACTACATGGAAGTGTCGAGCTGATGAAATATTTTGAAAATCGAGGCTCAGGATTAGGACCGGGCTTTGTGGCAGCTTAGAGAAGGGTGGAGGGGGGAGACCTACGGCTATTTTGACGTTAGGATATATTTATACCGGCTGAATTTTCACTGTCTAAAAAAAGGGTATAAATAAAAACCTGTGATAAAGATATATTTTTGTTTCCAAAGTAAACTATTCACACTAAAATAGATATTTTAAATACAAATAAAGTGATTAAAATATCGTTATTCATATATTTAGGTGTTTCATATTTTTCTAGTTGATAAAAGCAATGGAACTTCATGAAATCATTCAATAGGTGATAGGAATCCATTTCTACTTGGAGACCATCTGGGTAGATTACCCAATTGGAGAGATCTCGTCTAATAAAGTCAACGCTCGGTCCCTCTCGTGCTCTAGTCCGGATCCCGAAGTCTTTCAGCTCAAGTTACAAAACCGCTTTCAGTGCCTAGACAATTGCAATGCAGTGGACGATATGGATGACAAGCTCGTGGAAACTGTAAATGCAGTCGGAGCTAAGTTCTGCAAGACCCACCGTAGAAGAACACAAAAACTCTCCGAACACACTCTTAATCTCATGGCTGTTAGGTGGAAGGATGAGGCTGCAATCGTCAGCAGATTTGACAGCATACAAGAAACTGAACCGACAGATCTCCAAATGTATGCGGCGGGATATACGCAACTTTATAACTGCTTGTATTGAAGAAGCGCTCGAGCGGAACCAGGGCTCCATAGTCTTTGCCAGAGATCTGCCTGCCAGAAAGAGCCAACTGTCAAAGCTGAAGACTGAGTGTGGCAGCATCGTTTCCAAGACACCTGAGATTTTGAATGATATTGAGAAGAAATGAGATTTATTGATTACTTTGGAGGTAGAATTTTCAAAAACGTTGAAATAAATACTTATTTGTTTTGATTGAAAGCCAAAATACAAAGTTTCATATACATAAATTGACGTAATTTCATACAAAATTTAATCCCCTTTGAGGTCTAATTTCAAAAAATATTTCTGAGTGCTCACTTATGTCATAAATGAAACCTACCTAATGTTGATAACATTTCAAGTTTCTAACTTTGGTGGTTTAGGCTGTGCGTTGATGGATCAGTTAGTCAGGACAAGTCTTTTTATAAGTATAGATTAATATAGTAAATGTATTGACCTCTGACTTCTTGTGCATTTGATCAGGTAGTCAATTATATTTGTTGATCTTCATTCAGCGCCTTTCCATGTCTAGTTGACACATGGTACTAATTTAAAACTAAAACTGTACATACCTTTACATATATCTAATTTACGAATAAAATTACCTCAAAAATCTTTTCAAACCCCGTATCTGATTGGTTCAAATATATAGCGAATATGAATCGATATTGAGGAATTGCCATTTTATCTGTTGCTCGCAGATAAAATGGCATTGTAATCACATAGAGCGCACGACTTCTTTTGCGTGGAATTTCAGTAATAAAAATAAAAAAGTAAATTTAAGGCCTATATACGTCCCATTGTTTTACACAGGCCTCCTATTATTTCTAAAAGTATTTTAGGGCATGGAAATATCTACAGAGCGCCCTATTGCATGTTAGCGGACGTGTTAGAAATATTTTTTATTTATTAGACATGCAGATTTCCTCGTTATGTTTTTCTTTACCACTGAAAACGTGGAAATTCAGCACTTTATATTGCATTTAACAACTTCTCCCGATTTACCACGGCTCGGAAATTAAACACTAATGTAATATTAATCCTTAGAAGCGCTAGTGGCTCAAGGCAGAGATGCTCGTCTTAAAATGAAATACTCGAGCAAACCGAGTTCAATCATCACCGGTACCTATTTTTTTTTTTGAAATTGTTAAATTCCATGTTACAGACATACAGTTCTTTTTATTAGTTTCTCAACTTAGTAGTCAAAGTAGAATATTGAAACGCGGTTAGGAGGATTGAATACGAGCCACATGTAAAATGTGTACAATTATTGTGCCTGAGGGTGCCGTGTCCCTTAGGGGTGAAAATGATAGTATATTTTATTCACTCTTACTTTCTTTTGGGCGTCTCTTAGCATTTGACAAACACAGCGTTGGGCACCCTTTTTGAATTCTGAGGTACGTGTTAAAATAAACTGAATTATCCAAAATAAAATCTTAAGAACCTTAGTTAAACAATTTACGGTGAGATGTCATCTACGTTATTAACTTATTTGATTTTATTTACGTTTTCTTGCGTATAGGCGGTAGTTGGCCGCCCGGAGTGAGTGTCATCGTTGCAGGCAGTTCTGCTGGGTATAATTTCAGCGCACTATGCCACCGTGGAATAAGACATTGTCTGCCAAAGCAGACTGCAGTTCTTCAAAAACACTTTTTGTAAAAAAAATCAGACAAAAATTATTAATAACCGCACGAAATTCGAATTTCTTCATTTTGTACAAGAATCAAATTCCCGCCAAATTTAACAAACATTGAGAATAGTTTTTACTTTAGTATTTTTCATATTTCTTTAAATCATTAATAAATGTCCTATTCTGAAAACTTATTGATCATTCGAATAGATTTAGATTTCTACTTAGAAGTAATGACTATAGGTTAAGCAGTTTTATTTAATTAATTTCAATTCATCGCGTTAATTCTTACAGTTCGTGAAATAATTAGCAGACAGTAAACATGTCATGATTGGTAGCCAAGCGTCTATTGTTTTCATTTTCGCATTTAATCTAATCGCTATTCTTCATTTATCTTCATAATGTACTTTGCCGGTATCTGAACTTACCGCCGTTGACGCTTATTAATTTACGGATCGGACGTCTGAGACATAGGGCAACACGGGTCACCGGAAGATCAGAGGGTTCTTACGCACGCGTCCCCATGATATAAGTCCACAAATATAGAATAGATGGATGTCCTACAAAAGTGTCAGACATTCAGTTTGCTGCAAAAAGAGATGTGCCACGTCAAATTTACAAGAAGATGGCGTTACCTCTCATATAAGTATAAGTAATTTTCAATTACATTATTGCTTACTTTAAACATAAAAATATTAAAAATCACAGTAATAACGTCGTGTTGTTTCGGATTTGTTTACCAACTCAGTGTCAGTTTCATAGCGAAAGATGATTGTTTTTGTGTCGCAGATTTCTCCCTGCAAAAAAATGACAGGCAATTCTGTATCGGGGAAAAACGCTATGGCTAGACGCCTCCGGTCGTGTTGCTCTATGGTCTGAGACGTAGAGCTAAACTATGCACTACAGAATACCTTTTATATGTATACAGTGATGACATCCTCGAGTATGCTGAAAAGCACGCTACCTTTATCAAGAATGAAAGTTTAATAACAAACTTATAAATTGACATATAGGAAATATACAACAAAAGATCCCACTTCTGATCTAGGTAATGCAACAGGATAGCTTAAATTGTTAGAAATAGTAAACGTATAAGAGCGGACATTCAACTTGCTCTGTTGCTTTTGCAATTAATTTTTTATGCGTGGTAGAGCCATGCTGCAGTTATATTAGTAGTATAGTTGTAGCGCGAATGGGTCGGCTCGACCGGGGAAGGACCACGCTCTCACAGAATACCAGCGTAAAATAGTAGCTTAATGCTGCTGTGTTTCGTATGGTGAATGTAGAGAACCGGAGACCCGTTTTACTGGAAACGAGACATTCTATCTTAGTCCTCACTAGTGACAACGCATCTGCATTTTGAATTGCAATCGAAGATTAAGCAGCAACCACTTACCATTAGGTAGACTGTGTGCTAGTTTATCTCCATATTCTATAAAAATATATACATGGCCTATTATATATGGCTATTTGATCGGATTTTAGCCTACTAATCGATGGGTCTTTGTTAGCTACTCTTGTTTCACGTGTATATACAAAAAATAATTTTTTAACAAGAGTATATCTCGTGGAAAACCCCGAGCATAGCCTTTCTGTAGCTTGTCCAGTGACATTAAGTTTTTTCACTTAACGACGTCTCGTTTTCCCTATATTTTTTTAATTTTTGATAAAAAGAAAGAAATTTTAATAAAATATTGAGGTTATATATTGGAAGGGTTTCACAAACACAAACTTTCAAACCTTTATTAGAGACTTGCGAACGGTTCTTTTTCTGCCATAAAAGTAACGGATATTGACTTCATTGAGAAATGTTTATGTTAAGTAGTATAAAAGCATAATGTAAGGGTAATGTAAGGGTTAGTAAGCATTCGGGTATTTCTTAGTTTTAATAGCCAACATTCATTTTAAGTTTAATGTACATATACTTTGTATTATAGAAGTACCTAAGTAAACGATAAAATTTATTTGTATTTATTTAATAAATAACGTGTAAGCCATAAATATATATATATATACACATATATATATATATATATATATAAATTTTATCGTTTACTTAGGTACTTCTATAATACAAAGTATACATATATATATATATATATATATATATATATATATATATATATATATACAGTTTCCAATATATAATAGTATATAATTTAGTTCATAAAATACTTCCTCTCTCTCAGATTACTCGTATTCCTTAGTCTCGTTTCCAGTAAAAAGGGTCTCCGATTCTCTACACTCACCATAAGAAACACAGCAGCACTAAGCTACTATTTCACGCTGGTATTCTGTGAGAGCGTGGTCCTTCCCCGGTCGAGCCGACCCATTCGTGCTACAACTATACTACTAATATAACTGCAGCATGGCTCTACCACGTATAATGTTATATATATATATATATATATATATATATATATATATATATATACAACAGATGGATAAGGAAGGTTCTCAAGTGTCAAATTCAGACTAACAAGCACAGATTTGAGCGACCCTCTAGATTAGATGGAGTGAAGAGTTGATGGATCACTCAGAAAACCGAGCCTCAGGCTATAGACCGAACTTTATGGCAGTTTAGAAATGGGAGGAGGGGTAGAAGCCTTTGCCTATTTTAGTATTAGGATATATTTATAGCGGCTGACTTATTACCGTCTAGACAAAAAAATTGGGTATAAATAAAAACCTATGATAAAGATATTTTTTTTATTTTTAAAGTAAACTATTTATACTATAACAGATATTAGAAAAAATAAATGAAGAGAATTAAAAATATCGTCATTCATTTTATCTCGGTGTTTACTATTGTTTAGTTAATGAAAACGATGGAACTTCATCAGATCATTCACTAGGTGGTAGGAATCCGTTCCTAAATAGAAGTCCGTCTTGGTAGGTTACCTCATTTCTACTTACGGGCTAAAGGGTGCAGAGAGTCCGTATATTACAGGTGATCTGTGGTATTCCATTTCAATTCTCAGGAGTGACAACGCACCTGTAACCTTTTTGTAAGCAGTTGGTTGCAGGTATCCATGGCCTGCAGTTGTCACTTACCATCAGGTGGTCTGTAAGTACGATAATCACTTTAATGTTATAAAAAAGTTATATCAGTATATTATTTCTAGCGTAATAAAGAGATATGTAAAGGTAAAAAATATCAATGCACGAAATATCAATGGTTTGAGTATTACTCGTTGATCATTCCATTCCTGCTCATATCAGGTTGACAGCATCAGGGGACGTAAGCTTTTTCGCTTTGTCAAATTCTGTTTATCTGTGCTGAAAACGCTAAAGCGCCCCTTTAATATTTATATAAATTAGATGGAAAAGTTTTATCAACAGGAAGATTATACGTCGAGAATCCAAAACCAACAGAATCCCCGAACATTTGTCAGTTGCCGGAACAGAAACTGAGTAAAATTCATAAATCTTAACTGTCCGCACTGGAAGCCCTTTGTGAGCATAAGCGATTGCATATTATTCAGTCGCGATATGTAAATTTATGAAAAATAAAAATTACATGATTTTGAACATTTTCATATGTTAATACTGCTTTTTAATGCCCCATGACAAAATCTATAATTTACAAAAATTTTTAACTAGATACATGGTCGAAACACCGCCAACTTCCTGACTCCGAGCTGCATTGCTAAATCCTTACTATAATAGAAGAAGGCCATGTCCAGCGATGGACTAATAAAAAACGAGGAAAATATATACTTATTTTATGTGTTGTGTGGTTGCCTATCAAGTTTGACAATCGGGTAAGGTAACTCAACGGAAGACGTGCAAATCCTGCAGAAACTTTGTTCTTCCCTAAGTTGTCGTTTCTTTGAGCTTTATGGCCGTATTTAATGTCGACATAATGACTACTGATTTTAAATAATATTCATAGTTGTTGTTTTGTATTTCAATCTAATTATAGGAATAAATACACACTTATTATTTTTAAAAGCTTTTATTTAACTTTCCCTGCATGTATGTCCTAGAATTCAGCAATCAGCATTTCACCAACTTCCACTAAAGATATAGGGCTAAAACTTGGCACAAATGTTTGGTTTTTAAGACAATACATGATTACTTAAATGCCGTCATTTTTAATCCAATACGGCTGTGTTACAAAATAGCAATATATAATTTGCACAGCAACCCCTATGATATGGATACCCATATCATAGGGGTTATTGTGTTTCGTTTATCAAGTCCTTTATTAGATATACCCATATCTAATAAAGGGCTTGATAAACGAAACACAATAAGTTAAGTGATTCGAAATCCAATATGGCGGATGTCTAAAAAGGGCGTAGTATAATTTCTATAATAACCCCCACGATATGGATATCAAATGGAAGGGTTTGATAAGCAAAATACAATAAGTAAAGCGACGTTATTCTAAATCCAATATGGCGGACGTCACAAAATGGCGATTTATAATTTCCATGGTAAACCCTATGATATGGTATCAAATGATACGACTTGAGGAGCGAAACACAATAAGTAAAGTGACGTCTAATATGAAAATACATCATTATAATGGTGTAAAGTTGATATAATCATTGAACTGGCATATAACCATGGCTAAAAAATCGGAAAAAAATGACCACCATACCAATTTTAAGGAGTGATAACTCAGCAAAGATTAGGTTTATTTTGCTGGTGCTTAAAACTAATGTTGTAGGACAACAAGGGTCAATCGCTGGCAATACAAAATCAAGTTGGCGGATATAAGCTGGCAATCAAGAACTTAGGTACTCCAATCCGCTTGTAATATTCTTATCCCGGGGTTTTTAGGAGTCCCTGATTACGATTTTTAGGTTGAATTCATTGGTTCTAATTTTGCAACTGAATTTTAAAAGAATGAATAGCTAAATGACGTCATTATAAATACAATATGGCCGACCGACCAAGATGGTGGACTAGTTATTTTTATACACTCCCATAATATGGGTATTATATAAAAGGGTTTACTGAGAAGAATACGAAAAATTAAAAGATGACATTTTAAATTTAATATGGTGGAACCCCAAAGATCAGATTATGTTTTTTATTCACCCCCATTATATGGATATCAAATGAACTTATGAATTCAAACGATGATAACAAGATAAGTTCTTTATTTTTCTTGCTGAAAATAATACGAATAAAATGACGTCCACGTTCGGCTCTTCGAAGAGATAGTGTACTATTGCTCGGCTACACGGTAAGACGGAATGGGGTCGTGCCTTAACTGATATCAATCTACACCCTGGGAAAATTCTAGAAGTGGTGAAAAAAATCAAAATGGCGGAAAAGAAGATGACCGCCGTACCAATTTGAAATACATAACGCGGCAAATGTTGGGAAAGTTTGGTGGTGCCCGAACAAATTTTTTAAAGACTGACAAGAGTCAAATAGGTACTAGCGTTATAAAATTCAAGATGGCGTATCAACGTAGCGATAAAAAACCAACAATGACGCATTAAAATAAAATGAACAAATTTAGAAATATGTCCAGAATTACTAGAAAATAAATATAAAAGTAAAAGTAAATTTATTTAAAACAAGCTTATTTAAAAGCTTTAAAAAGAAGATTGAATTAAATCAAATACATCAATTTATTAGATTACATGATATAAAAGCTTGTCGCGAGCCTTACCTATAAACAAGAATACAATATGTAACAATATTGACATAGGTAGGTAATTCTAAGAAGAATTTTTTTTTATAAGATTGGTAAATCTCCAGACAAGCTTTTATATCATTTAAATTGTTTTATGTAATAACTTGATGGATTTGGTTTAATTTAAAGTTTATTTTCTTTTTTTTAAAGCAATTAAATTAAAGATTGTTTTTATAAATGTTTTTATATTAATTTATTCTCTTTTTCCAGTTGAAACCTTTTTGAATATTAATCAACCTTAGCCAACATAAAAATTAAGACTATAAGCAAACTCAAAAATGGTGGAAGATGGATTTCATATAATTTAAAGTATACTTTCTTTTTTTAAAGCTTTTAAATAAAAGATTGTTTTTATAAATGTTTTTTTAATATTCATTTATTTTCTTTTTTCAATTGAAACCTTTTTGAATATCAATCAACCCTAGCCAACATAAAAATTAAGACTAAGCAAATGCAAAAAGCGTCTGGTACCGCGATCGTCAATCAACAAATGGAGGTATAACCATCTCGTTTACGCCACACGTAAAATATCCAGCCCGGTTACGGGCAGCATCTTCATAGATGCGAGACGTCTGTTACAGCGATTTTCAATGCACCTGCCAAACTTGGCGATAAAGGCAAATGTTTAGTATAATATGAAGAAGTTCATGTTATGCTTGCAACGGAGCTAATAAGCCTTTAAAGCTACTAATAAGTGGCTAACTGCAATTTATGCAGACCGGCCCCGCACTTGCTTGACCAACGACTTAAGAGACGCCTTTTTGGAACATGGCGGCTATCAAATGTATGTGGAAGAATCTCACAGAATACCAACGTAAAATAGTAGCTTAATGCTACTGTGTTTCTTATGGTGAGTGTAGAGAACCAGAGACCCTTTTTACTGGAAACGAGGCGTTCCATCTTAGTCCTCACAGGTGACAACGCATCTGCATTTTGATTTGCAATCGAGGATAGATGTAGATGTCTATGGGCCGCAGTAACCACTTATCATCAGGTGGACTGTATGCTCGTTTGTCACCCTATCCTCTAAAAAAAAGAAATGTTCCATCAGTCACTGTCTTTTTGGTACTTCCCTCAGTCACCTTTCACAAAACCCGCTGCTATGTTTCGTAGGGTATGAGTAGAGAACCGGAAACACTTTTACTGGAAACTCACGGGTGACATAAGGAGATATCTATGGACCAAAGCAACCACCAGGTGGACTGTGTGTTCATTGGTCACCCTTATCCTATATAAAAAACCGATTCGTTACTACGCTATCACATGGCTTCTCATAAATAATCTATTCAAATAAAGCGAAAACATTAACAAGTGAACTTTGGAGAGAAACATAAAATAATTAATCCTACGCCTACACCTAAAATTGTGTGTGGGCGATGGTAATTTTAATCCATTTTCGTCTGCGAGCTTCGTTAAGGTCCTATGACTGAAAAAAATATCATTCGTATTAATTACAGGAATATCGAGTGAATTTTAATCTCTTTTTTTAGTGAAAACACCAACACAATGCAGATGTGTATGGAAATGGTAATGAAGAAAATTTGAAAACAATGTTTAAGAATGAAAATTTACGCTTTTAAAAACGTATTTTCATGAACGCAATGTAATCTACATGCTGTATCTATAGTGTACCGCGGCAGGATTCGTACTTAAGTTACTTCCAGAGCCATTTAAGGCTTTGTCCACACATAAGTTCTTGGCGTTTGCATGGATGTAATTATATTTGACGCAGTGTGGTGGCGGCGTAAGAGAATCCGCCATGGCGTCACGTAGCTGTCATTAGAGGTGACAGAGAGAAACACGAAGAGGAAATAGGAATCAGAATATTTCGAAATTTTTTTTAAATAAAAAAAACTACGCCTGCCAGGCGTGACAACTAACGCAAATATCCTTATGAGCCTGACCTTATGAGAAAATGTATGGAGAAGGCGCATGCATAACAGTGGCCTTTGATAGGCTATAATGATGATGATGTTGATAACTTTCGTTCTAGATGTTGAGTTTTTTTGATAATGTTTACCTGAAATAAGTAGATTTGCATAACACTTCAACACCAGTTGAGACCAGCCGCCGCGACCGAAATCGGTCTGGAAGACATTACATTATGAACTACTTCTTGTGAAATATATTTTTCTAATCTGTATTATTTCTTTCTCTGTATTACTTCTTGTATGTTGATATGAACTACGCAATAAAATCGTATTTTGTTTTTAAGTCTTAGTATTTTATTTACTATATATTATTTCTATCTTATTTCCGTTACCGATGTCTTGTATATTATATGTCCACGTACCATCAGATGGGATCATAGTCTAGAACTGGATTATAATAAGTAAAAATAAACCTACCCGATTATATTCAGATACTATGGCCCATAGCCACCTATATCTTTCCTCGTTTGAGTATCAGAAAGTTGATATGTTCTTACCCCTGAGGACTAAGCTGGTATGTTTCGTTCCACTTACTATCCTTTTTATGGAATTAAGACTAAAAAACGAGCTCACAGTTAACCAAATGGAAAATGGATGTTTTGGCACAAATACACCTTCATAAATAAAGTGACTACCGCCGCCCACGATCAACCGCAACACCAGGAGAATTGCGTGATAGATGCGATAAAATACGCAAAGAGATGCAACATCTCTTCGCAGCGCCAGTGAATCGAGCCGATCGGAAAGCACTCGGTCATCGACGATTCGAGCCGCTCTGCACTGGACGCGGTCAAGTGGAAGGAGCTGGTACTGGGGAGCCCCAGCCCAGAGATGAGAACAGTATTCCATGTGCGGCCGAACCTGCGCCTTGTAAAGTTGCAGGTGGTGTGCCGGCATGAAATACTGTCCCGCTCTGCTGAGCACGCCAAGCTATTTAGAGGCCAATTTGGCCTTCCCTTCCAAGTGACCACGAAACTGCACGTCACTCGATATGTCGACGCCGAGGATTCCAGTACTGGCTGAGGCAACAAGGGGAGTGCCTTGAAACTGAGGGGATACGACAAAGGGGTTCTTTTTAGCGGTTAATGCGCAAACTTGTGTCTTCTGGGGGTTAAACTGGACTAGATTTATTCGTCCCCAATCCGAGACTCTGTTCAGCAAGGACTCGACTTCAGACACAAGTTTGTCCCGGCACTCGGAGACGTTTTCCCGGGAAATATTGGCTCGGTCGGTGTAAAGAGCATCACCAGTGCTGTCATCTGCATAGCAATGAATGTTACGGGTTTGCAACATATCATTGATATGCAGAAGAAACAGCGTTGGCGATAGCACGCAGCCCTGTGGAACACCAGCATTAATAGGCTTGCAATCGAAGCTTGCACCGTCTACAACGACCTTGATGCTCCGATCTGCAAGAAAGCTGGTGATCCAATCGCACAATTTCTCGGGAAACCCATAGGAAGGGAGCTTCGAAAGAAGCGCTTTGTGCCAAACCCGATCGAAGGCCTTCGCAATGTCCAAACTAACGGCCAATGCCTCCCCCTTGAACTCTACTGCCTCCGCCCATCTGTGTGTGAGGTAGACCAGAAGATCACCAGCTGACCAACTACGGCGAAAACCGTATTGGCGGTCACTAATCAGCTGGTGATCCTCAAGGTACCTCATGAGCTGGCAGCTTACAATGGACTCCATTGTTTTGGAGAACGAGGAGGTGATGGCGATTGGCCGGTAGTTGGACGGGTCTGAGCGGTCGCCTTTTTTAGGGATTGGGTGGACAAAAGCCGTCTTCCATGATTTTGGGACTACGCCTAGGGAGTAGGAGTACCGGAAAAGACGCGTTAAAACCGGTGCCAACTCTGGAGCACACGTCCTCAGCACAATTGGGGGATTCCGTCAGGCCCACTCGACTTGTGGATGTCCAGGGAGAGGAGTGCTTTACGAACCGAGCGCTGTGTGAACTGCACTTCCGGCATGGAGCACTCACACCGCGGGATGGTCGGCGGCGTACTCCCTCCGTTAACGAGAGTCGAGTTAGACGCAAAGAAAGAGCCTAGAAGATCGGCTTTCTCCTTTGCAGTATGGGCCAGTGAGTCGTCCTCCCTGTGCAGAGATGGAAGAGATGGCTGACAGAAATTCCCCTGGACTGCCTTGGCGAGAGACCAGAATGCACGGGTTCCAGAAGGAAAGCGAACTAGTTTCTCGCCAATTCTGCCTATGTGCTCTCACTTTGCCTTGGCAATGACTCTTTTGAAGGACCTAGAGGCGGAATTATACTTCTTTTTTAGAGCGCTGGTGTTTACATCCCGGGACACTGATGCATCAACCCAGGCTTGGTAGCACTCCTGCTTATAGCATGATGCTATTTTACAGGAGCGACCAAACCATGGCTGAGACTTGCCTCCAATGGGCACCACAGAGGAAGGAATAAAAAGTTCCACACCCTGAAGTACCACATCAGTAACAGAATCTGCAACAACGTTGGGATCATCCGGCGAGAAGCAAACCCGCCCCCAAGGGTAGGATGCAAAGAAAGACCGCATCCCATCCCAATCGGCTGACCTATAGTGCCAAACACGGCGGCAGCCTGAAGAATGCAACCGCGATTTCAGCGTGAGTGGCACAACACTCCGGACCAGACAATGGTCCGAGGAGCCTAAAGGGGCGTCGACGGAAATCTGATATCCGTCCGGGTGAGAGGTCAGCAGAAGGTCCAACAGGGAAGGTGCATGATCTTCCACATCTGGAATCCGCGTAGGCGAAGTAACCAGTTGTGTCAGACCATATGCCAAGGCAAAATCATAAACAGATCTCCCCGCGTGATCGGTTAAACGTGAACCAAGCCATTCGGTGTGATGGGCGTTAAAATCGCCGAGGATCACGATCTCTGCGGAGGGGATCTGCTGTAGCAACGAATCTGCAGCCATTTGGACGTGGTCGAAGAGTCGGTCTGTTTCGGCATTACCGCTATGGGACCTATAGAGGCACCCGTAGACGCGCGGATGGTCGTCGCTGTCTACGCGTAGCCAAAGGATGGACAGGTCCGAACCTTCAAGTCTGCCGAGGCGTCGAGAACAGATGTCCTCTCTGACGTAAACGCAAACTCCAGCCCGAGGCACAAAGGAGTGTTCCAGTTTGTACCCCGGGTAGGAGAGATGCGAGACATCAGCCGGAGAGGACGCCTGCGTCTCGGTCAGAAAGAGCAGAGCCGGACTCGCCGTCTCGAGATGGTAGTGGACGGCGTTTAGGTTAGAGTGAAGTCCCCATGATATTGCAGAAATTCACGGACAGCGTGGCAGGGGTCGCCTTGGTCTTGTTGCTCCGTTTGCCCCGAGCAGTTGTAGTCTTGAGCGGAATTTTGCCCCCCCCCCCCCAGAATATGCGGGGCAGCCTGAGCACCCACGCTCAGAAGTGGAGAAACATGGTCGTGGATGCTCAGCGAGGGATTCTCCAGGGGTGCTGGTACCCTCCTGGGGTAGTCTATCATTATTTAATTCCGCTACCATGTTGATGGGGGGGGGGGGGATTTGGGCCTCCGGCCACCTGCACTCACCAGACGAAACGCGGAAGCAGAGCTTCCACTTCACGCCGGTATTCTGTGAGGTCGTGGTACCACCCCGGTTTGAGCCGGCCCATACGTGCAACAGCAAACCTGCCGCGTTGCTCTACCACTGTTAAAACCGGGTCCATTGTGATTATACACCATCTAGGGACAAATACACACATAAATTTCATCAAAATCGGTTGGATGGTTTTAAAGTCTATAACGAACATAGGTAGGAACATTTTTATGGTTTATATAGATAGGTTATGTCGTACTTTTATTTTGAATATTTTAAAACAGAGCTGTTGGTTTTTTAACCAATTTATCATAATGCGTGTTTAAATTTTCTCCTATTTTAGAACAACAATAGAAGACATCCATGTAGATGTCCAGAAGCTGTCTGGGCTAATGAAGACAAAGATTCATTTTGAATATCGGTTTTGTTTTAGAACTAACATTTGTGTAATAAGACAATAGGGACCAATATAGATTTCAGTCGGATTCTCAATAACAAAGCCTCTTAATGTCAACCCTTATTCATTTAACGTTGTAAATCTGACCCTTATCAGTAAATATCAATGTGATCTTTCAAAAGGTTGCTGACGGGGGTAGCTATTCCTAGATTTATTAATGTTATACTTTTATAGATTTTATAGATTTTGTTATATATTTATTATTTATTATATATTTATTTAAGATTTTTTATTTATGTACACGTATGGTAATTCACAATGCTGTGTTGATCCCTACTTTAACGTATGGTAGTGAAAGTTGGGTGTGGCAGAAGAAGCACGAGAGTAGAATGAACGCAGTAGAAATGCGGTCGTTAAGGAGTATGTTAAGGCTGAATCTGAATGACAGGGTAAGAAATTGTGTAATAAGAGAAGAGAGTGGTTTGCAAAATGATGTTGTGACCAGGATTAAGAAAGGAATGCTTCGGTGGTTTGGTCATGTGGAAAGAATGGATGAGGAAAGACTGACAAAGAAAATTTATGTTGCAGAAGTGAATGGCAGAGTCGGAAAGGGACGTCCTAGGCGAAAATTTATCGACCAAATTGGCGATTTATTAAAAACCCTGAAGTACCCTTAACCGACGAGCATGTATGCGTAGGTGTATGGATGTGAAGGAGGCGAGAGAGGTGTGTCAGGATCGTGCCAAATGGAAGTCTGTAGTCTCTGCCTACCCCTCTGGGTGACAGGCGTGAGTGTTTATGTTTATGTTTATTTTTTATTTATCATTAATTTAAAAAAAATACATATCCCTTATATCGCTTACTTAAGTACCTAAACTACAAATTATTTGTTGAATTTGAAATAAATGTTGGCTACTAAAACTAAGAATTACGCGAATGTAATTTCCGAATACTTACTTTTTTATACTACTTTGCATAAAGTGAACAGTGGCAGCTCAGGGGCTAAGTCCTCGCTGTAAATTTTACAACACGCGAGCGACCCTGGTACGATCTCCGCTGGCATCAATGAAATTGTTATATGCGATTTTGATTTCTGATTTATTACGAGCTTGGTGGTGAAGGAAAACATCGTGAGGAAACTTGTTGTCTGAGAAATAAAAAAAAATATTTCGTAGAAATGTGAAGTTCCGCGTTGGACATTTCTTTGCCCTAAAACCCTTTCTGAAATGAGAATGGGCCTGTGCCCAGCAGTAGGACGTATGTAGGCTATAACTTTAATATTAACTACATAAAAAATCTCAAAGAAGCCAATAATTTTACTATTATGGCGAAGGAAAAGAAAAGGTTACTTTTATGAAAGCAAGCTTCTAATATTTATTTTGTGTTGAAAGTTTGTATGAAACCCTTCTAATATCTACCCTCAATTTTTACTAGAAATTATTTATTTTGATAAAAATGAAAAATCTAAGTGAGAACTTAGTTACTCAGCGAGCTTCGGAAAGGCTTTGCTCGAGTTTTTTCTAGAAAACATGGGCGGCGGTAGTCACTCATGGGCGGCGGTAGTTACTTAACATCAGGTAAGCCGCATGCTCGTTTGCCCCCTCTTCTATAAAAAAAAAAAAACTTTAACGAGGATATACGTAGAAGGACAAGGGTAGCTAACGTAGCCCAATGGATGAATGGTCTAAAATGCAATTAATAGCCAGCTATAAAGACGATAACCGCCAGCCATGTGGTACCAAGAACTGGCAACAGAAGGAGAAGAAATGTAAGTTCTCTCTCAGAGAGAGGGGGAAACCTATGTTTAACTGTAGTCTTGGATTGGATGGATAATTATGATGATCGTTACCTTTTGACATTTGGATATATATACTGGCTGCCTTTATACTGCCTATGATGTATATATTTTTCTATTTTTAAAGTAAGATATTCTAACTTAAACAAATATTGTAAAAATAAATGAAGGGATTACAAATATCGTAATTCATGTTTATCACGGTTAATATTATTTTTTAAGTGATGAAAACGATGAAACTTCATCAGATCATTCAATACGTGGTAGGAATCCGTTTCTGCTTTTCGTAACAGTGCTGTGTTCCAGTTTAAGGTGTGTAGGGAGCCAGAATGTTACAAGCAATAAGATCTTAATCCTCAGAGGTGATAAGGTTTTTTTTATTTAAAGTTCATGAACTGTAGTAGCCACTTACGATCAAGGTGGACTGTAAGTACGATTGTCACCTAAATTTTGTAAAAATAGTTATAACAGTGTATAATTCCAACAACAGTTATATAAAGGTAGTAAATATCAACGAACGGCAGGTCCTCTTTTAGTGTTAATACGAATGACATTGGTTATTCTCTCTTAGTAGATTGAAAGCGTCAGAGAACAGAAGCTTTTTCGCTTTGTCAGTTTAGCTCCGTATCTTTTATCTGTTCTGAACACGCTAGAAACTCGCCTTCAATATTTACATAAATTAGATGGAAAAGCCTTATCAAGAGAAAGGTCATTAATCGAAAATCCAAAACTAAAGAAATCCCCAACCATTAATCGGTTATCGGAACAGCTCAGTAAAGTTAAGTAAAGCCATTTGTGAGCATAGACGATTGCATACTCGTATTCTGTCGCATTTTGTAAATTTATCAAAAGTATTGTATTTTAGTATATTTTAGCAGGCGGGGTTTGCTCTCCCTCCGGCCGCATCATACCAAATTGCGGGCACCCGTGCAAGCTGAAGCTGCGGAAGTGAGCATGGGTGCCTGCAGTCTACTACGCAAGTGCGAAGTAGCTGCATTTCCATCAGCTCCGAAGCTGTTGCAGAAGTAACTTCGGGTCAATATTTCTGTGTAAAAAGTGAGGTTATGTTTTTACAAAAGAAATCATTATTCATAAACTATACATTTCCCTCCATATTATTATAGCGTATGTAATCAGTATGCTGTACTAAAAAATTTACAGCTGTCTAGAATGTCAAAAATTGCCGATTAATTTAATGACGTTTGCTAGTCACGGTTTGCTGACCAATAATCTATTTCTGCTGCTAGATTACATTTTTTTGCTGACAAAACGTGAATAATATGCTAGCCCTTTAAACAACAGCCATATTATATTCATTATAAACGGATGGATTTTTTAATAAAATATATTTGGTAAAATTTTTCATGTTTAATGATTACATTATTAACTTCGCACCAGGAGACTAGCCTATTAATATTATCTTGTAGTAACTTTCCATCAAAAAATTACTTTTATTTTTATTACGTCTTATATTACTATTGGGAGCCGTTATCAGGAAGATGCAGCTGCTCATTTCCCATTTCAGTCCAAATTTTCTTTGCCTCCCTCGCACGGCAGATACTTATTAATTTTGAATATATACAATATTAATATAGTAAATATATTGATTTTAGACGTTAAAGAGAAAGGGGAGATCGCCAACCAGTGGCCAATGTAGGGACCAATGCTCCATGTTCTCTCTCTCTCTCTATCTCTCTCTCTCTCTATCTCTCTCTCTCTCTCTCGTGCTCCGTACTCTATAGAAGCTGTAGGAGTTGATATTTGTATAACGCAATACTTTGGAACTTTTATAGCGTGATTTAGGCTTCGGTGCGTTTTCATACACTTATGGCGCGACGACAGCGCCACCACATCACCTTACTGCTCAGATCAAAAACCGATGGTTTTGATGGCTCCGTGTCGCAGTGGCTTAGCAATGAGTGACGGCGCTGTGGGCCGCGGGTTCGAATCCCGCACGGAACAAGTATTTGTATGGCCTACAAACAATAGTTCCGGGTCTGGATATTTGCCCTTGTGCAATTCATGTTTGTAAACTGTCTCCACGATACAGGAAAAATCCTAGTGTGGTACACACATACCCCGACGTTTTTTTTTAAAGAAAAAAGTATAGTTCTCGATGAATAATGTGCAAGTGCCCTGGCACTTGTACATTATTCAATCCCTGGATCGCATTGTAGTCTGCAGTGAGTCGAAAAGAAAGCAAATAATCTACGAGAGTACCGTGAAGTAGAAGCGAAGAATAAGGCTCAGAGCCGTGCCTAACACTGTAGCGCAGAGGGTAGCTTGACGGAACAGGAAGCATTAAACAGCGCTGCTACGAACCTTACAAAGCTGGGACGGTCTTACAGGATCTGAAGACTGCGGGAAATATCTGCTCGAGAGCAAATGGATGGGATACTTGAGGGTGATGGTGAAAGCTTGAAGTAGAGATTTCCGAAGGTAGCATGTTGCGTGTTCAAATCACGTCCGGGTCATCAGTTTGGCAATGAGAGGAAAAGGGTAGGTCTCCCACAGGGCAAGGCTTTAAGCCTTGGATGTGGCCAAAACTCCGTATAGCTGTTCGGAGCTATCCTATATATAACGTAGTACTTCGGAACTTTGATAGCGTGATTTAGCTTGGCGTTGTTTTTTATGTCGCTTGTGGTGTAAATAAAGAACCGCCACATGATCCTTAACTTCTTGTGTTTATGATCAGGTATTCAATTATACTTGTTAATCTTGGTTCATCTTTTTTTCCGTATTTAATAGACATTTACACGTAACTAACTTACAAATAGAATTTAATAAAACCTTTTCGAGCCCTGTATGTGGCAACTTTCATGACTACAGGGAAAATGAATCGATAAGTTTATAACATCCACCCCTATTCACATTTATTTCTTTGATAGTGGAATAGGGATCGTTCTCATTCATAAATCTCCGCATCTGCAGTAAGCTGAACTCTTTGTAAGCAAAGTGGCGTTGTTAGCAGATAATACCGCGTTATAATCACTTTGTACCACAATAAAAATTTAAGCATTAAAATTAAAAAAAGTAAAGATAACTACAAATACGAGTACGTCCCACAGCTGGACACATTTCTCCTCCTTTTTGAGAGGGTTTTAGGCAATGACCTCTATATATACAAGTACGCTGGACTGGCTATACCATTAAAAATGTCTGTGCCGATTTTAAGCGCTACAATTTTCCATCCCGGTAACTAAAATTGCCATAATATGCCAATATTGGTTGTCTTATTTAAATCTTATCTCTGTATTTTTAACTTTAAAATTAAAAAAAAAACGAAAGTATTTTATGTAATTTGATTGTGTATAATTTTAGTAACATAAAAATAAATATTTTTAATAATAATGAGAGTATGCGTAATATTATATAAAACTCGTTACCAAAAGGAAAGTGGTATAACATTCTACAAGTAAGTGAATTTACAGCTAATATTAAGCACATTAAAGTTCTGTAATAATATGTGTACTTAAAATTTTGTTACTAATCTTAATATCGTAATTACCAACACTTTGTTTTTGTTTGACTTTATATAACTGAGTTTTGATAAACAATAAAATTAAATAGGGTTATCGAGTCTACCATCGATAGTATCGAGAGTATCTATGTCTGTAAACAATCAAAGTCGCAGACAATTAAATGTTTATTAATTAACAGGTTTTCAACTGAACCTTTTTTAACAGTGGTAGAGCCATGCGGCAGCTTTGCTGTTGCACGTATGGGCCGGCTCAAACCGGGGTGGTACCACGACCTCACAGAATACCGGCGTGAAGTGGAAGTTCTGCTTCCGCGTTTCGTCTGGTGAGTGCAGGTGGCCGGAGGCCCAAATCCCCCCCCCCCATCAACATGGTAGCGGAATTAAATAAAGATAGACTACCCCAGGAGGGTACCAGCACCCCTGGAGAATCCCTCGCTGAGCATCCACGACCATGTTTCTCCACTTCTGAGCGTGGGTGCTCAGGCTGCCCCGCGTATTCTGGGGGGGGCGAAATTCCGCTCAAGACTAAAACTGCTCGGGGCAAACGGAGCAACAAGACTAAGGCGACCCCTGCCACGCTGTCCGTGAATTTCTGCAATATCAGGGGACTTCACTCCAACCTAAACGCCGTCCACTACCATCTCGAGACGGCGAGGCCGGCTCTGCTCTTTCTGACCGAGACGCAGGTGTCCTCTCCGGCTGATGTTTCGTATCTCTCCTACCCGGGGTACAAACTGGAACACTCCTTTGTGCCTCGGGCTGGAGTTTGCGTTTACGTCAGAGAGGACATCTGTTCTCGACGCCTCGGCAGACTTGAAGGTTCGGACCTGTCCATCCTTTGGCTACGCGTAGACAGCGACGACCATCCGCGCGTCTACGGGTGCCTCTATAGGTCCCACAGCGGTAATGCCGAAACAGACCGACTCTTCGACCACGTCCAAATGGCTGCAGATTCGTTGCTACAGCAGATATCCTCCGCAGAGATCGTGATCCTCGGCGACTTTAACGCCCATCACGCCGAATGGCTCGGTTCACGTTTAACCGATCATGCGGGGAGATCTGTTCATGATTTTGCCTTGGCATATGGTCTGACACAACTGGTTACTTCGCCTACGCGGATTCCAGATGTGGAGGATCATGCACCTTCCCTGTTGGACCTTCTGCTGACCTCTTACCCGGACGGATATCAGATTTCCGTCGACGCCCCTTTAGGCTCCTCGGACCATTGTCTGATCCGGAGTGTTGTGCCACTCACGCTGAAATCGCGGTTGCATTCTGCAGGCTGCCGCCGTGTTTGGCACTATAGGTCAGCCGATTGGGATGGGATGCGGTCTTTCTTTGCATCCTACCCTTGGGGGCGGGTTTGCTTCTCGCCGGATGATCCCAACGTTGTTGCGGATTCTGTTACTGATGTGGTACTTCAGGGTATGGAACTTTTTATTCCTTCCTCTGTGGTGCCCATTGGAGGCAAATCTCAGCCATGGTTTGGTCGCTCCTGTAAAATAGCATCATGCTATAAGCAGGAGTGCTACCAAGCCTGGGTTGATGCATCAGCGTCCCGGGATGTAAACACCAGCGCTCTAAAAAAGAAGTATAATTCCGCCTCTAGGTCCTTCAAAAGAGTCATTGCCAAGGCAAAGTCAGAGCACATAGGCAGAATTGGCGAGAAACTAGTTCGCCTTCCTTCTGGAACCCGTGCATTCTGGTCTCTCGCCAAGGCTGTCCAGGGGAATTTCTGTCAGCCATCTCTTCCATCTCTGCACAGCGAGGACGACTCACTGGCCCATACTGCAAAGGAGAAAGCCGATCTTCTAGGCTCCTTCTTTGCGTCTAACTCGACTCTCGATGACGGGGGGAGTACGCCGCCGACCATCCCGCGGTGTGAGTGCTCCATGCCGGAAGTGCAGTTCACACAGCGCTCGGTTCGCAAAGCACTCCTCTCCCTGGACATCCACAAGTCGAGTGGGCCTGACGGAATCCCCCCAATTGTGCTGAGGACGTGTGCTCCAGAGTTGGCACCGGTTTTAACGCGTCTTTTCCGGTACTCCTACTCCCTAGGCGTAGTCCCAAAATCGTGGAAGACGGCTTTCGTCCACCCGATCCCTAAAAAAGGCGACCGCTCAGACCCGTCCAACTACCGGCCAATCGCCATCACCTCCTTGTTCTCCAAAACAATGGAGTCCATTGTAAACTGCCAGCTCATGAGGTACCTTGAGGATCACCAGCTGATTAGTGACCGCCAATACGGTTTTCGCCGTTGTCGGTCAGCTGGTGATCTTCTGGTCTACCTCACTCACAGATGGGCGGAGGCAGTAGAGTTCAAGGGGGAGGCATTGGCCGTTAGTTTGGACATTGCGAAGGCCTTCGATCGGGTTTGGCACAAAGCGCTTCTTTCGAAGCTCCCTTCCTATGGGCTTCCCGAGAAATTGTGCAATTGGATCACCAGCTTTCTTGCAGATCGGAGCATCAAGGTCGTTGTAGACGGTGCAAGCTCCGATTGCAAGCCTATTAATGCTGGTGTTCCACAGGGCTGCGTGCTATCGCCAACGCTGTTTCTTCTGCATATCAATGATATGTTGCATACCCGTAACATTCATTGCTATGCAGATGACAGCACTGGTGATGCTCTTTACACCGGCCGAGCCAATATTTCTCGGGAAAACGTCTCCGAGTGCCGGGACAAACTTGTGTCTGAAGTCGAGTCTTTGCTGAACAGAGTCTCGGATTGGGGACGACTAAATCTAGTCCAGTTTAACCCCCAGAAGACACAAGTTTGCGCGTTAACCGCTAAAAAGAACCCCTTTGTCGTATCCCCTCAGTTTCAAGGCACTCCCCTTGTTGCCTCAGCCAGTATCGGAATCCTCGGCGTCGACATATCGAGTGACGTGCAGTTTCGTGGTCACTTGGAAGGGAAGGCCAAATTGGCCTCTAAAAAGCTTGGCGTGCTCAGCAGAGCGGGACAGTATTTCATGCCGGCACACCGCCTGCAACTTTACAAGGCGCAGGTTCGGCCGCACATGGAATACTGTTCCCATCTCTGGGCTGGGGCTCCCCAGTACCAGCTCCTTCCACTTGACCGCATCCAGCGCAGAGCGGCTCGAATCGTCGACGACGGAGTGCTTTCCGATCGGCTCGATTCACTGGCGTTGCGAAGAGATGTTGCATCTCTTTGCGTATTTTATCGCATCTATCACGGGGAGTGCTCTGAGGAATTGTTCGGATTAATCCCAGCCGCCAAATTTCGTGAACGCACGACACGGCAAACGTCCCGATACCATCCACACCATCTGGATGCTTGGCGTTCCACCACTGTACGTTTCACAAGGAGTTTTCTTCCACGTACAACCTCTCTGTGGAATAGTTTATCATCGGCGATTTTTCCGGACCGATACGACCTGGGGACCTTCAAGAAAAGAGCTTACTCCTTTCTAAAGGGCCGGCAACGCACCCGCAATTCTCCTGGTGTTGCGGTTGATCATGGGCGGCGGTAGTCACTTAACATCAGGTGAGCCGCATGCTCGTTTGCCCCCTCTTCTATAAAAAAAAAAAAAAAAAAAAAACCTTACTTACTTACTTACTTACTTACTTATCTTCACGCACAATCCCTAACGGGGTAGCCAGAGAGAACAGATCGCCAAGTGTCACGATCCTTACATACCTCTTTCGCTTCTTTCAGGTTCATTAACTTCTTCATACATGCACGTCTAGGTATCCGAGTACTCTTGACCCTCCCCTCTTCGAGCAATTTGCTCACATGGTCTTCGAAAGTTAGTCTCGGTCTACACTAAAATTATAGCTTAAAAGCATAACTATTGTGAATTGACGTCCGAAACAAACTAATCATCTTTGTTCTAACCATTTCATAGACAGCTGAAGAACATACATGAGACAAATGAATAACATATAATAGACATGAGAAAATTACCACCACTTTAAAAAAGTGCAGTATACTGATAATATTTTCTGCTAGTACGTGTAGCAGCAGGTATAAAAGTATTAGATTATTATTTCGAATTCGCATGTTTTTTATTTCTTTTCTTCTTATTTTACCCCAAACTCAAGGGCCATAGCCAAGTGTAGAAAGGTCGCCTGATGATGTATTTGTGTTTACAAGACGTAAATTTTTTGAATCTGTCTGTCTAAATACGACCAATTTATTATATCCAGGCAATAAGTACATGTTGAGACTGCATATTTATAAATGTCTTTCGTGAGTTTGCGTAAGTTTAAGTGAGAATTAGCACCTCGAGTACCCGCCTTGATGTAGATTTAGCCGTAGGGTAAACCATGCAAAAGTAGAGGTAAGTACTCATATAACTGGCCCAAGGTGGTCACTTAGAGTGGGCTTGTCGAGCCCTTGGATGTGTGATATTGGGCAGTGGTTAGAAGAGATTTCTCTCCCTGTACCGTTGCAGTCAAGGTACAGTCACGTGGGAAGAGAAGTTTTGGTATGGCGATTGGGGATGCGCCACTTGACTATCCGCGTAAGACGTGGTCCACCACTGCTGGTCGTAGGAGGAAGCTAAAAGTCTCCATTTATTCTAGCCATTGTTTGAATTGATTTACTTAATTTGATTGTTTTGTTATAAACAACACGTTTAAGTTGATCAAGGCCCGAGGACTAATATGTGAACTGTGTTTTACACTTGTGTACCTTTTTTTCTTCAAATATATTTTTAAGACCAGTTACGAAATAAAGTCAGTGTGTTTTTAAACGTAAGTAAACGTTGTTTCAATACTTTTGAAATATGATATGAAAGGAATGAAGGTGTGTTTTACTATTTCCGTTCAATTAATTTATCACCCCGAGGTAAAAGGGATGAAATCGATTAAATTGTGTTCTACTCCGTCGTGTGTATTTGTGAAAGTCCTCGATCACCTTAACTTAAGTAAATGAAATTTATAGTCAGTTTAAAATTATATTTTCTTTATCTTTTCGTTTTCATAAGATATAAACTTTGCTCTGTAGTGAGGATGAAGATACTTTAAAAGAAGTCTGCGATGACCGAACGCCTACCTTTTTTTGATTTAAAAAGTCACTGAAAGTTATAATAATAAATGATTCTGTTATTATTAAAACACATAAACATTTTAAATGCGGATTAAGGCAAGGCGTGGCGCGTTCCGCACGCTGCGGCGGGCGTTTTTGCGTACTACGTCCAATAAACAAGACGGGCCGGGCCGTAAAGGTGGATTTTCGCCGACAGTTGTAGCGATGAAGAATTATCTTTTTAATAAATCACGTTTGATAAGCTTTATTTCATAATACATGTTAGAAAAACAGACTTTGTGGTGAATTATATCACTTTTTCTACCACACGTGACGTTCTATATTCAGAACGCTCATAACTTAATAGATTTTCTTTAATATACCTTTCAACATTTTCGCAGCAGCACAAGTTATATAGGCTTCTTGGCGTTAAATTTAGCTTGGTCACCATCAGCTTTTGATTTTAATTATAGTAATTAAAAGCTGTGCCGTCTCTCGAAATATTCAGGTGTCCAAATTCGCCTGGATTCGTGATAGCGGTGCGAATAGCTGTTGGACAAATTCAAGAACCAAATAAATTTGTCATCAAGGAAAGTGGAAACGGAAGGCATGGGAATAGCAGCTGGTTGGTGAGTAAAACTTTTTACCATCCTTGATACCACTGTTATCCTTCACCTTTAATTTAATTTGTTATTATTGAGATCGGACTTCTCTCATTATAACGTATCTGGTTTATAATTAATTCTATTTAGTAATAGACACTCTGTTACTGTAGACATAACATAACGCTGATAAGCTTAAGGGACGCAGTGTGCCTTTCGCACAGAGATTATTGAACGTTTAAAAAATAAGACTTTTTATAGTAATAGATTAAATCTAATTAAAAGTTTACTATAATATAATAGATAATTAATTAATGTATGTTTTATTAATGCTAGAGATATAATACAGTTTTATTTCATTTATTTTCTTTTTATTACGTTTACACATTTTACAAAATTTATAGTTGGATTAACTTTTATTTTATATATTATATTGTTATATGCTTTAGTGTGTTCTACCTTATATGTTCTGTTATTGCATAAAATAATGCACTATATTAACTGACTCCTCTGACTCGTGCATTACTCTATAATGATGGAACAACCACAGACAGCGGAACGACAAACCGTTGTAATCCTATTCCTACAGAAATGCTACGGCTTATTCCAGTTTTTAATGGCGACAAAAGACAGCTAAATTTATTTTTGAGGAAATCTGAATATGTCATTCGTAGGTATAGGGGTGACGAAGAACAAAATTTATATGTATATCACTCCATAACTAGTAGGCTTACAGATAACGCGGCGTCGCTCTTATCGGAACGTGAGGATGTCGTGACATGGTCCCAGTTGAAAGATTTGTTAACACAGCATTTCGGAGAACCGCGTAGCGAAGAGTGTAGTAGAGAGTTAGTATTGAATTAGAATCCTTAAAAATTAAATCCGGTGAAAGCTTTCAAGATTTTTGTAACCGCATTCAAAGTATTCGATCATTATTAATTTCAAAAGTAAACATATCCGATGATAGTAATCTTAAAAGCACCAAATTGGCAATTTACAATAATACGGCCCTAAACGTGTTCCTATACAATCTTCCCGAGAATATGGTTTGGATAGTGAGGTTAAAGAAGCCAGCGACCTTAGAGGACGCGCTGAGCATTGCACTAGAGGAAGTCAACTTCCACGATCAATACAATATGCGAAATCGTGTCCACATCCGAGCTTTAATGAAGTACTTTTCTTTTTACGGAATACCAAAAAAGATAAGTTCAGACCCAGGCTCTGAATTTAACAATGAACTAATTAAGGAATTCTTAAGCTTATATAAAATTGAACAACACATCGGAACTCCAAATAGCCTAAACTCGATGGGGCCTATAGAACGCTTTCACTCGACGATTATAGAAATTTATAGATTGGCAAAATACGAAATAAAACCTACATATAATAATAACCTAGCATATAATAATACCATTCATTCGGGAACAGAGCTCACACCTTTCGAGGTAGTTTTCGGACACACCGACACGGGTAGCCCATTTAATACAGAAATTAATAAGTAGTATTTACAACACTTAGTTAGAGACCATGCAAAGTGAACAAAATTATTATACAAACATTTAGCAGAAAATATGGTAGTGATTAAAGAAAAAACTAGGAAAAAGCGAGACGGTGAAGATGAGATAGCATTTCCGTGTGGTAAGACCGTACTTGCTAAGGATACCAACAAAATAAAAAGCAAGGACAGACCGCGATACGTTAAGGCTAAAGTAGTAGGTAAAGCCGAAAGAAATATAGTGCCAATAAAAGTAGGTGAAAGAAAGACTATATATATAGAGGCCCCGATTAAAATATCAAACGACCTCCACAGGTAGTGCATACTGATGATTGCGATGCCGATCCTGGCCCATCATCTGCAGTCACTTGAGGAGAAACCAGGGATACTTCCCTTAAAACAAGGACAAGCATATGCCCAAACAGATCACTGGACTATAATAAAGATATTATATTTAGAAAATATTTATGACGACCTAAATCTAATTATTGCTCAATATCATAAACTCAGTAAACTAATTGAAGTAAAAGAACTATAGCCTCGCAAATTTATAAGTGTTAAAACCCATGCAGATCACATACGCGATTTAACCGTTCAAAAATTTCAACAACTTATGCCGCAACGTTTTAAGAGAGGGATCCTTAATCCATTAGGTTCAGTTCTAAAAATTATTACGGGAAACCTCGATCATGAAGATGCTCTAAATTATGATAAACTTACCTCAGAGTTAAGTCACAACCAAATCTAGTCTAGGAAACTCACCTTAGTCTTTAAAATGTTGGACAGTTTTATTAATGCCACTGAAACCTTAAATAATAATTCCGTTATGCTAGATGCATGCCTAAAAAGTGTACAGACAATGCTAAATCATCTAACGACTAGAGAAAATAACTAGCGTTTTTTCTACATACATTTTTGGATGAGTTAATTTATTTATAAGCAATTTTCAAACTATATTTGATAAATTAAATGAAATAGAGACTGCCTTAGCTTTTAGTAGAGTATCTATACTTCATCAATCTATTGTAAATTCTACAGAACTCTTAGATCATTTAAAACTAATATCCAATACCGAAAATTTAGTGTACCCACCAATCGAAACTAATTTGATAAAATTAGAACAAACCATAAGAGTAAATCTTACCTTAAGAAAAACCAGATAGCATTTACCAGCCTGCGTCAGCGCGCGAGTGTGTTCGGACGTAGAACAAAGCGATCGCTAATAATCGAGGGCGGGACAATGGCTTCTAATACAGTGATATGTAATAATTTCAATATTGTGATTTCTGAGTTATTGGCCTTAATTCAAAACAAGGCTGATGTTATGGATGAAGAAAGCATTATACGTCTGTGTGCTACTTCGTTTTCGAGTGAGGAAGTGGTACAAACGAAAAATTTACTTTTTGAATCTATTACTACCACGAGCCGAAAGATTACGCGCAAGAAAGAAGGAAAGATGCAGCGTGATATCGAAGATATTATTAGTATAATTAAAAGGATGGACCCAGAAAAAATGCCCATATTCGTTGCAAAAGACCTACAAAAATCACTGCCGGTTACTTTTGATCACATAGACGTGACAAGGCTGCTAAAGGATATCATAACTTTGAAAAATGATATGAAAATTATAAAAGAGAAGTATGTGACTTTAGAAATGTTGGAAGAAAGAGTTCCGTTTTTAGAAATAAATTAAAATATAAACAATAGAAGACGCGGGTATTTACTAAACAATAGTTTGAATGTAGATAGCGGCTCAATTGGTTTAACGCATATACACAGCAGGTCAACAACCGCTACAAGCGAGGTCAATGAACTGGATCGCGCTGATAAGGACTTACCTGTCCCATTCTCACGCGATATTCCTGTCTCGGTCGCACCACTAGCTGTACATCGCTGTGAGGCGAGTTCTCCAGTGAACAGCGGAGTGCAAGTGAAGGCCCTCACCGTGGTTTCGACGAATGTAGCCAATTGTGCTAACACCGCTGCGTCTGCGCCTATGCACTCCGAGCCACATATTACTAAAACAGTGATTAACTAAAACAGTGCGAATAAAAATCATGAAACAACAATGAGCTCGGGACGTAAAAGGTTTTCCGATGTGATACGCGAGGGTGGTCAATGGAAACCAGAAGCACCAAAGGATGAATGGATTCTTTTGCCTTTGCAAAAGATCTCTTTAAGACGGCTGCGAAATCGTTTTATGGCGAAAAAAGGAAAAGCAGATCTAGAGTTGGATTGCGGTTTCAAGGCGGCGGATGTTAAAATTCCGTTTTACATTAATAATGTTGACAAAAATGCCTCTGTCGAAGACATAAGTAAATATATTATGAGCAAAACAAGCGTGGAAGTTGCTTTGGAGAGAATGAACATGAGGCAGAAAATGGACTACGAAGCCTATAAGTTCCTTATTCCAAAACACAAGTTGTCCGTTTTTATGGACGAAAATATATGGCCTCAAGGTGTGTCGTTTCGAAGATTTGTAACTTTCTACAAAAGATATGATAACGCTCCAAGGCGTGAGAGCGACAAATAAAAATGAGTAAGTAAATTTAAATAAAAAAAGAAAAGGTAAAAAGGAATAACATATAAAAGAAAAAAATAGTTTGAGAAAAAAAAATGGGCAGCCGATTGAATGGAGTGCCTGCCAAGTTTTTGAGCTTTAACTGTAAGTCGTTGAAAAGATCCATATAATGTGTTAAGTCACTATGTAAAACGGCCGATGTTATAGCATTACAGGAGACCTGGCTACTCCCTCACTAAATACCGAGTCTCGGCAATATAAATCAGGATTTTGGTTTCTTCGGCAAGTCGGTGATAGATACATCCGCTGGAATCCTATACGGTCGACCGTATGGTGGAGTTGCTCTTTTATGGCGAAAGGGTGTCTTTAGACGGGTCTCCGTTATTTTGTGCAAAAGTGAGCGTATCGTAGCAATTAAAGTGAATATAGGGAACAGGTCTTTGCTTATATTTAGTGTTTATATGCCAACGGATTGTTCTGAAAATTTGTTAGAATTTAGTGACTGTTTGAGTGATACTGCGGCGATTGTTGAAAATCTAAATGTAGAATCTGTTTTTATCTTATGGGACTTTAACGCACATCCTGGAGAACGTTTCGGTAAGGAATTAATTAGCTTTTGTTTTGATCAAAATTGGTTGTGTGCTGAGATGTCAAAATTAGGTGAAAACTCAGATACCTATACTTTTATAAGTGAGGCGCACGGTAGCAGGCGTTGGCTAGATCATTGTGTCGTCACCAATGCCGCCTGGAGTGTGGTGGTCGGTGTGGATATACACTATGACATTTATTGGTCGGATCATTTCCCACTGGAGATACAGTGTGACCTGTCGATTGTCAGATCTAATTTTAAATCGCAAAATAGGGTAAGCATAAACAAGGTAGTTTGGGGACATAGAGATGAAGGTCAAATTGCAACATACCATGATCTTTGTTTAAAAAATTTGAGAGATATTAATACTTTAAATGAATATACTCCTAATCCTTACTGTAATCGAATGTGTTATAACCTTGATCATAAAAAATCTATAGATGTAATGTATAATAAAATTGTTGCATCATTGTCAGAGGCCGCTATATTTAATTATAATAAGTGAAAGTGTCGGAAGGGAGTTCGTATTGTTGGCTGGAATAAACATGTTAGGGATGCTCACCGGGATGCTAGGCAAAAATATATATAAAATATAAATATAAATTGGATGTGGCATGGCAAACCTATTGGTGGTAAATTGTATAAAGAAATGTATGAATCAAAAAATTTATTTAAACAGAAATTAAAATTTTGTCAAAATAATGAATATCAAATTAAAATGGACATGTTAGGTGAAAAGCAAAAAAAACTAAGACTTTAAAAAATTTTGGAAACAAACAAAAAGGTGAATCGTATCCCTGTAAGTATTGAGGGGGTGAATGAGCCAGGAGAGATAGCAAATTTATTTCAAGAGCATTTTAAAGTAATATCACCGAACATTCGTCGCGGATAGCGTCAGATGTTGAGGACGGCCAGACGGGCGCGGGCGTGCCAATTGGCTTTACGCCGAATGAAGTTTTCGTCGTAATTAAAAATATGACGAGGGGTAAATCGCCAGGGCATGATGGCCTCAGCATTGAGCATCTTCTGCATGCAGGGCCTCATCTCTTCGGGCTTCTAGCTACCTTCTACACCCTTTGAATGAGACATTCCTATCTTCCTGAGCAGCTGATGAGAACTATTGTTGTGCCTATAGTAAAAAATAAAACTGGAGATATATCTGACAAAGAGAACTATAGGCCCATCTCATTAGCTACTATCATGGCTAAGGTGCTTGACAGTCTGCTTGAGCGACATCTCAGTGGATATCTAAAATTACATGATGTTCAGTTCGGATTTAAAAAGAGTCTCTCCACTGAGAGTGCAATATTAAACATATAATAACAAGCATACTGTTAGGTACTATACCAATAGGAAAACACCAATTTACGCTACCTTCCTGGATCTGTCAAAGGCATTTGACCTAGTTAATTATGATATTCTGTAGAAGAAGCTGCGTGAAGTGGCCTTACCAAGCGAGTTGATCGAAACATTTAAATACTGGTATGGCCATCAAATAAATCAGATCAGATGGACAGAGGCACTGTCCAACGAGTACAGGTTAGAATGCGGCGTGAGACAGGGTGGCCTAACTTCACCAGCGCTCTTCAACTTGTACGTTAACCAGTTAATCGTTGAGCTCAGCAACGCTAGTGTCGGCTGTTCAATTGATGGGCATTTCGTTAACAGCATAAGCTATGCAGACGACATGGTGTTGCTGAGCCCATCTATTAACGCACTGAGGACATTACTTAATATTTGTGATACTTATGCTGAGACTAACGGTCTCATTTATAATGTAAAAAAGTGAAGTGTTGTTATTTCGAGCTGGATCAAAAATTGAAACGATTCCACCTGTTAATTAAGGAGCGTACAGTTAAATAGAGTGTATCAATTTAGGTATCTTGGTCACGTTATAACTGAGGATCTGACTGATGATGCGGACATAGAAAGAGAAAGAAGGGCATTGGCGGTTCGCTGTAACATGCTGTCCCGTAGCTTTGCACGCTGTACAGAAGAAGTTAAGGCAACACTTTTCAAAGCTTTTTGCCAGTCCTAGCCCATAGAATGCACGTGTAAAATACACGTGCATTCTATGGGTTAGGTACACGAGGTACACAGAGAGCCTACAATGCCCTTCGGGTACAATATAATAATGCCTTCAGGATGCTGATGGGATTTCCGCGGTATCGTAGCGCTTCAGGGATGTTTACAGCGTACGGTACGGACGGTTTTCATGTCATAATTCGAAAGAGAATAGAATCCCTCATGCGCAGAGTTGGTGGGAGCTCTAATAGCATTCTGAGGGCAATATCTGATAGATTTGATTGTCCCATCCTAGGGCACTAGATGCTTATGCACTTGCATGTGCCTGGTATAATGTGGTGCCAAAAATAAAAAAATAATTGTTATGAAAATTGTTCGTGTAATAATTTAAGACTAATATAGGTTAAGCTAATTTACTAACATAATTGTGGACTGTATGTGGGTCTGAAATAAATTTAATTATTATAAATTATTATTATGGGGGTATAAATATAGTTTTCTCATCTGGTTGGGTTCTATAAATATATAATAATAAATGAAAATGAAAAGATAAATATATATAAATATCAATAACATAAAATAAATATAAAAATACCCATTTTTGGAACCTATATACTAACCAGTGATGAGCCCTGTGACCTGGAGATACATGGTACTTACATTCATCACCACCGTGTTTACACAGAATACGAGGCCGCGCTACCAGTTCCAGTCATCAACTTATCTCAATTATGTGCATCTATTAATGTAACAAATACACGCGTAATTAACATGAATGGTGTCAACTTGGATGAAGTATATGTCAAATGCTTTAAAACACTGAAAAGTGAAATCTATTACACAGATTCAAGTGTCTTCAAAAGAGAAAAAGACTCTAAATTGAGTGTTCTAACATATGTAATTTAAAATTTTCTAGCCTTAAGTTTCTTATTGTTTTTAATATACTTGTTAAGAAAAAAATGTATGCCGTACTTCCAAAATTATCGTAAAAACATTAAAAATTATATCACCGATACTTTTGCTCTTAGGGAGGGAGGAGTTAATGGTATATACGAGTATATAAATATGAAGATAGTTATGGATACACCCCGTCCCTCTGTTTTAGACTAGTAATATTAAAATATATTATATTGTATTATTTAGACTAAGCAATAAAACTAACACATCAGCATTTTATGTAAGATTCCTAGTACTTAATTGATGAGTCGAACGTCTGCGTACGAAGAGGCTCTTTAAAATTGATTCATTATTAAAGCCACCTCAAAATCAGTGAAACGTATTAATTTAGTTGTAGTTTAGTTTTTAAAACTCCTTTCGACGTCCCCGAAATTTGGCTAGGTACCCCTGATTAATTGTGAAAAAAGTACATTAAACACTGAACCGAGAGGGTACCTTAAACCCTCAGTGATGAAAGGTTCTGCAAAGTATTTAATACAATGTAAATTAAATAAAATTAAAATCAAGTGAAGTAAAGAACATGAAGGTATAGACGTAGAAATGAGGATATTCGCATTAGAATCACGTACCTGACATAGCCCAAAAGATTATAAAACTGAAGTGGCAAAGAGTTTTTTATAGGATAGGGTGACAAACGAGCACACAGTCCACCTGATTGTAAGTGGTTGCTGTGGCCTATAGACATGTACATAAATCCTCGATAGCGAATAAAAATGCAAATGCAGACCCGTGAGGCCTAAGATGGAATGCCTCGTTTCTAGTAAAAAGGGTCTCTTTTATATTAACACCGGCAAAACTCGCGGCCTAGGTGGATGCATGTCTTGTGCTGTGCTTACCAAATATACTGATGTCAACGCCACTTTCTGACAGCATTTGTTTGATGCATCTGCTGATGGTTTGTGTAGTAGCAGATTTGTGTGGCTGTTTGTACTCACGGGTCTTACGTCTTTAGAAATATAATCCGAGAGAACCGACGCTGGGCAAATAAAAAAATATTCCCAGAAGTATGGCAGAAACAACAAAGCCTGGCCCTTACCGGTTGCAGATATCTTGATGATGTCTATTATGGCTGTTTTTATTTCAGTGTCTGAAAATCGTATGTTGTCGAGTTTAATTAAGGAAAGCGTCTGTAGCCTGTGATCTGTAGAAATTATTAAAAGAGTGACGAGTTTTTTAGTGATTACAACTATGTTAAAATAGAGTTTACACGCGCCTTTAAGAAGACGCTTTGTAGATTCGTCTGAAACAATATTTTTGCCTATGAATACTGACAAAGCAAAACGATGGGAGTTCAGGCTGCCATACGCACACCCTTTATGAAATTGTGACGCTAAGAATGAGAGTAAAAACGATTTTGGTGGGTCAAACACATTAATTTTGTTTACCGTAAAATACTGTCACCAAAACTTAAGTAAGGTTTTGCATTGCTGTATGGTGGTGGTTGAAAAAGACGATAGTGTAGCCGAGTGTACGGAGGCGCCCCGTCGGCAGAACGCCTGCCGGAGAGCCTCGCGACATCCAGGCTAAGGTTCTTGCGCAGGGGGTGACACTCCCTGAAATGAGATTGCAAGAGATTTTTATTTAGGTTTAAGTAAGTGACATCAATTGCGATGACTAATTAGGATAAACTGAAATGCCGTGTGCATTATCATTGATTATTTTTCTAAGGTATTTTTGTATCAGGGAAAAAGGTGGAAACGCATAGAAGTAGTAGTCATTGCAGTCTGCTGTAAGTAAGTCTATCTCAGGTTGATATATACCCAAAGGTCGCACTGCTCACACCTTTTCCAAAGGGACCTGGCCAAGTTTTTTTTAAGTGGGTGTATTGAATAGCTGTATTGAATTTATATAACTAATCACAGTGTTATTGTCCATGCGTAGTAATATTACATAGTTGGTTACTTCGCTGGTAAATGACTTCAAGCCCAAAAAGGCTGCCATCAGTTCTAAGTAATTGATATGGAATTCTTTTTCTGATGACTTCCATTTGCCATGTACTTGAGCGTTCTTACAAACTGAACCCCAGGCTAATCGCGACGCGTCTGTATAAATTTCGATGGCAAGTTTAGGCTGTCGCATAAAATTGCGTGTTGTATGGATATTTGACAACCATGAAAACAAATCTTCTAATATAGTATCAGGTAAGGTAATTTTGACTTCGTAATTATTATTATGCTTAAGTAACGCAAATAACTTCTGACACATGATTAAAACTACTTTTACGGATTTTATCGCGTTTGTTTTTACTTTTAATGCCCTCTCATATGCCCCCTGAAGTCCCCCGTGACCATGGGTGCTGGAAAGCGCCCGAAACGTGAGGAATTAAAAATAAAAGTAATTAAAAGTAAAAATAAACGCGATAAAATTCGTAAAAGTAGTTTTAATCATGTGTAGTGTTCGCGTAAATATAAGAAATCATTAACTTCTGACACTCTGAGATCTTAGTGTACACCCAAGCGTACTTAACGGCTGGGTATACGCCAATAAGTCGAGCTAAGTCGCGAATGGAACATGACTGTAATATTTTAAATTTAGTGACAAACTCGGCAATTTTACGTCGCTTAATATCTGGTTATGCTAAGGGTATTGGTATCGTCACAAAATTCTAAATATTTACAGGATTTTCGTGGTTTTAATATACTTTTGTCATAACTAACAACGAAGCCTAAGAACTTGAGTAGTTTCGAAGTTTTATTGACGTTATCAAGACACTTCTCATAACTGTCTCCAATACACAAGATATCGTCTAAATAAGATACTGATTGAAAACCGCAGTGCCTGAGATAAGGCGTTACTTCTTTTATAACCTTAGTGAATACCCGTGGGTCTACGGATTAGCGGAACCACATGCAATTAAAGCTAAATGTGTAGAGTTTTATATGAATTATTGGACTGAAATTGAAATTTTAAGTATTTGTAGTCAAAAAGCTTAATGGCTTAAAGGAAATGTGCATCTTTAAGGCCGATTCACATGGTTCTCACAGGCATGTGAAAAGCTATTGGATAACCATTTTCAACCAATCAAGGTGTAGTGGATGGAGAGCTGAGTGGAGTGCATTTTAATATTTGTTTATTTACTTTATTTGTGAGAGAAAAAAGACTGTGATAATCTATTTGATTAGTTAACTAACTGAGAAACTAACTGACTTTATTATTTACTAAGAAAGAAACTTATGCTAGGCGTTAATTGAAAGGTGGCACGATACTAATACAACGTTTACTATTTACAATTGCGGCAGAACTTTAATCTAATTAATTACTATACTATTCTATGCCTAATTCCTAATATGGGAGCCAGAGGGATCTTGATGTGTACTGGAGCTCTTCTTCTTGGTCGCCAAGTTTGCATAAGCACTTGCGGAGGGACCGCGCTCTGATTGGTCGCGAGGCCTATTACTTCGCTTTCCAGTGCAAGGTGCGGTAGACGTGTCGATGGGATGAGAGGTGTGTGGGGTGACGGGCCGTTGCCGTGTAGTACACGAGTCTTCATCTTCTCTTGGGAGGATGGCGATCTTCCTGACTGGCCTCCTCAACAGGCTGCCTCGCGTTCTGATTTCCATGTTCCTAACTTTCCCGTCCGGTTCTGGGAAGGTCCTCGTGACGACTCCTCTTGCCATACGTTTCTCGGGAGGTAATCGTCTGCTATGATCACGAGGTCATCTATTTTTATCCTGGAGTTGCTGGGCGTTTCTTGATTCTCCTCGGAGTACCAGGGTTGGTAGGTACTCTTGCACCCAGCATCGCCAACACTCGTCTGCCAGTCTTTGTGCAGCCCTCTAGGTCTGAGGATCCACTGATGAGCACGTTGCGGTGCCTGAAACCTTGGATGGTCCCAACAGGATAAAGTGGTTGAGGGTCAGGGCCTCTTCGTCGTGGATTCCGGCTGGTACATGTGTGAGAGGTCTGAAGCTCAATGTATTCTCCACCTCATCTAACAATGTTGCAAGTGTTTCCACCTTGGGGCTTTTCTGATGGAAGGTCCTCTAGCGCTGCCTTGATTGACCGTACTAGCCATTCCCATGCACCTCCCCGGGAGCACCCGGTGCGATGATGTTAGCGCAAAGTCCCTTAGTAGCGGTGCCCACTCTTCCATGGCCCAAGCTTGTCGTAAGACAGGTGAATAACGCAACTCATCTCTTCTCATGCTGTCGCCCTATCGTAACATAATCTTACCCGGTTAACGTGAACGGTCGCGAGAACGCTTTTTACCTTTCGATAGGTAAATCTCCGGTAACCGCCGATCGTGGTGTTGCTTTCCTTACTCTACAGCGCATGCACTTTCTCTCGATCTCTCGAACCGTCGGTCGCAGTCCCATGATGTGCTATTTCATTCGTAAATCGTTGACCATTCGTTCCCTGTAGGCATAGCTGGGGTCCTGATGTGCCTTTTCTACAAGTAGCTTCACGAACAGGTGTCTGCCATTCAAAATGACGAGTGTTTCATGTGTTCGTTCACAGTGGCAGCATTGATCCTGCCTCTAGCTTGTAATATGCCCTGTTCGATGACCGGTTCGAGCTTCTTTAATGTGCTGCCGTTACGTAAGTTCAGGACTGGACAGAGGCGGTCGATTTCCCCAGCAAAACTCTACTGCTGATTTCATGCTATCCATAACTTCTTTGCCTTTTCGATATGTCCCAGTGTTAATTCTCGGGTTTGTCCTCAAACAATGTCTATGAATTTATTGCCCCTCGTGGTAAATAAAAACGCGGAGACTGCTTCCCTAGCCCCACCACGTAAACAGTTCCTTAACCTTGCCATATTTTCCGTATCTGTGAATCCGTATATATATATATATATATATATATATATATATATATATATATATATATATATATATATATATATATATATATATATATATATATATATATATATATATATATATATATATAGATAGATAGATAGATATAGATAGTGGATTCTTTCATCGTGGCTTTAACACGTTGCCTGCCATATGGAAATCCGAATATATTTCCGTTTTTCATCAGTTGTTTAAATGACGTGAAATGACTTATTTATAAGATTTTTATACATAATATATGTTTATATACATTTTTTTGTATATTATGTGCTGTTTTTAGTCCGCCGGTCATACACCCGGCGCGGCGCAAATTTAATTTTTTTTTCATTGGAGCCACGCCGGTCAAATTGCCGGTCATCCTTGTAAATCGCGTAGAAATTCCCGCCAAAACCATCCTGCGCCCGAGCGAGCGCTGAGCTTGCTAGTGACGAGTGACGTATAAAGAAATATTAGGATAGTGCATGCTGCGTCTCTTCCCCGCTGCCCCCGCATGACTTTTCTTCCGCGTCCTGTGCGAATAATGTTTTTGTAATTGAAGGTAAACAACTCAGTGCAAAGTTTTATTTCTCATAGGTCGGAGTGCGCGCTAAATTGTCACGTAATATTCTAGTTTATTGTTATTACTTTATATCAAATCTATAAATGAACATGTTGTTTAACGAATTGGATCTAACTTTAGATGATTTTCGTGAAATAGAACATATTGAATCCCAATTTCGTGAGACGGAGAGTCATTAAAGTGATAATGAAGAGGTTATTCGGTTTCCAAATCGCCGTGCAAGGAAGCGCTGCATAGTGCCATCTGATACTGAAGACGAAGAAGTCCTTGTACCCTCACCGTCAGAGTCTGGTTACACTCCAAATACGGAATGGCATGAACCACAATGTAAACAACCTAAGATAATACCTTACACTGAAATTTCTGGTTTGAAGCCGATGCATTTGCGACACACTATAGCTGGCGGTCAACCTGGTGATTTTTATAATTTGATGGTACCAGAGGCTCTGTTAGAAGATATAACTAGGCAGACCAATATTTTTGCCGCGCAAGTTTTATCTAAAAGTCGATTATCGCGGCAATCCAGGCTACACTTGTGGAAGGACACTGATAAAACAGAAATCAAGAAGTTTTTTGGTCTTCTAAGTTGGATTGGTGAAATTACCAAAACTGGCACTATATTGGTCTAATAAGTAATAACCCAATGTACGCACAACCGTTCGCTAAAAATATTATGAGCCGCAACAGGTTTGAAATATGACTGAGGATGTTGCATTTTTCTAATAACGAGGAGGCTCGTGAAAATGATCGTTTATGGAAAATAAGCAATCTTCTAAGTACTTTGAATGCTAATTTTGCTTACCACTATACATATAGTGAATATCTTTATGTGGATGAGAGCATGATTCCATTTCGTGGTAGAGTAATCTTTACACAATATAATAAGCCAAAACGCCATAAATATGGTATCAAACTATTTAAATTATGTACTGTTCCCGGATACACTTGAAAAAATGAGGTATATTCTGGAAAACAACTCGATTCTGCTTTTTCTACACCGACAAATGTGGTGCTCAGACTATGCAAGGATTTACTAGGAAAGGGCTATTCTGCATTTGTAGACAATTGGTACACAAGTTTGGATTTGGCAGAAAAGTTAATTGACAATGAGACACATCTTATTGGTACTCTGCGCAAAAACAGAAAGTACTTACCGAAATACGTGATGGAAGCCCAATTAAAGCCTGGTGAGTTTGCAGCCAAAGAAAACAGTAAGGGAATTACAGTTATGAAATGGAGGGACAAACGTGAAGTTTGTCTACTGTCAACTAAACACTCTATAGGATTTATAAAAACTAAAAATAAGAGAGGAATAGAGGTGATAAAGCCGAAGATAATTATGGATTATAATAAAGCTAAGGCAGCAGTAGACCTCACGGATCAATTGACAGCGTATTTTTCTCCGCTTCTAAAGTCTATCAAGTGGAGCAAGAAGTTGGCCTTAGAACTGCTTTTGAACACAGCTGTAGTAAATGCTCGGGTATTATATGAAGCTACAACAAAAAAGAAGATACCTATTATTGAATTTAGACGAAAACTGTCACAACAAATGACTGACTCAAACCCACGTGATGGAGCTAACATTCCATGTAGGCCGAAGAGCATAAAACATTCTCTTGTAAAAGCAGACGGAAAGGCTGCGACGACATGAAAATTTTGTGTAGGTTGTTACAAAATTAATTCACAAACGCATGGAAGAAAAATTTCCAAAAACAAAACCAAAAAGGTTACAACATTTTGTTCAGTTTGCCCTGACAAGCCATATTTGTGCAGATTGTGTTTTGATACAAAACATTAATTTTCTCTTTGTTTTTTAATTTTAAATTACTTTGATCTCAACACAAAATAATGTGTCTCTTAATAACACTAGTCTTTGATTTATAATAATAAAAATATTTTAAAAAGTATAGTCTTTAATTTACATCATAATTTTGTTTGACTGGCTACAAAAACATTCATATAACCAAAAAATTATAAAAATATTTTGAGGCCACGTTATCTAAAGTGATCATTGAGGCCGCGCCGGCCACTTGTAATGGTATTTTACGTTACACGCATGGCCGACAGCGAACAAAAGGTGGTCAAGTTCACCTTAGTTGTGCCAGTCACTTAAGCCCCCATGGCCCCAATGCTTCTACCAAGTGCTGGTCATTTTGACCCCCATGGCAGCCAACGTGTTAATCGTAAACCATTCCGCGGGTGCACCGTTAAAAATAGGCAAGTTCTGTGTTTGCTTCGCGGCAGCGGGCCTAAATCTCACCATGCTCCCTAACGCTTCCATAAGCCGTTCAATTCCCCTATCTTTTCCTTGTGGGGTAAGCGACCTATCTGTATCCTCATTTATCCGGTCCGGCGATACACGACGATTCGGGGATGTATCGCAGTTATACCATGACCGTGACCTATGTACATCGCGACGATACGGCGACGATAATCTACGTTCCTCGTTGGGGTGCAACGTTAATTTTCCCTATGAGCATACACCAGTAAATTTCTCGATATATTTTGTACGGTAAGTTAGGTACGGTTAGGTTAGGTACTTGTGCGTGGTTATAATCACATCCGACGGTAACTGATGATGCAGTTATGAATGGCCAGAGCACTTAGGGAGGCTTATTCATTTAAAGGCACCCTCGTTAAATTCAGATAAAAATTGTTGCAATACGTTGACGAACGCATTATAAATTTTAAAATAAAACTAATATTTCGCCACTCTCATTGTTATTTCTTACGTATTATGATATCTTTTCATAGAAATTAGTTAATATGACGGCAAACAGTAAAAGTAAAAAAATATTAGTATATATTAGTGTTTGGATTAATTTCGTCGACAATTTAAAGATACGCAGTGCTCCGTCTATCTTTTCTTGATAGTATGGAATAAAAATTCATTTTACCATAATGTAGGAATAAATCAAACATTAAAAGCCGAACTAATGAAGAAAATATTGCAGAAGCTTTTGTGTCAGCCTAATGAATACACATCATTTAATTTTCCACCTGGGAAAGCGTTTGATACTGCAGTCTACACATTAAGGATGAAAACCTTTTGAATCTGCAATTTCCATTGAATTTGCATCAATTTGTAGCTTCAGTGCCTACACAGTTGCAATCATTTTATAGGCAGTTTTTTTTCTGTAACTGTATTTTTACGTGAAAATAAACATAGGCGTAACAGCTTAGTCAAACAGCGCTTAGAAAGTTGCTCAGGGGCTAAGTGCTGACGGTAATTAGAACTGGCCGTAATGATAATTGGAACTATAAGTGCAGATTTCTTACTTCACTTGGCAGTGAAGGATAATATCTTACTGTGCTCAACGGTTTAATGATTTATTTTACCAGCATAATGTAATAAATTGTTATTATTCATGACATGCTTTTAGGAAAATATATTGTATTTTTAAATAAAAAAATATTAAAGGCATTTTTCCAAATCTTAACACGAAATAAAATTTTAAGCAACGGTAATAAATAGTTACGTTTTTTCATAAAAATGTTTAAATTTTTAATGTAGCAAATATGTTGGTGTTTTACGTATATGGACCTATTTAAAATCCAAAATGCAAGTCACTAGAAAATTATAGGCTGTAATAAGTATGGAATAATTAATTGCATCATTAGGCAGGACCCCACTGTTGATGCAGTGATGATAGTGTTGCGGAGAGTGTAGAGTTTCGGTATTGCGAGGCACTGCTCTTCCTTTCCTCGAAAAGAAACATGGTCGGCGTCGGAGCCTTAGACCAGGTCCACCACTGGTGTCAGAAAGGTTGGTGCTTCTGAGTGCTTATTTTTCCTGGCACTATAGCCTCCGCTTATGGATGGCACCTTATGTTCTATTGCACCTTACCTTAGGGGAAGGGGGGGGGGATTGTCCTCTCCTGGAAAGGAGGGGGATGCCATGGAGACTTTATATAACTAAAAAGAATAAAATAATTTCCACGTAATAGATTCTAAAGTCGGTAAAGACATAATGTATTGAAGCATTAGTACCCTGACTCGAACCCGTCGAATTGATAGATTAAGTTAATTTATATACACGTTTTCGAGATTATACGAAAATTGTGCTGAAATGAAAAGATTTCCTTAACAATATTTCATTATAAAATTGCCTTACCTTGAGCAGATAACATGAATATTCAGTACAATTTAAGTAAATTAAAATCCCACATACACCTGGAGCTTACAAAAAATTAATTTGAAATTTAATTACGTTAAAAGATCCACCAAAAAATTATAGTTTATTACACCAAGCAACATAAATCAAACCGAGTAGTGGCGGCGTAAAAGAATCCACTGCGCTATACTGCGCTATATCATGGAATGATATAGCGCAGTGGATTCTTTTACGCCGTCTTTTTTTTATTCTTGTGTGTCATAAGTGGCGACAGAGGGAAGGTGAAACAGGACATTGGCTAAAGTATCTTAGATGACATCAACATCTATTTAGAGACGATGGGAAGAGACCTGAGAGTATGATCTTGGTCCCTTGGAAGAGTAGTAAGCTACAGTGTGGATACTTTGGCAACCTCTTATCTTTGGGGTACCTTGTTTAGAGACCCCTGGCTCTAAACTTCTTCTGCCTCCCTGGCATCAGAAGCAGCTGAACTGAGTAAGTGGCGCAAGAATGAGTCTAAGAGATAACTACATATTTGTACGATTTGCTGTGCACGCTAGCAATCCGTAAGGTCGACGTGCGGTTTAGTTCCTACTGGAATTGTATGTGAGCTGGTTCTTTTCCCACTCAAAGGCTAATAAGTATAGACATTTAGTGAAGAAGCGCAGCTAGAGTTCTTGTCACTTTAACACGGGGATAGGGCTGTATGATAATTTAAGGTTTAAGAGTTAGTTTTTTATTGTGGTAATTTCATTAATTATCCTTTGTTCTACTCTCTAATTTCTCTAATTTAAAAACTCTAATTTAAAAATAGGGTATAAAGTTTTTTATTCAACATGTTGTTATTTTGAGCTTTTGATATTGCCTAGTCCACTCAAAAATTATGGCATTCTTTGAGGGGAGGCCTAAATTAAGCATGCACATTAAGCAAGCTGTTGAGGGGCTGTACAAATGATTTGGTGGTTCTCAATGCTGACTGCATGTTCTTTTTTGTACATAATGTTTTACTAGGCAGCTTCGTCAATTTTGGATCCATTTTAATCATTATCTTTTATTAAATAGGGTTAAAATACTTCAGAGGTAGCCCCATATAAATTTGGAGAAACATTGTACTTCTGAGGATTGAAACATAAGGTATAAAACATTCATTTTGTGATATTAATTATTCAACATAATATAATAAAAAAATAATTTTCAAATAATAGCTTCTGTGTGAAGTCTGGTCATAAAGTTTTCTATAATAATAATCGTTTATTAAAAAATGTTCTTTTTAGGGAGGGACGAAAAGAGGATTGCGGAGGCCCGTCTGGTTACGCTGAATGTATGTGGAGCAATGAATGATAAGATGGAGGAAGTATGCAATATGATGTATGATAGAGGAATAGATGTGTTTTGTGTAAATGAGACGAAGTGGAAGGGAACTACACATGGCATATATACCGCGTACTGGTCCGGTGTAGACGAGACCGAGCGAGCATGCCAGGGAGTCGGTATCATCCTTTCAGAAATAATGGGTCAATGTGTGAAAGAGTATAAATGTGTAAGCCCGAGACTGCTATGGATACGAATAAAAGTGGGCCTAAAGAAGTTGTTTGTTCTAGGGGTCTACGCCCCAGACATGTCTAAATCCACTTATATCCGAGAGCAGTTTTGGGAAATGGTAAGGATGGTGTTAATGAAATGTAAGAAAAATGAAAATATTGTTATGTTAGGGGATTTTAATGGAAGGGTTGGGGTGAGGAGGCTTGGCTATGAAAGGATACTGGGAACGTTTGGTGATGAAAGTATTAATCAGAATGGTGAAAGCCTCCTCACCGTATGTGTGGAAAGGAATCTTTTTGTGACGAACACTTTCTTTCGTCATAAGAAGATTCACATGTATACTTGGGAAAGAGGTGATGATAGAAGAATGATAGATTTCATAATTGTGGATGAAAGAATGAGGAGCGCAGTCGTGGATACAAGGGTTTACCGGGGGTCCAACGTAGGGATGGACCACTACCTGGTCTTATGCCGAATTAGGGGTTTATTCAGACGTTGGCGGCATCGGACATCTGTGTCTACCACTGCGTTACAGCGTATAAGAATTGAGAAGTTACAAGATGAAGATGTGAAAGACAAGTACAAATGTAGACTGAGAGAAAATATAAGTAATTTGGATGAGTTGTGTGTGAATGAGTTAGACTTGGAGAATGTGTGGCATAATGTTAAGAAAGGTTTAGCGGATTCAGTATCAATGCACTATCGAAGTATGTGGTGTTAGTAAGAGAACGAATGAAAGGAAAGACAATACGTTATGGTGGGATGATGAGGTACGTATAGAAGTTGAAGCAAAGAATAGAGCATGGCTAGATTTACTAGCAACCAAAGCTGGTAATTCTTGCGGTATGAATGATGAGATTAAAAGAAAAAAGGCAGAGTTTAAACGTTTAAATAAGAGAGTAAAAGAATTAGTTGAAAGAAAAAAGCAAGAAAGAACGGATAAGAATGATATAAGAATATCGGGTAAATTCCAGGCAAATATTAAAATATTATGGAAACTCGTAAGAAATACCAGGGGACAATCAAAACAGCCTAGAATGAATCTGTTGACTCTAAAGAGATTGAAGTAATATTTTGAAAGTGTATTTATGAGTGAGGAGACGTATGAACTAAATGAAGTAGAAATTCCGAAAGAAGATGAAAAAGATAGGGAGATAAATATAGATGAAATAATGAAAGCAATGAAAAGCATGAAAGTATAGGGCAGCCGGATATGATAAAGTTTCACTCGAAATGCTAAGGGCTGGAGAGAAAGTGGTGGCAGGCCTGCTGTACACCTTGTTTAATTTATGTTGGGAACTAAAGTGGGTACCGGGAGACTAGTGCAAAGCCGTGATAGTTCCAATATATAAGGAAAAAGGGTCACAGCAGGACTGTAAAAACTACCGCCTTCAGCCTACTATACTACCTACCTACAGCCTTCTCAGCATTATGGGAAAACTGTATGCTAAGGTACTAATTGAAAGAGTTATGAAAAAAACTGAAGAAAAAATTTGGGATGCGCAAGCGGGATTTAGAAAGGGAATGGGTTTTACAGATCAAGTCTTTTCCATTCGCATGATCGCGGAGAAGTTTTTGGCGGAAAACCAAAAAGTTTTTTGTGGGTTCATGGACTTGGAAAAGGCTTATGACAGAGTGGACAGGGATGTGTTATGGCAAACGCTGAACTCATTTAGGCTGAGCGCTGGTTTAATACAGGCATTAAAGTCTCTGTATATAGGGACTCGAGTGCTTGTGTTAGGATCAATGGGGCCTATTCGGACTAGTTTGGCATCCATAAAGGTGTCAGACAGGGCTGTGTAGCTTCCCCTTGGCTGTTCAACCTATTTATGGACAGTCGTTTGGAAAATTTGAAAGTTGAAGAATGCGGATTAAGAATGGGTGAGTTAACCGTCAAATGCCTTTTGTACGCCGATGATTAAGTCATACTTGCGTCATCGGCGGTCGAGTTGCAAATGATTGTTACATTAATGAACGCGTCATTAAAAGAAAGGGGAATGAAAGTGTACGCAAGTACGATGAAAGTGATGGTTTATGAAAGAGAAGAAAGCAAAACGGTATGTGAAATAAGAATAGAAGGAGAGTTAATTGAGCAGATGGATGATTTCGTATATTTGGGATGTGTATTCAGCAGGTATGGGAAATATGATAAATATATTGAACGACGAGTGAATGCAGGAAATAAAGTGAATGGGACACTGCACTCTATTGTGAAGAGTCAAAATGTGTCAAAAAAGGCATGTATGGCAATTCACTATGCTGTATTAGTCCCTACTTTAACGTATGGTAGTGAAAGTTAGGTGTAGCAGAAGAAGCACGTGAGTAGAATAAATGCAGTCGAAATGCGGTCGCTAAGGAGTATGTTAGGGCTGAATCTGAGTGACAGGGTGAGAAACTGTGTGAAAAAAGAAGAGTGTGGTTTGCAAGATGATGCGGTGACCAGGATTAAGATAGGAATGCTTCGGTGGTTTGGTCATGTAGAAAGAATGAACGAGAAAAGACCGACAAAGCAAATATATGTTGCAGAAGTGAATGGAAGAGTCGGAAAGGGACGTCCTAGGTGAAAGTTTGTCGACCGAATTGGCGATTTACTAAAAATGGGCCAAAATAAAAGTACCCTTAACCGACGAGCATGTATGCGTAGGTATATGGATGTGGAAGAGGCGAGAGAGGTATGTCAGGATCATGCTAAATGGAAGTTTGTAGTCTCTGCCTACCCCTCTAGGTGACAGGCGTTAGTGTTTATGTTCTTTCTAGTTCTCTTACTTACTTTTTGAGCATTTTTATCGTTACATTATTTAGGCTTATTTAAATACTTGGTGATTGATAAGCATAAAAGTAATGCTTAATATCCATTCATCCATTACAGCCTATAAAAGTCCTCTGCTGAATATAAGCCTTACTCAGGGTTGGCAGCCGCAGGTTTTTATAATTTTTAGTTGTTACTACACATCGTCCCGTAAGTGTCGTAAGTCAAAGGAAAATGCTAGGATATAAATAGTATTTTCTAGCATATCCCTTTTTAAGCTTATATAAGCTCATCTGATGGTAAATGTCAAACCACGGCCAGAAACAACTGCAACATCGGGGCAATTGCAGGTACATTACCGGCCTCTTGAAAAGGAGTTTCTTGAAGCTCCCTATGTCGTATCGGGCCGGAAAAATTGCCGACGGTAAATAATGCCACAGAGAAGTCACTTTATATTATATCCAGGATAGATGTCGGCATAACCATCTCGTTTAGATTAGACATAAAATACGTACAAAAGTCACAGGAGCCATAAGTGCGAGGCGGCTCGCACAGTGATTCTCAATCCACCTGCCAAGCGTCACGATGAAGATAAATTCTACATACAATAGAAGGATCGGAGTACCAGAATTCTCAAGGCTTAGACGTTTAACACCGTTTTGGATATTTCGGTATATTATATTCTGGCCTCAACGAGATGGTCACACACATCGGATCATATCGATACATCGGATCTTGAGATTTTCCTGCCCTTACCGTGTTCGTCTTTTACGTGACCTATGGAAAGAAATGTGATTCGAATTCTATTACGCCCCACTTCATGGCTCATTAGCTCAACTATAGTCTATGGAATTTTGTACTACATTTTTGGATGAGTCGCCATTAGTCGGCATATTGTCTTTTTAGCTCGTTATCGTGGCGTTTTGGGTTACATTGGATACGCGAACATGGCACTATGGCTTTCACATTAAAATAAAATGACTATCATTAAAAAATTATGTTAATAAGAAACTTTAAAACTATTGAAGCTAGTCGGCATCAACATACATCGTGACAAGCTGTCAGTGAGTGACAAACATGCAGCACAGCGTTGGGCGTTCGGTGATAAACCTCTTGTATAACTGTGTGTTTCATATTATTAAATTTATTCATACTTTATAAACTTCACTTGGTGTTTTCAAAGATAAATAACAATTTTGATGATGTAAAAAGAGCTATGTTCATTGCTTCGATTCCCCTATTTCCTCCGCTATTCGGATCGAAGAGATTTTGATCATGTCCGATCAAACGGGATATTTGTAATTTACTTTCGGAAACAGAACTTCATAGAATTCCATTTAGCAATTTTTTTTTCCAACTTGTATACAAACACAATTAGGGCGCGGTCTCACCTGGCATATTATAATATGATCTTTCTATTGCAGCCACAAATTGCATATAGCATGAAAATAATATATAGTCAGGCAAACAGTCGATTATGATCTTTAAGAATTTGCATTTCATGATTACAAATTATAGTTCTTCTTTCTTAATCGCCAGGACTTTTTGTGATATTATCTTAAGCATTAGAAATTCATAGTACATACAAATAAAAAATACATAAATTTTTATGTCTGCCACCCACAGGGATAGGTAGAGACTACGGACTTCCATTCGGTATGATTCTGAGATACCTCTTTCGCTTCTTTAACATCCATATAACCATATATAAAAATGTAAAAAACTTTTCAATAAATAATTACAATTATGTATAGTTGGTTGAAAAAGAACGGCAAAGGCTGAATTTTAACGTGTTGTTGGGTTTCGGTATATTTTAAAAATGAGATTTTGTTTTAATACTTAACAAATGCTTTAGAACGCTTTTGTATAAATTAAGGAGATACATTATAAATAAAAAAGTGAGGCATGCCTTATTTCTATGTGGGTTATGTGAATAAGAAGAACCTGCGTACACCATACACCAGAACTCTAGAGCAAGTCAGATTTGATTTTTTTTTTCTTTTATTGATTTTCTCACTTTGCTATTAAGTCTTGGTAAAGTAATAATTTACTTACAAAGAATGACAGATCATTTCTTTTTCTGTAGTTGATTTTTCTCACTTTGCTACTGAGTCGTGATAAAGTAATAGTTTGAAATTACGATTTACAATCGCATTGTATTGAGCGGAAATGGAAATCGACCTGTTCGCCTGTTGAATACCATACGGTTCCGGCATAAAGGGTACCACAAAAACTAAGTCTTACTAACTTACTAACACTGAAATTGCATTTGGGACTATTGTCTAATTCATTAAATAGTCATCAAAATGCCCATTTTGTAAATATTCCAATCATTCAGGCAAAATAAAAGTCACTCGGAGTGATTTTATGTAGACTTCAGAAATTCCTCCTAAGGGTGACAAATTAGAGGATAAAGAATTTGGTAGAACGAATGGGTTCGGCTTGACCATGGTGAGGGCAGAGAAACGAAAGCCTGTTTTGCTGGTAACGAGGGATCTATAAGAATTCTATCTGAGTAGTGACACACGATTAGAGGGGTGACAACGAATTTACATTTTGATTCTTAATCAAGTTGTAGGAGTCTATGGATAACAGCATCCTCTTACCATTGGGTGGACTGTGTCCTCGTCTTTAATCCTAACAAACATTTTTTAATAATTTACTTCTCTTAATTTCTTCTGCCCAAAAGCAGATCACTGCTTGGCGTGGACCTATCCTGTACTAAAAATAATTTACCATAATCACCATGCTTGGTAAGGGGTTTGACGGTCATAAGTAGCATACATTTCGCACTGTTAGAGTTACTTGCTGGGCTAAATATTTTACATTTGATAAAATACTCGATGTTATACGGCCATCTCTGTTCGACATAATTGTTTATACAATTATATGTAAATAAATAACATAACATACATAATAAACATAAACGCTTGTCATTCAAAGGTGTAGGTAGAGACCCTCTCTCGTTTCTTTCACATCCATATATGGGTCCTTATATATGAAATTAGCGTTTTGTCGTACTGACCACTTTGATCTGAAACATCTCCTCTTTGGTTAAAAAATCCAAATTCAAATTTATAAATTCATTTAGTTGATATATTTGAGTTTTGAAAACAGTCATATGTATAATACAACAATATTTATTTTGTAAAATTGAATGCCTTGCGCATTAAAGTAAGTAATAAGTTGTTGCCGCTTTGCGGGTAGCGCAAATAGTAAGGTTATTAATTATTATAATAATACTTTTAAATAGTTCAGTCGATATTATATAAAAATTGTAAGTTTCCCTTAGTCTAAACGATGGTGTAACAAGTTTTTTTGTTTCTTGTATTAAGGTTGTGTATGTCACTATATTTACTATACATTTGTATATTTTTCTGACAAATAACATATTAGGAGTATATGTATTTTGAAACAACACTTAATACGCTGATAATTTAGCCTATCTTCCATATTGCTTATTATAGTATAATATACTGTAAATAAATAAATAAACAATTAAATGCTTCAATTGACTAATTACTCTGTAATGGATTTATTTTGCTGTAGCCACAATATAAAAACATAAATTATATAATTTAATATGTTTTACTTGGTTTAGCCATGCTGCAGCTGTATTACTGGTAAAGTTGTAGCACGAATGGGTCGGCTCGGAAGGACCACGCTCTCACAGAATACCAGCGTAAAATAGCAGCTTAACGCTACTGTGTTTCGTATGGTAAGTGTACAGAACTGGAGACCCTTTTTACTGGATACGAAGCATTTATCTTAATCCTCTCGGGTGACAACGCATCTGCAATTTGATTCGTAATCGAGGATAGGTGCAGATGTCTATGGTTCACAGCAACCACTTAAAATCAGATGGACTGTGTGCTCGTTTGACACTTTTATCCTATAAAAATCTGATTAAGTTGTATGTTATTTAATTTTAATTTACTAGGTTAATATTGCAGTTACAGTATAATAATGGAAAAGAGTCTGGGTTGCATGTTACTGGTGACAGAACGATTCTCACAACACTCATGTCAAAAATAGACTCTTTTCTTCCCATATCCTTCTCTCTTTATCCATACCCCAGTATTTTATATACTGAATAAATAAAACTTTACCAGGGCTTCAGGGTCCTGAATAACAAATTCGTAGGCAAGACATCCAGGTTAAGTCACTACAAGTGATGCTTACCTATATAATATTTTACTAGGGTATTTAACTTTAACTATATGAATAAAATTTCAACAAAACCACGTATTTACGTTAGCATATTTTCCTTGCACGATTTTTTGTTGGGATAAACTCAGGCAGTTATTAATATTTAGCGTTTGCATTCCCGTTCCGATTTACCGAAAAAATACCCTTGTTTTCTATTCATTCACGCGTATAAGAGCGCGGAGTTGGCGCTTTGCAAATTAAACCAATTTGAATATCGTCGTATAATGTTTTTCATATACCGTATTTTAAATGGTAGTAAAATACTCAACAATTTCTATACCGGTGATTGTAACTAATTCCATTATATAAAAATCTTACTTTTGGTAAATTTTAATTTCCGTTATGCACTCTGTTTTACCAAAACAAATAAAAACATTTCTCCACACTGAACATCAAGTAATTATTTCAATGTGACGTTACAAAGACCTTCGAACCTTTGTTCGAGTGTTTTTCACCTTTTTACTCACCTGAAAAAGCACTTACGTGGTATAAAATTCGACGGCGACCATGAGGTGATGTGAGCTGTATATGTCTTTTTCGAGTTATAGAATCAAGCCTTTTTTTTTTCAAGGGAATTGACCAACCTGCGAAACCATATTCATAGTGTATTAACTTAAAAGGCGATTACATTGAAAAATATGTACAATTTACGTATACTTATCTTAGAGGTTCATTGCGTTTCCAAAAACTTATTGATCGACCTGGTATTGACCTGTGACCCGGTATTCGTGTTAAGTTCATAAATCCTGTTCAGAAAAGTAAGGAAATCCTTTGTAAGCTGAATGACCCGCTTAATTTTACATCCCATTTGCAGATGATTTAGCCGTAGTATACAATACACGTATCATGAAGTTATTTAACTATATCTTTAGTGGTTTTAATTTGTAGATGCTTAAAAAATTCCATCAACAATTATTTCGCTATTGCTTTTTAATGTCGCACGTGGCAGACAAACGCAACGTATCTACAGGTTACTATTATAAACCAGGGAATCGTATCGCAGTCGCGTCGCGTCAAATGAAGAATTCTAACAACTTAATTATCGGAGGGTGTCACACAATACGCATATCCGATAATATACGAAATGATACATTCACTCGAAATCCTTCAAACTTACTAGACGTGTTTTTTGGAGCGGATTGTTTATACAGAGTGTTACCTACAATGAGTTGACTTATATTGCTTCTAGATTTGCTAGACAGCTCGCCAGAATAGATTTTGATTTTGATGCACATGTTGCTTTAGCGTTTACTAAAAGGCAAGAAATTTGAATATAAGGCTTAAAAAGGACTTTATCTTTAGAATTTAATCTAATTCTGTATTTATCTGCAGGTAAAATCCCATGCCATATTTGTATCTACGAATATATTTGTATGAGCAGATAATATTGTCACTATCTTTCGATATATGTCGGTGCTTACAGAGAGTTAACGATAAAATATAAATGATCTGCTCTGTGTTGTGTGTTAGTTCATTGAATTTCATAGAGATATCTTATCGTATCTACGTAGTGTGCACTCATTGCGTACATCGACTTATATACTACTAGCCTAATATCGCAAGAGTAAATATAACAGAACGCGAATAACCCGGGTTCGATCCCCACTGGCACCGATGAAATTGTTAATTGCAATTTTAAGTGCTGATTTACCACGTGCTCGGCGGTGAATGAAAACATCGTGAGGAAACCTGCATGTCTGAGGAATAAGAAAAATAAAATATTTCGAAGACATGTGAAGTTCGCCAACACGCATTGGGGCAGCGTGGCGGACACTTCCTTGCCCTAAAACCCTCTCATAAATGAGGGGAGGCCTGTGCCCAGCAGTGGGACGTGTATAGGCTATAACTTTACTTTTTACTTTTTAATTTCGTAGTAGTGTCTGTATCGTGTACCGAAAAAGGCGTTGCTTGCAGATATTTTAATATCTGCAAGCAACGCCTTTTTCAGTTACAACAAGTTCAGCTTACTGCAGAGAAGAAGATTTATGAATTACAACAACCCCTATTCCACAATCAAAGGAAGAGATGTGAATAGGGTGGACGCTATGAACTCATCGATTTACTTTCTCTTTATTCATGAAAGCTGAACACATACGGTGTTCGAAAAGGTTTTCAAGGTAATTCTATTTGTAAATTAGTTACATGTAATGGTACAGTTTTAGTTTTAGCTTAGTACTGTGTTTACTAAATATGAAAAAAAATGAATGACGATTAACAATTATGTTTTTTTTATATAGGAGAGGAGGCACGGTTCACCTGATGTTAAGTGACTACGGCCGTCCATGAATAACAACACCAGTGGAATTGCAGGTGCTTTGCCGGTCTTTTAGAAAGGAGTAAGCTCTTTTATTGAAGGTCCCTAGGTCGTATCGGTATGGAAAATTCGCCAGAGGTAAACTATTCCACAAAAAGATCGTACGCGGAAAAAAATAATATACTATTATAGTATAATTAATTACCAGATCATATACCCAAGAAGTTGAAGGTGAATATATTTGTGCTGTAAAAGACCCGAAACATCGGGAATTAAAAATAAATAAATTAAACACCATAAAATCCGCATAAATAGTTTTATTCAATATTTGCCGACATTTGAAATCCGGAGATAAGGGCGACAGGCTAATTGTAAGAAAGACTGAAAGAAATTAAAATTTAATTTATTATCTAGGTATGTTACAGAGTATATACACAATTCGCAATATGAAAAGTTAGTACGAATATGTCACAAACAAAAAAATTATGAAAGAGGAGGTGAAGCCCCGCCGACCGCCTGGTTGTCTGATGTCGGAAAAAAGCGAGGAGTTAAAGCATGTAATTCCTGTGCAAACCATCCGAAAGGCATCCTCGAGCAGAGGTGCAGAGTAGCTAGCCTACTCTTCACCTCTGCTCGAGCCTCTCACCAAGTCTCGGAGAAGCCCGGAGTTAGAAAGATTGCGGTGTCTTACACCCGTTTTCAGTTTAAATTTCGTAATAAATTGCAACAATGGGATTAAAATAGTCTCTAATTTATATTTTTAATAAAATAAACTGATATATAGATGTCGAGATGATTCAATAATAAGTTACTTACTAGAAACTTTAGCAACGAGCACCAAATTGGTTTTGATAAATTTTTAAATCGCGACAGAATATGCAACCGTTTATGCTCACAAAGGGTTTTCGATGCGGAGAGTTAAGATTTATGAACTTCACTGAGCCGTTCCGACAACTGACTAATGGTTGGGGATTTTGTTGCTTTTGGATTTTCGATTAATGACCTTCCTGCTGATAACGCTTTTCCATCTAATTTATATAAATATTAAAAGAGAGCCCTAGCGTTTTTAGCACAAAAAAGGACACGGAATGCAGAATTTGATAAAAGCGAAAAATCTTACAGTTGCTAATGGTTTCAATCCGATACAAGAAAAAATAAAATGATATGGCCTGACGTATAATTCTCACTCGTCGTATTAGGCGACAACTAATGGGCGACCAGTCGTGCATTAATATTCTCTACATTTATATGTTTATTTACGACGCTGTAATAATATACTATCACAATTGTTTTAATTGAATTGATAATCGTACTTACAGTCCACAGAGCTGTGGTAGCTCAGATGGTTAACGCTCGCTATAAATATAACAGAACGCGAGTAACCCGGGTTCAATTCCTGCCGGCACCAATGAAATTGTTAATTGCAATTTTAAGTGCTGATTTACCACGTGCTCGGCGGTGAAGGAAAACATCGTGAGGAAACCTGCATGTCTGAGGAATAAGGAAAAAATATTTCGAAGATACGTGAAGTTCGCCAACACGCATTGGGGCAGCGCGGCGGACACTTCCTTGCCCTAAAACCTCCCAGAAATGAGGGGAGGCTTGTGCCTTGGGACGTATATAGGCTGTAACTTTACTTTACTTTTACTTACAGTCGACCTGATAGACAAATCGAAGATATATTTTTTTAACAAATACAAATTGTTGGGCGTTCCATGGCCGAAAATGCGCATTCCCCTTTAAGCTTCTTCACTCAACTACGTCTCGTTTCTCCTTTAATTTCTTTTCATACTTTGGTTTAAAGAAATTTATTTCTCATTAAGACAATAAGTCACTTACATGAGAACGATAACATCTATATTATAATTCTAGTGCGTGTGGGTAGCAAAAAAATAAATAAAAATTACATCGGTCGATCGTTAACCAAGAAGCGAGTTCATTATTTTCTTATCAACTACAAGGCGGTAGTCCAAGTATAATTTTAATGCATTGTTTTATCATTATAAATATATTCAAATAATCTTCTTTTAAAAATATTGATTGAAGTCGCTTCTTTCACATGTTTTGTAATACTTCTTAAAAAGTATCTAAATAATTTCTAGTAAGATATTGAGGGTATATATTGGAAAGGTTCCACACAAACTTTCAAATCAAAAGAAAATTAGAAATTTAAGTTCTTTTTCTGCCATAAAAGTATCGATGTTGTTTTTATTGAGAAATGTTTAAAAATAAAAGCAAAAAGTAAGGACTCGTAAACATTCGCGTATTTCTTAGTTTTAATAGCCAATATTAATTTCATGTTGAATTTACACTTTGTATTTATAAGGACCCAAGTAAACTATAAAATTGATTTATATTTATATAAGTGATTAAACTTATACGTTATAAAAATATAATACTTTTTTAAACGCTAACTCTCACTCTATGATTTACTCCTATATCGTGTGGGCAGTTAAAATACATAAATTTCACAAGAACAAATATCCAGACCTCGAAAAATTATAATAATACAAATAATAAACAATAATACAAATAATTGTTCCGTGGGGGATTAGAACCCGCGGTCCTGAGCGCTGCATTTTATTGCTAACCACTGCGCCACGTAGCCGTCAAACATAATCTAGGAATGACCACCACCCCTGTCGGCAACCCTTTGCAAGATCACATACATCTTTATTGATAAGGGTCAGATTTACAAGGTTTAATGAGTAAGGCTTGACATTAAGAGGCTTTGGAATTGTGAATCCGACTGAAATCTATTTAACCCCTATATTCTTATTACATTAAATCTAGTTCCATAACAAAACCAATATTTCAAATTAATCTTGTTTTTCAGCTACTAAACATCTGTATACATGGACGTATTGGACATATTCCTTTGTAGAGAAAATAGGAGAAAATTTAAAAACATGTTGTACTAGATTAGTTAAAAAACCAATACCTGTGTGTCAAAGTGTTCAAATACGACAAAATACGACATAAATATTTTTAGAATATGCATATGAGTTACAAACATAAATAAATAAAATAAACAAAACGACTAAATGCAAATCAGGTTTTTTTTTTAAATTATTCAACTTTTATACGTTGAATAAAAGTATTGCTGCTGTATTATGTTCACGAGTGGGTTGGCTGGCTATCCGTAAAATGACCACGCTTTCCCAGAATACTAGCGAGATAGAGTAACTTAAAGCTGCTTTGTTTCGTATGACCGGTGTAGAAAACCAGATACCCTTTTTAACGCAAACGAGGCATTCTATCTTAATCTCCTGGAGTGATATCTTGTCGAGGATAGATGAAGATGATTATGGGCCACAGCATGCACTTACCATCAGATGGACAGCGTGCTCGTTTATTATTTATATATTTTATTTTTTCTTATTTTAAACAGGTGTGACTACAATATCTCCTAGTGGTGAACTAAGGTTTTTAAAAACAAAGAACGAATAAACGTACTCTACATCAACATATTTAACAAGAAAGGCATTAAAATAAAACAGGGAATCAGTAAATGTTTCAAGAGAAGTAGCTATTTGCAAATCATATGGAGCCTTTGAATATTTGCTGTGTCTTAAATTGACTACATAGTTCAATTAGACACCTTTACCCCTGAATAAAACTATTATTATTTGAATAAAACTTGAATAAAACTATTTTTATTATTGAATAAAAGTATTATTTACGGATTATATTGGAGTAACTTACGGAACAGACCAGAGCTCACGATTCTCCCCGCAGATAAAGGAAATGCTACGGTAATAATGGACACGTCGGAATATAATTTTAAAATACAACAACTTTTATCGCACGAAAGTACATATAAAAAGGTCAAAACAGACCCCATAACTAACACGCTGGAAACAACCAGCGATTTAATAAAGAAATACTCCGAAAAATTTAATCTCGAAGTGAATTTAATTTAGTGAATTAAGCGACAGTAGCCTAATGGCAGGGCGCGGACCGCGAACTCAAAAAGGTCGTGGGTTCGAATCCACCAATACTGGCGTGAACTACTCGTAATACAAGCAATTTAGGCTTACCACGAGTGGTTAAGGGCAATATTAGGTAATGTTTATGCATTGTTAATATTCTTTAAAAAAAAAAAAGAATAAAAAAATTCGCTAATAACATCATGCACCAAACCACTGAGGTTGTATGGGTCACCGAAGATACACAAACCAAACGCTCCATTACGTCCCATAGTGATCCAGATCGATTCACAAACTGGAACAACACTTAGCAAAAATACTATCACCACTGAGAGGACATACCAGAGCACACACAAATGATTCATACCATTTTGTGAGTGAGATAAAAGACCTACATCTCGCTGACTAATGAGTGAACTATGGTCAATTTTGATGTTCAGTCACTATTTACATGCCCACCTATTGTTGACTGCATCTCAATTGTAACTAGGAAGCTAGAAGAAAATAACATGCCTCAAGAGTATGCAATATTACTTGAACACTGCCTCACATCTGGCTATCTATTGTGGAAGGAGGAGTTCTACAAGCAAGTAGATGATGTGGCAATGGGCTCACCTGTGTCTCCTATAGTCGCTGACATATTCATGGAGGACTTTGAGGAGAAAGCCCTTCTTACTGCTCCTGTAAATCCAAGGTTCTACAAGCGGTACGTAGACGACACTTTTACAATTTTACCATCTGACAAAGTAACTGCATTTTTAGATCACCTTAACTCCATAAACTCTTAAATACAATTCACAATGGAGTTAGAGGCAAATAATTCTTTAGCTTTCCTAGATGTTTTAGTCATCCGGAATCCTGATAACACTATTGGTCACACTGTGTATAGGAAAAAGACCCATACCAACCGATATCTAAATGGTGAATCTCACCATCATCCTTCACAGTTAGCTACCGTGGTTAAATCTTTGTTTCAGAGAGCACGAGGGATCTGTGTCAGAAAACATCTGGCCGCCGAGCTTCAGCACGTCAAGCAAGTATTACAAGACAACAAGCTTCGGGTCCCGCGCTTACGTCACAGTGAACGAGTGAAGCCGGCCACAGTCGAGAGCGCGCCTGCTGTACTACCGTATGTCAGAGGAGTCACAGGCAAAATTGGCTATATCTTGAAGCGAGCTTCCATTAAAACATACTACAAGCTGCCGAAGTAGATTAGTCAATTTTTACCATCCATCAAATGTTATATTCCTCTACAGGGTGCAGGTATGTACAAGCTAGATTGTGAATGTGGTCTCTCTTACATAGGTCAAACAAAAAGATCTATAAAAACCCGCATGAAGAAACATATAGCTGACGTTAAGCACTGACGCTCCGGGAAGTCTGCAGTCTGCGAACACGTTCCACCATTACATTCGATTTGATAAACCACAAATCCTCACAAAAGAACACCGATTCCTACCAAAGATGATACGCGAGGCTATTGAAATTAAAAAACATCCAAATTTCAATAGAGAAGGTGGATGGGTGGTGCCAGCTGCTTGGAATTCTATAATTAACAAAATTAAACTCAAACCCAAGCATACCACTGCAAGACTTCATGACAGTATAAGCACGTTTTGCGAAAATCGGACCAACACTTAATATTCAAAAACTGAAGGTAACCGGACTAACTATGACATTGGGACGTCAAACATCTCAGTCCCCCCCCCCCCTCGTTACCATGGTTGCTGTAAAGCACCCGAAACGTCGGGAATTAAAAATAAGTAAAATAAGCTAAATAAACGCGATAAAATCCGTAAATAATAGTATTATTCAATGTGTAGTGTTTGCGTAAATTTAATAAACCATTACCTTTACCCTTCCTCGCCTTTAACTCAGCATGCATACTTAAAATACGCTGTTGAGGCCTTTGAAGAATCTTTGCACAGTTACACTATTAAAGAGGTTTTTTTTACTGAAACACTCGCACTGCTGCTTATTACTTGAAAAATTAAGTGCCGCTTAACAGGATATGGCGTAGTGCTCTACGCTTTCTTTAAGGTACACAATAACAATAGGTTTGCAAAAAGGTAAAGTAAAAAAGTAAAGTTACAGCCCATATACGTCTTACAGCTGGGCACAGGCCTCCCCTCGTTTCTGAGGGGGTTTTAGGGCAAGGAAGTTTCCGTCGCGCTGCCCCAATGCGTGTTGGCGAACTTCAAATGTCTTCGAAATATTTTTTTTCTTATTAATCGGACATGCAAAACTTGCAAAAAGGTAGAGAAAAGTTATCCTTAGGTAAAGATTCATGATGTCACCAACCGTAAGTTTAATATTCTTCTATTCATAAGTTCCGAAAAATCTACTACAGGACATGGACCGCACCCATTGTAGAGAATTTCCTTATTCCTCACACTTGGCAGGTGGACTGACAGTTGTAGTAGCAGACGTCTGCCCGCTGCTTCCCGTTGCTGCTCTGGTTATTTTACCATAACGTTTACCATTATCATTACAGATTATAAAAAGTCCACTGTACGTAGGCCTCTCCAATTGAGTGCCACGATTGGCAAGCGAGTTAGCAATCACAGTTCTTTTATTCAGGATGCTGCTGCCAATCTTCAGACTTGTTTCCTTATATCACCTTTTACAACACCTACGGGATGATACAAGAAGCGTTTTCCTGCCCACAGCTGAACGAATGTCTCATCAAGAGAGCGCCAGCACTCGTGGTTTTTACGCATACAGTTGATACCCGCCAGGTACCAAAAATACCAAAGTATCTCAAGTTACTGGTCCAGCAAGTGCGGAGGTGGCCTACAATATAATTAGCCACTTAGTAGTATCTAAAATAGCTTTTTAGTCCGGTCCGGGTTGAAGCTTGCCCATTGCCACTTCAACCTGCAAAATCAAGTATCGGAGAATATGGCAGACAGGCAGCAAGCAACCAGAATTTCTATGTGTTATGTTTCGCAGTGCATTTTTGGAAGCAATATTTGCTTTATTGAATATGGATTTATCCACCAAAATGATTAAAATATTGATTTTAATCACTGAAAGCTTTTACTTAAGGTTGGCAGCATCGGGTTGACCGAGCTGGAGTGCAATCTAAATAGATAAATTTAGAAAGTAAATTATTTTATCAAAATACAAAAGTTCATCCAAATTTTAAGAGACGTTTCCGAGAAACAAAAATACACATTATATATATATATATATATATATATATATATATATATATATAAGAATTGCTCAATTAAAATATAAAAAATAAATATTGAACAATTGATACTAACTGGAATACTGATTATTTTTATTATATACTCGTAAAACTAAGTAAAGATTATGACTATCATCATCGGTAATAAGCTAAAGTAGTATCTTTTGTCATGTTTTTTTATCCATAAGGAGGTTACCCAATGTAAAGGTGAAAAACTGACTAAATAATTTCAGCAATTCAACTGTCACAAAAGTGAATCCTTCTGATTTCACGAGCAATTTGTTGAGCGCTGTAAATTGGACTCTCTTCAATAAAGATTTATTTATTTATAAACTTACACGTAACACCTTAAGCTAAAGGGTACATAGGGCGGACTTAATGCCATGTGGCATTCTCTGCCAGTCAACCCCGGGTGCCAAGGACAATTGTTGGCAGGTGCGACCATTATACGTAAATAATTACATTAAAATATATACATACATTAATATATATATATATATATATATATATATATATATATATATATATATATATATATATATACATATGCTTATAAACTTCGTAAATAAATATCCAAATGAATGATATATATAATATGATGTTTGAATAATATATAATGAAATAAAGATATATGTGGCATGCCAATAAAAGTCAAGATACAAATTTATCGTTGACCGACTTTACTTTAAATGATGAGCAACATCATCGTCATTGGTAATAATAATAATAATAATGTCCTCCAGACCGAATTTCAGCCACGGCGGCCTGCCTCAGCGGAGGCTAGCCATCGGCGCAGGACAGGATTATAGTGCCCAAGCGTATGCGCAAGCACAGGTGCATTCTCTATTCCCTTACTCTCATAATCCGATGGGACGGTAAACTGACACGACCGGAAAGAGATCAGGCGCAAGACCAACGGCTTTACGTGCATCGGCATGGAAGTGATACACCGCCAATTTTCTGACTCCGGGCAACTACTGAGAATTTCTTGACGGAAAAATTCAATACTTAATTTTTTTTCGGCCCGACCCGGGATTCGAACCCAGGACCTCATGATCAGCAGTCGTACTATTACAACCACTAGACCAACGAGGCAGTCGTTGGTAATAAAGCAGTTACGAAATTAGTATATTTGTCATTTCCTTTTATATTAAATAGGTTACCTAATATAAAGGTCAAAAACTGACTAAATCGTTTCTCAAATTTAACTGTCACAAATGTGAATCCTTCTAATTTCACGAGCAATTTGTTGAGCGCTGTTATTGAACCCTCTTCAGTAAAGATCTATGCGGCATGCCAATAAAAGTCAAGATCCAAATTTGGCGGATTCAACTATATAAATTCAATAGATTTTAGTTACAATAAATGATTCAGGCACATTACTTTGAATTTGCTTAGCCTTAATTTTTATGTTGTCTGAGGTAATAAGTGTAATAGTTATTCCTATTATTAGATTGCGATATCGAAAAAAAAAATTATGAATATTACTTACAGTTACTAGTCATTATTTCGATATTAAATACGGCCATATAGCTCACAGAACTGACAACAAGCAAGGGAAGAAAGTTTCGGCAGAATTTGCGCATGGCCTTCTCCCACTGTAGTTAGGTTTTTCTGTGATCGCCACTCCAAGCCGGTGGATTGGTCATTGCGGTCATTGCACTCTACCAAATTTCTCGTACTACTTATCTTATTATTATAAGTTTCTTTCACACTGATACCTTAGGGTATATTTCATACTAATAATGATTTAAAATTAATTGCTGTTATGGCCATCTTGTAGTACGTATAGGTATAAATATATAATTAATATAAATTTAACTAAAAAACATTTTTCGTTCAAATCTTCTTTAAACAGTGTAGTTGATTGCCCGCCCCATATTTCCTTATAGTTTTTTTAGTAAATTTTAGCCGTTATACAATTAATTTTTATATTTAAAGTTTCTTATTATCGTAAATTTATACGCTAAAATATAAATTCATCTATAATTTGGCTGAAAATTGGCCTTTTCCGTTTAAATCTTCTTTTCATATAGGTAGTGTAATTCACTACCCCTCGTATTCGCATATAGTTTTGCTTCTAAATTTTCACAGTTAAATAATAAATTTTTATATTTTTCTCTTTCTTATAGTCGTAAATTCGATGAAATTAAAACGTTACCACACTGCTCGCAATTGTCGAGATGAAAAGCATTAAAACAGGGAATTTTTTGGAACGAAGAACGTGGATGTACGTAAAATCTTGAAGATGTCTGGGCGGGTATTCGCACTGGCACTTACTGCGAAGGGAATTAGCCGGGGCGGGGCCGAGTACTCGAACGCGCGAGTGCTTAAACTGTTCGATTTAAAAATCTCAAGATAAATTAAAAAATAAGCCTTTCATGTGATATACTACGATTATAAACGGTTTCATTACAGTCTGTACAAGGTATTTTTTTACGTTTAAATAGCATTTTGGGTACTTCTTCATATAATTATTTTGATATGTGTTTCTGCCTTTACATATTACTTGCTCGTTATTTCAATGTTTATATAATTATTCCATTTCGTATTTAATTAATGTTTCTTAAAGTCATTTGTCTTAACAAAATTGTAATTTTTAGTTTGAGTGTGTCGAAAATATACTGTAATTTTAGTTAGCTTACTTCATTCCTACGCATTTAAATTATTACGCTAGGTTTTCTATTCTCTCTACGATCCTTCCTGAAATATTTTTCTCGCGCATAGAATTCATATTGTGAAATATCCATTGATTTTTTGATTGCCGGATTGAATTTTGAGAAACAATTTAGTGAAATATCGTCTCTCTTTAATACAAGTAGATACTTACATTCCGTTTCGTTCATATAAATTAAAACCCATTGTACGGAACTATTATAGTTCGAACTATTATGATATCACTACAGAATATTTAGTTTTAACTCCAAACTTTAACTTTGTGCCATTTGCTGTAGAGACCATCGGTCCGTGGGGTCCACGTGTAGTGAAGTTTCTAAAGGAACTGTATCCACGACTGGTCGTCGCTGCTGGTGATAAGAGGGCTGGTTCTTTCCTCGCTCAAAGGCTAAGTATAGCTATTCAGCGAGGAAACGCAGCCAGCGTTCTTGGCACTATACCACGGGGAGCAGTTCTTTTTGACGATTTAAATTTTTAGTTTTAGATTTTCTATATTATAGTTTCTTCTTTTATATTGTATATAATTAGTTTTAATCGTAAATATTATAATTTTAATTATTATTTTAGTTAAGTTCTTTATTATAATTTTTGTAATTTAAAGATCAATGTACATTTTAATCACGATTCAGTGATATCTTTCAAATCAATTATATTATTAAAGTTTTAACTCCTATCGGAATTTCATTTATAAAATGCTAAATTGAGTTACTAAAAATGTACGTCAGGAAATAATTCCCTGAGGTAATAACTTTTTTTACTTTTCCTAGTTCTCGTATTTTGCAAGGGACTTCTTTATTGAAATTTATTCTAGCTTAGACTAAGATTAATACAGCCTAAGCTGAGATTAATTACAAACTACTTTTTATTATAAGGCGTAAAAAGAACTGTGTTTCCGAAGTAAGAGGATTTCCTTATTCGAGACGCAGGTATAGCTAAAAGTTTACTCATGGAAGTTCCAGTACTCGAAAATCTGCATACGACGAATAGCTAGTCGGTAATCACAGCAATATCATCAAATATCTAGACCGGTAATTAAGAGTAGTCTTTTTAATGATGTACTGTGGTTGTCAAGCGTGCTATTATTTATAGCTTAGAGATCTGAAACGAAATCTTTAAGAAAAACAGTATTCTTTCTTATGCCAATTTATACTCACTTATTGCTACTCGGCCTGGGGAGGAGCCTCTAAAACTATGATTATTCCACTAGAAAGAGCTCAAAGATCGATCATCAAGGATCTTTACTCTGACTGTCAACGTTTTGTATTAAGTAGTATTCTAAGGCAACATAAATCTTTGTTTGATCGGAAACTTAACAGAGCTCAAAATATTATCACCGGTTTCTAAATTTAACACCGCTTTCTCTCATGGTTTTCAATGCTTTCTTGACTCAGATCTGTGTACAATGAATAACACAGAGAACTATATATATATATATATATATATATATATATATATATATATATATATATATTTCCAGCTGATTATCACTTGTGTAAAAAAGGTAATTGTTGCTACATTAGGATCAGACCGAAAATTCATTGACGACAGTAAAATAAGAAAAATTAGAAAATTAACTACTGTAATTCTGATATCTGATGCTTAAAATATACCATTACACATAATATACAATATGTAACGTAATTAACGCACACCCTCAGACACCCCAATTAGTATATTATGTTATAATCATAATACATAGACTGAAATTTTAGCTAAACATTTTATGCACTGATTATTTATCAAATTAGATAAACTAATTCCGGAAGAATGTTGTGGTCACAGTATAAATCCACGAACGCAAAGATTTTAACGTGTTTGAAATAAAGTTCATTTTCCTTTATTTTTATTGAATGACAGAATTAGTAATAATACAAATAAAACTGCACTCTTAAAAGTCTTATTGCCTTAAGTTACGGTCCATTTCAGTTTGTTTTGACTGTACAGATTTAGTGTGACTGTAATTTAAGTAGTTTTAATTATTTTTGGGATAAAAAATTACCTTTATTAAAAATGATAGGAATCGATTCAGTAAACGATTCTGAACAAAGTACTTTCTCAAAGTGCGTTAATTATGTTACATGTTGTATATCCACACGTTCAAAACATGAAATAAGAAACTCCCAATCACCTGCCCATCGCGTTGTCCTTCATGCATAACTCGTGTTTAACAAATAAACCTTAACAAAATTTATTCTTTACCCATTGTTTTTATCATATTTTATAATATATAGATAGATTTGAGAGTATTTTCCATAAACTATTTGTTTCTTTCTGTGTAAATTATTCAAACTTAAGCTTTGCTTGTAAATGTACGAATATCTACTTTTACAATATGGAAGGTCTGGAACCCTGTAAGACAGGATTACCTAGCTGTACTAGGTAAAGCTGGCATTTTACGTTTGGCAGGAATTTGGGTGAGAAAGGCGTTTTGTTTGGTAGAGGTTTGGTCCCCGATTATAATTATTATACTACTCACATTAAAAGGTAATGCACCGTTATCGAAAAAATAAATAAAATCTATTATAACCTCAAATGCGTAAAACATGAAAAAACATGCAATATTACTTTGTGAAAGCTGGATAACATACAGAATTTAGTATAAGTGCGACAAGGACGTAAGACTAGTGTCACATTATTCTACTGTCTATACTCTGTCAGGTGTCAAATTGCAAGACGTACCAATTTTTATGCATTTCGCTGTTGGTACGTAGACAGAGAAACCTATAGACTAATGATTAGTGTGACCTCTAGTGAGAAAGGACGATAACGTAGTTTTAGGTTATACAACAATCTTTATGACTTTTAAACACATATAGATAAAAATTTTAATTGTTCTAAGATATGAACTGAACAAGATTCACCAATCTTAAGCTAACAAAACACTTTTTTCTCACTTAAACCAACTTGTAAACTCCTTAGATCGTTACGAACTGTTAAAGTTGTTTAGCAAAGTGTGGTTTGCTAAACAAAAAAAACCGTCACGGAGAAAGGGACAAACAATCACACCGCTCTGTCCCATTTCTATGCAAGACGTATGCATAAATCTATCTTTTTCGTGTGCGAATGCGAAAGAATGCGTCAATTTGTCTATAGGTTTCTCTGTCTACGTGTTGGTAGCTCTTCTTGCGTGAATGTGTGCTCTCCAGCGTATTATTGTAGCTTGAATATGCTCCCTAACGTTTTTATCTGCCTCCGCCTGTTTTTCGACGAATTCTGGATCCTTTTTTACAAAAGTTAATATTTTGGTGTTTTATTGAGTGTAAGATTGAGCCAAGCGAGTTAGGGACCTAGGGCTTCTCGACTCGGACAGGTTAAGTTAGAAGTCGATGGCGCGCCATCCCCTTCTTAAAAAATACATAAAAATATTTAACAAATTTATCTAAATATATAAAAGGAAAAAAAGATAATTTGACTTTATATTCCTGGAATCGAACCCGGGTACTTTCGAGTGCAAACTGCATGTGCATACCGCTGCCAAACACGTGTAATGTAATAAACTAGGTTGGTTTACCAACCTAGTTTATTATATATATTATATATTTTAATTTCTAGGTTTATTGTTATAAAAATAAATATTTAATAATAATAAAATATTCCTACCTTTTAATACGGTTCGTATGTTGAGCGTTTGATTTATAATATGAAAGTTTTTTATTCTTCGTAACGGGTTTCACTTTATATCTCATATTTACAAATGTTAATTATTAACAAGGTACCTTACTATGCTATTTTAACTTAAAATATTTTATATCGCATCGCATAAAATGGCGCAAATCAAATTGCCTTATCATGTCATGGTGTATAGCCAATCCAGCGTACTTGTATTTAAAGAGGTCAGTGTGACAACCGCATTATTTATTATTTTTGTCTGTCATTTCTAATGACAACCAAAGGATGATATCGTGTAGTAGTAGTAGCTAATAATTCATAAGTCAATGAGTAGTAGTCATAGAATCTACTACTTTTATTCGATACTACTAATAGTAGTTCTATTGATACTACACTATTTACACATCATTAAAAATTACGATACATAATTACTGTTAAATTTAAAATTAGTATCCACAATTTGAGCCCATAAAGAATAATATATTAAAATTATTTCAGTATTAATTTAACGATCAAATCTATCGTCATAACTAATTGCTTATTCAACAAATCCATTTTTTGATTTTGAAATTGTGATATTTTTCTTTGTTATGCAAATTCGAGTATTGTATATTTTGGCTGAATCATCTGCAAATGGGATGTGAAATTAGGTGGGTCATACAGCTTACCTTTCTGTACATGAAGATTTATGAACTAAACGAGGATCCCCGGATTACAGAGTAATAGATTTAAATTTACACTTAGAAATAACGACTAAAAGTTGAGCAGTTTTATTCAAACTGAATGTCAATTCAATTTGCAGTTTGTGAAATAATTCGCATACCTATTATAAGTATTTTTTATTAGACATACTTTCGTTTCCGCATTTTATTTTTATTTTATAGCAATTCTTATTCAACTTTTCCGGTACCTAAATACGCCAGTCGACGCTCGCTAAATGACGGGTCGGACGTCTAAAACTTAGAGCTACACTATGCTCTACATGCATACGCTATCGGACGCGTGGACCGTGGATTACTCTGCACCGTATGATAAAGCTCTGAGATCGCTGAATCAGTTAGTACTCATCTTCTTATACGAGTTGTAAGTGTAAACACCGTTGTCACTAAACCATAGGTAGTTGGTTTTCATATAAAAATATTTATCCGAATTAAAAAAAACGCTATTTTCTTTCATCAAAAAGTTTCTGTCCAACACCGTCCCGTAATTTACCCGTAAATTCATGGATACCCTGTGCGCCCGAGTAACGTAATCACTGTAAAGATCACCGCCCGCGCTAGCTACCTACACAACATTCCAATAAAAACACAATAGGTACACATAACCTGTGATATAACTTTTCCTTCATACTTTCATCCCGACTTAGGACGGGAAAATTTGAGAAATTAAGGAAAAATTGAGATTTTACTAAAAAAAATGTTATTTTTCATTGAATTTACGTTCTATAAGTGAAATCAAACCACTGGTTTCAAGGATAACGGTGTTTCCACTAACATCGTGCGGAATACATCGCGTCCAGATCGATGTATGTGACCCACGTTGGCCTTATGTATTTCTAGCACAATTACTATGGTATAGATTTTTTCCGACCGACCTCACAGATAACCTAGCCATTCAGCCAGTATTCTCTGGAGGGTAATTCCACCATATACTTTTTATCAAAAGTGTGTAGTGGATGCATGATGTCTGAGATCATGCATAAGACCGGTGATTCCTTAATTCAGTCGAGCATGGATCTCAATCTGCAGGAGAGCAAGCCCAGACTGCCCTGGGCGTTAATCCTATACAAGCTAGCCCGCGCCTCCTTGTCTAGATAAAGATCAAGGGGCATTAGGCATAGAAGTGCATTAAGAGCCGCTCCAGACGATGATCGTATAGCTCCAGTTGCCATTAAGCAGGCAGTCCTTTGTAGACTATTTAGACTGTCCGCAATCGTCTTTTGGTTGGCCTTGTTACACCAGACAATAGAGGCGTAGGTAAGAATCGGCCTCTCTATGCTGCTGTACAGCGATAGGACCATACTGGGATGCAAGCCCCAGTTGTTCCCGACCAAACGACTGCACGTACCTAAAGCAATTCTTTCCTTATGGCATACGTTGCTAAGGTGAGAGTTCCACGTCAGTTTTTGGTCGATTGTTACGCCCAATTACTTAACTTCCGTGAAAAATGGTACTTCTTTACCATTAAGTTTTGGTTGGACTAATTTGTCCGTCTCTTTTTAGTAATGGGTATTATAACAGTTTTATCATCATTAACTGATAAACTGTTATCCCTACACAAGTTATTTATGGCGTTTAGGGCTCTTTGTATTATTGACGATAAAGTACTTTGGTAAAAGCCCTTCGCAATGATCACAAGGTCATCAGCATAACCCAATGTGACAATGCGTTGGTCTGCTATTTTGTACAATAGTTGATCAACCGCAAGAGTCCAAAGAAGGGGTGAAAAAACACCTCCTTGTGGGCAGCCTCTTGTAGTTGCAACCTCAATCGAGGTTAGAAACAGCACTATTTTTGCCTTTCTGTTTGAGAGCATCCACTTCACCCATCTGATGGTTGTGGGATCAACATTTTTAGATGTCAGGCTTCCAATCAGCAGTGATGTGGGGCTACTGTCGAAGGCGCCCTCAATATCTAAAAAAGTACAAAGAACTATTCTTTATCCTCCAGTGCCTTTTTGACCCTGTCAATAACACTTATCAGGGCTGTTTCCGTAGATTTTCCTCTATGGTAAGCATGCTGGTTGTAATGTACGGGCCTTGTAGCTAGAGCTACATCCCTTATATATCTATCTATCACCTTTTCCAATGTCCTAAGGAGAAAGGAAGAAATGCTTATAGGTCTAAAGGACTTTGGTAAAGCGTAGTGCTTTCTGCCAGCCTTGGGTATAAATAGAACTTTGATAATTGTCCATCGTTCTGGAATATATCCCCAGGCAAAACTTGCTCTGAAGATTGTCACCAGATAGGGAAGAAGGATTTCAATACCCATGTGCAGTTGGATGGGAATTATTCCATCCTCTCCGCTTGTTTTAAATGGTTTAAAGGAATCAACAGCCCACTGCCCCAGGTTTGGCCCTATTATCTTTGCAGTCATACACCAGTACTCATTGCAAGGCCTTCGTAGGGCTCTGAAAGAATTTAAAGCTGAGGTCTTGTGTGACCCTGGGAAATGGGTTGACGCTAATAACTCCAATATTTCTGTTTCACTATTAGTGAAGTTACCATCAGACTTTTTAAGAAGCCCGATCTGATTAGGTTTCGCTTTCGATAGCATTTTGTGTAGTCTTGCACTGCGAAGCAAAGACTCAACTTCCTCGCATAGCTTCCTCCACGATGCTCTCTTGGCTTTCCTAATTTTTTTATTATATTCAGTTAGGACTGCACTATAAATACCCCACTCTTTGGTTTTCTTAGCCCTATTAAATAGTTTCCTGGTCTTTTCTCTAAGTTTTTTTAGCTTACTATTCCACCAAGGAACTTTTCGTGTTGAGGTCTTGGTTTTGAAGGGACAACTGTGATCGAAGGCTTCACGAATACCTATGGTTACTGTCTCCGTCGCTAACTCCAGACCTTCAATCGTTTGATGCTTTTAGGAAACGTTTTCAAATTTCTCCTTAGGCTTTCTCTATAGATATCCCAGGAGGTCGCTTTTGGATCCTTAAAAGTAACGGTTTCTTAGGTTGGTGATGCTCCAATCACAAACTTAATGTGTTTGTGATCAGACATCGAGTTTTCACTACCAACATGCCAGTCATTTATCCGCCTGGATATCTTATTAGTAGCGAAGGTTATGTCTAACACTTCTTGCCAAGCTCGAGTAACAGAGGTTGGTGTACACCCTAAGTTTAGGCTTACCAGGCAATTAAAGATGATGAATCATAGAGGAGCTCACCTCTTTTGTTGATTTTAGTGCTTCCCCAGGCTGTGCGGTAAGCATTAACGCCACAACCCACCACAAGTTCGGCGTTGTGTTTTTGAGCGAACTCCGCCACTCGCTTTAGCTCGATGGTAGGATCTGAGTTCTCTCCGGGAAGATAGGCTGAGTAAATGATTACTCTTGCCCCTATGTATCTCTTGATATTTATGAAGGCTGTAACCAGGTCATCATTGCAGTACTCTGGAACATCTAACAGTTCAATATTTTTATTGTAAATTATACAAGCTCTGGGTCTACTGCTTTTAGTATTGACAAGAATCTTACTGGCAGCCGACAATCCCAGAACTTGACCGTTGGCCACCCAAGGCTCTTGTATGAGGGCGAGGTCAATATTGTCCTCTGCAAAGCAAACCTCCACCACGGCAGAAGCAGTTGCTGCATGATGAAGATTTGTCTGGAGGACTCTCGTTTTACCCTTTAGGTTAGCCATTTATGGGCATGGGGGGCAGGGGTCTTTTCCGCCTGTTGAGGACGAAGATGTCCTTGACCCGCCTTACCTTTCATTGCACCGCTCCTACTTCCCCTTCCCACACTCCTGGACGACACCAGCAGAGGCCGTCGGATCGAGGCGAGATCAGCGCCTTGGATCTTCGTCACTCTCACTGATGGCGTTCCAGTCTCACCTCGAGAGGTGCAGGACTGGGGGGATCAGAGTTGGGGCGGTTCAGGCTCCATTGCCACGTCAGAGCCTCCCCTGACTTTAAAAGTCATCATTTTAAAGCCAAGGACGAATCTCCCGCCTGCATTCCAAAGAGCCCCCGCCGATGGGTCGTCCAGAGAAAAGGTTACTAGGAACCCATTCTCCTCGTCCCTACGATGGAGGATTCTCCAGAGCTCGGTATGGAGACCTTCGTTTTGTGCCCTCAACAACACAGCCACCTCCTCCGGAGAGTCAGCTTCGCTGCAGGACAAATACGTAATGCCCAGCTGAGGCTTAGGCAATTCGCCCTCGGGTATTATCGAGAGCTCTGCCTCCGGCCAGGGTTTCAGATTTCCGATCTCACTCACAATCCAGTCCTGGCTTGCCTTATTCAGGCACGTTACCTGAATGGATGGACCAGCCGCATCTGGTCCACACTCCTGGAATTCAAATTGCCACACGCGCGGAACCAGTTACGGCACTGAAGCTGAGCTACTTCTACCCCGTTGCCAGCTTCACAGCCTTCCTGGACTGGTCTTTGGGGTATTCTTCCTCAGACCGACTGCGTTTTTTTGGTTTTGGAATTGGGGGAGGTTGGGCGGAGGAATTTTGTCCCAGGGCTTCTGGCAGAGAGAGAGGGCCTCTTCGGCTCCTATCTCAGCTGCTATCAGCCATCGGTACCTCTTTCTTGCTGCCCCGGTAAGCTTATAAGCCCTAGCGAACTTTTTTTTCCCCCTCCCTAGTTCGTTTCCGATTGCGGTTCTGCTGCAAACGTGCCCTCCACTTCACGGCTCATCCCAGGTTGGGACGTTGTGTTGCAGGATATTGGTGAGGCTAAAAGAACCTCTTCCAAACCTACAGATAGTACCATAAGAGGATATCTTTCGTTAATCTTATCAAAATGTCGATTAGCTAGTCACCCCCGGCAGAGCCCTGCATGCCGAGGGAAGGGTTAAAATACTACCCGAATCGTTCTGGTCTCGGGTAGGCACCGTTTGCGACTGGACTCTCTCCAGCCACGCATCTATCGACAAGGTACGCTTGACACCTTGGATTGGGCTAGGATGGGAAAAAGGGTGGATTAAAAGATAACAAGATCGTCTGAGTGTTTCAGTTCTGTCTGTTTCCTATTGAACCAGACCAAATAACAGGCGGCAACCACGTGAAGAAAGAACTCCTTAGACTTGCCCTGGGGATCAACACGACCTGCGCTCTCCCCCAGAGCCATTCGCCAAACTGCTCGCCAGACAGGAGAGCAGAATAGATGTTAATCTAGTCCTACTGATAAAATCAAAAAGTTAGGAGTAGACTAACCCCCGCCCTAAAAATAACTAAGTAATATATAAAACTTAAAAACAAAATACGATAATATTGCGTAGTTCATATCAACATATTTAACTAGCGAGACTTCAAAAAAAACAGAGTATAAAGATATTTAAATAATACTAGTTTTTACGGATTTTATTGCATATATTTAACTTTTTAAATACCCGACGTTTCGAGCACTTTACAGCTCGAAAAGTCGAGTATTTTTTTTTAAATTCTTTATTAACGAGCTTATTCACATTGTGAATAAAGTCGAGTACAGTCGAGTAAAAAGTTAAATATACGCGATAAAATCCATAAAAACTAGTATTATTTAAATGTGTAGTGTTCGCGTAAATATAAGAAATCTTAATATATAAAAATAAGTGACATTTTTCGTTGTCACTTTATAACTCAAGAACGGGCTCACCTATCCAAACCAAATTTTCAGGGTTTGTTCGTACTATTTAGTAGATGGTTTATGTGAAGTTTGCACAAAATCGGTCGAGTGGTTCTCCATTTATCACATTTTTTCTAACAAATGAATTCAATAAATGGCGGGTCATTTTGTTAATGGAGATTTTAGACGGGGAATTGTGCTGTCAAATTAAAAGTAAGAACTTACAAGTAGTATGTACTTTATTGTTTCTTTTGTTTTGGCGTACGCTGGCGCACGCCGCGACGAAAACTGCAGTTGTTTTCATATTTTTGAAACAAATGCGTTGGTAATAGAGTTCAGTAACAGTTGATAGTGAACGAGTCGAAGCGAAGAAATTTCTTTGGCAGTGTGATTTGAGCCTAAAAGTAGCGTGTACTTTTCTCAGTTTTTTGTGCGCCGTCGGTGTTTCATGTAGTTAGCAGGCTTTATTTGAATTAAATTGTCAAACGCATTTACACAAACGGTAAGTTTTGAACTGTTAAAGTGATTACATCTATGTGCGTTTCTTTATTTGAAAAATCATATTGGTGTGCATACGGGTATATTATTATTTTGTAATGGATTATTTTATTGTTACTTTTTATACATTGACAACGTATGCAGTTATATAGGTACAGTGTGAAATTTTTGTGGTTGATTTCCCGCAAAGAATTGATTTAGTAGTCAATACCTACTCCTTTTGTATGAAAAGTTGAATTTTGATTTTTACGCGAAATTGAATCGATATCTTACGGGAAAACAACCACCAATATTTCATTCCGTATATATCCAGACACACACATGTATAAATACTGATACACCACTATTCATGTAGCACATTGTTTTTAATTTCATTTCTTCTTTTTTATATAAAGGGTAAATGCCTAAATAGGTACAGGGTGAAATTTTAATGGTTGTTTTCCAGCAAAGAATTGATTTAGTAGTCAATACCTACTCCTTTTGTATGAAAAGTTGAATTTTTATTTTTACGTGAAACTGAATCGATATCTTACGGGAAAACAACCACCAATATTTCATCCCGTATATTTCCAGACACACATGTATAAATACTGATACACCACTATTAATGATGCAATTTCTTTTTAATTTCATTTATTATTTTTTATATGAAGGAGCCACGAGCCAGACGAGCAAATATAGGTCGGCGAACGCGTAATACAAATTATGTGACATCACAAAGACAATCAGAGACTGCAGATGAACGCACACAAGCTAATGCATCGCAGTGTGAACGTAATGCACGAAAAAGGTCTCTGACCATGTGCCTGTACTGAATCTTCTTCGGTGATCACGAATACGTCGTTCTACTTTGACTGAAACGATGTGTTCTGATTTTAATTACAACACTCAGATCGATTTTAGTATGTACGGATATATTGGAATGATGGACGTAATATGTCCACATTGTGATGCGGCAAAATTTTCATGTGAAACGCCCGGCATGTGTTGTGCTAATAGCAAAGTTAGATTGCCAGCAATAGAAACTATTATATTCATTAATATTTGGGACATCTCAAACATCGAAGCATTTTTTGAGTCATATTCAACAATACAATTCGGCATTTCAAATGACTTCTTTTGGTGCTACTAAAATTATTAGAGATAATTTCATGCCGACATTTAAGGTAAATACTTCAACTGGATTGTCCCATGTTTATATCAATCTTAATCATAAAGTATTCGATAGTTTTAAAAATTCTTATCCAACAACCTAAAATTGCATACATGTTACAGATTTAGGGCCAGATTTATCATCAAATTAGTGCGTTATTGCCGTACCCCGACGTTGATCATCAATTATTGCAAATTTATTTTATTGGTGATGAAAATGGTGAGCTGGATCAACGTTGTGCAATTATTTCTAACACAAGACGAGAAATTATTCGTGAGCTACAATGATTTTTCCATCAACATAATGCATTAGTTCAATTGTTTAAAATTGCTCTCGTTCGTACGCCATCTGATAATTACAAAATCGTAATAAAGGCTGATAGAACACCTTTTGGAGAGCATGCCAGGCTATTTAATGCACCGACAATTGATGAGGTTGCAATTGTAATTGTTGGTGATCAGTTTCAATCCCGTGATATTGTAGTTCATCACAGAAATGAGGAATTGCAACGTGTTTCGGAACTTCATCGTAGTTATGATGCATTACAATACCCAATATTGCATTGGAAAGGTGACGATGGCTATCATATCAATATAGCAATGACTGATCCACAAACCGGTAAATAATTATCCTATTTTCTGTGTGTTGACATTTTCAGTTGTATAATTTTCCAAAGTCAAATTTTGAATTTATTTTCAGATCTACATATACAGAAAAAGTTAGTGCCATGAATTTTTATTCGTATCGATTGATGGTTCGTCCACAAGCACAAAATTATATCTTGAGATATGGTAAATTATATCATCAGTACATCGTTGATACATAAGCCAAATTAGAAACTGAACGTCTTAAATTTATTCGTTTCAACCAAGCAAAATTAAGATCAGAAGAATATATTCATTTGCAGGATGCGATAGCGAATGATGCTAATGTAAATGATATCGGGCGATTGACTATATTGCCATCTTCGTTTATTGGTAGCCCACGGCATATGAACGAATATGCACAAGACGCAATGTCTTATGTACGAAAATATGGTCGACCAGATGTATTCATTACATTTACATGTAATCCGCAGTGGGATGATATTAAAAACAATTTATTTGAAGAACAGTCGACAACTGATCGTCATGACATTACAGCACGTGTTTTTCGGCAAAAATTGAAAGCACTTATGGATTTAATTGCAAAATTATGTGTATTTGGAGAGGTGCGCTGCCATATGTACTCCACTGAATGGCAAAAAAGAGGATTTCCGCATGCACATATATTAATTTGGCTGGTACATAAAATAACTCCGGATCAAATCGATAACGTTATATCAGCTGAAATTCCCGATCAAACTATTGATCCAGAGTTATTTCACGTTGTTAAAACATGATACATGGTCCGTGCGGTGAACTAAATATGAATTAGCCATGTATGTTTGATGGAAAGTGTTCGAAACGATACCCAAGGCAGTTGACTTCAGACACAATAACAGGCAATGACGGATATCCGTTTTATCGACGTAGATCAAATAACGATAATGCATAATCTGCAATTATTAGGATGCGTAACCAGGATGTTTCAGTTGATAATCGTTGGATAGTTCCGTATTGTCCATTATTATCGAAAATATTCAATGTTCATATAAATGTAGAGTATTGTAATTCAGTCAAATCAATTAAATATATTTGCAAGTATGTAAATAGAGGAAGCGATATGGCTGTTTTCGGTGTTGTTGGTGATAATAGAAACGATGAAATTACTCAGTATCAAATGGGGTGCTATATTAGTAGTAATGAAGCTGGAGGATTCGTTTCCAATGCACGAAAGACATCTTATAGTTGTTACTTGGCTGTGCATCTTGGGAACGGCTAGCGTGTTTATTTTAATGAAGCAAATATTTCGGAAAATACCAACACTTGCCTGTCATTCCTCGATCAAATCATGCTGATGAAATAAATGCCTGTTTGAAGTCATCAGTTCTTTGGAGATACGTACAAAAATCGACACTAAACATTAATATGCGTATTCACCTACAAAATGATCCAGCTGCCCATGAGCTTTCAAAACAATTGTTAGAAATTTGTGATGGCAAAATACAAATCGACAGGACCAATGGATTGATCGCTATACCGAACAATTTTTATACTATTGTGCAATCGATAAATGAATTGATTGAATGTGTTTTTCCGAATATTCTTCAGAATTATAGAAATCATGATTGGTTGAGAGAACGCGCCATTTTAGCACCAAATAACATTCATATCAATGCTATTAATTTTCAAATTCAAGAGAAACTGCCAGGTGTAATCACGACATATAAATCAATTGACAGTGCTATGAATTACGATGAGGCATTGAATTTTCCAGTTGAATTTTTAAATTCATTAGAACCGGCTGGTATGCCACCGCACTGCTTAAATCTGAAAGTTGGTTCTTTAATTATATTATTGCGAAATATTAATCCACCAAAACTGTGTAATGGCACCAGATTGGCAGTGAATAAGTTGCCAAATTTGATCGAAGCTACGATCTTAACTGGTAAATCTAAAGGAGAAGTTTGTTTGATACCGCGTATCCCTATGATTCCAACTGATATGCCATTCGAGTTCAAACGATTACAATATCCTGTTCGTTTATCATTTGCGATGTCCATCAACAAGGCCCAAGGGCAAACACTTCACGTTTGTGGTGTGAATTTGGAAGAATCATGTTTTTTACATGGCCAACTGTATGTTGCCTGTTCCAGAGTCGGTAACCGCAGCCGTTTGTTTATTCACACTCAAAATGGAAAAACAAAAAATATTGTTTATCTAAATGTTTTGGATTAAGTTTTTAAATAGCTAGCAATTAAGTAATATATTTTTTTAAGTAATTAATCGACGTTCTAACTGATTTTTGTATTATTTCATTTTATACGTAGCGAAGCACGTACCGGGCCGCTAGTCATTGTATAAAGATATGTTTCAAAAGAAGAAACTATTTATATTTATTTTATATTAAATTAACTTAATAGTTAAATTAGACTCAACTTTACTCTTCCTTGCTTCCAGTTTAGCAGGCAGACTTAAAATACTCTGCTAAGACGTTAAAATGATTCTTTGCACTCCCACTACAGCTGCGTATATTGAAAGTATACAACAACAGTACCCACAGGTCGGGACTGATAGCGTATAGTTTAAATTTGTTATGAGCAAACTTTTATCGCTTATACTTTCCAATAAGCTACACTTAAACTTTGAGCGAAAAACATAATGCACTAGTTAAAAACATACATCGAGCATAAACGCGATATAGCGAAACATACACTCTGTGTTATTAATATGTGTAGATAGTATTAGTATGTTATATAAAATAATACCAATATTATAATTAAATTTATAATTACTTCTTGTTCGCCTGACAATTCCGTGATAAAAATAAAAGAAAATGTCTTATGTAGATTATTTAACATATATTGACTAATACTTGAAGTTACTTCTGTAACAGCTTCCTCGCTTCTGCTGAGGCTGGTCCGAAGGCGACCAACTCAGACCATAGATTTTCTATGACCTGAAGCGACTAAAAAGCCGAAGCTGCGGGGGTGAGCTCTCTCTCCACGCCTACGGATTTACAAAAACATTCTAGGGGTAGGGCAGACAAGACTACGTGGAGTCGGGGTGTGCTGATTCAGTTTTAGAATCTGTCGAATAGATTCGACCAATCATCTAATTAGCCGTGTTGTTTTATTATTTTATTATTATCCTACGACATGTATAAAGTACACATCATTATATTTAATAATGACAATGAATGCCGTAAAAAAAGTATGTGTCAAATTGAGAGTTAATTGTGTGGCGGCGCTGTTGTCTTGCCACAAGCGAAACATATCAAAGCCTTAATCACGCTATCAAAGTTCCGAATCATAAACAGTATATATAGAACAGCTCCAAACTGTCACATGGAGCGTAGCGACCAACGCTCCAACCTCGGGTAGAACACCTTGCTCGGCGGGAGACCTCCCCTTTTCCTTCTACGGCCACAATTGTATTTCTTCTTCAAGGTAATTGGACATATTATGAAGATAAATAAGATTTAAGTGCCTTTATAATAAAAAAATACTACTTTTATGATAAAAATAATTTAGTCTCTCACAAAGTACTTCATTATTTTAACAGTTACCTTTATATTTCCATAAATTAATAACTACATGATTAGTTGATAACTAATTGTTGCATATTTTTTAATATAATAACATTTACGTAGTAAATTTCTGAGCTTGTACACTTTACTTATATTTGTTACGCGTTTACATCCTAAATGTATCAATGTCAGAACATGTCGGTTTTAGCCTTGTATAATCTCTTAACTAATTTACTGAATCAGCGTTAGAAAGTATACGCGACTAGTACGCAGAAATCGTGTATATTTTCTGAAAATTTTATTTGTTACACAATCTGAAAATATACACTGTAAGAACACTATGAATCCGTGCTGTCTTGTATACTTTCAGTATGTGCCCTACAGCTATTTACATGAAAAATCTACAGCATGCTTAGCAGTCCATTGCCTTATGCTTTACACTTTCTTTACACAACAAAAATTGGGTTGTACAAAAAGGTAAATTTCTTTCGGACCTTTTTTTTGTTAAAGGTTTTGAAGCATAATATACAGCCAAGTTTTCTTGAACAATAAATTGATGTATATTACCTAGTTTGAAGAGTACCTGCCACAATTCTTTAGTACCACCATCTTTATTAGCATACTCATTCACGTCTATATAATGTTAGTGTTTTTATAAATGTAAAATACACTCGTGTACGAGTACGCAAATAAGGTCGTAAACGCAAATAGAATGAAATTACTCTCGCCCACGCACTAATATAAGTGTAGACGTAGGTTTTATTATTTTGTGTTTCACTCCAAGAGTTACTTATTAATTCGCTTTATTTGAATAGATTATTTATACGAGGGCATGTGGTAGCAAAGTAATAATTTCACTAGATTTCGTCTCGTGAGTTTCTTGAAAGACTGAGGTAAGGTTCAACATTCCTCACAATTTTTCAAGCCCTTTCCGAGAAAAATATACATCATATATACAAGAATAGCTCACTTAAAGTATAAAAAATAAGTATTGAATAACTAATAGGAACTGGAATACTGACACTTTTTAAGTATATAACATACTGTTATGAGTTTAGGGTTCGTGACAACAAAACTGCCGATTGAATTACCAAAATTGACACTTTAATTACCGAATACCAATTCAAACTTAAAACACACTAATAATTAATCACACTTTACACTTTAATTCACTTTATTTCGCTCCAAAGTCTTCGTTCGAATCGCCAATTCAATACTTGCCCGATCGCGGCCCTTAAAGCCTTTATAAAGGGCCTCTTCCACTGAAACATCTAGAATGTTCGAGTAGAATGTCGAAAGTTCTAACATCGAACATTTTATAGAAAGCTCTCCTAGTTTTGCTACTCCATACTAGATGGCGCCAGTGAATTTTAAAGAAAGATCTTGACGCTTCTATTTCTGCTACTCCATACTAGATGGAATGGATACTCCATACTAGTTCCATATACCAGGCATCAACTATGGCGCGCAATAATACTAAGTAAAGACCATGATCATCAGCATCATCATCAGTCATCATTTACGAAATTAGTATCATTGTCAGGATTTTTTAATATTAAGTAGGATATCCAATAGTTAAAAACTTACTAAATCGTTCATAAAATTCAACTATCATAAAGATGAACCCTTCTAATGTCACAAGCAATTTGTTAAGCGCTGTAAATCGCAACCTCTTCAGTAAAGATTTGAGTGGTATGCCAATAAATTTAACCTTAACGAAATTCAATATATTTTAGTAACTATAAATGATTCAGGCACATTGTTTTAAATTTGCTTAGCCTTAATTTTTATGTTGGCTAAGGTCGATTGATATTCAAAATTTATTCCTATTATTAGATTGCAAAATAAATATGAATATCACTTACATTTATCATTATGACGACATTAAATACGACCATATAGCTCAAAGAACCATCAAACAGGAAAGAAAGTTTCTGCTGAATTTACGCGTCTTCCGTTGAATTGCCTTACCCGATCGTCATGCTCTATACAAAACATAAAATAACTATATATGTTTCTTCTTTTTTATTAGTCCAACGAGTTTGTCTTGATCGCCACACTGAGCCGATGGATTGGTCATTGCGTTCATTGCGGTAGGTATACCACATTTCACGTATTTGTCACCAGTTCTTATAGCAAAGCAAATGAATAGAAGACGAATTTTCCGTTGTCTGTCTTGGTATACGAAATTACTTGACTATTTTATTCAATGTAGATTATAACAATACTTATTGAAAGCTCAACTTCAAAGTTCATTATTCTATTCCGTATTTAATTAATATTTCTAAATGGCAATTTTTATTTTGAGTGCATCGAAAATATACTGTAGCTACTTTTAATTGGCTTACTTCATTCCTACGCAAATAAATCATTACGTTACGGTTTCCTATTCTCTCTGCGATCCTTCCATCCGTACATATTTCACCTACGCGTAGGATTCATATAACGAAATCCATTCACGTACCGTCAGATTGAATTTTGAGTAACAATTTGGTGAAATATCGTCTCGCTTTAATACGAGTAGATAAATTCACGTTTCGTTCATATAAGTTAAAATGTACCGAATTTTATAGCTTACACTTTAAGCTATTATGATATTATAACAAAGTCTTTAGTTTCGTTGCTATTAGAATTTATCAAATGTAAAATTTAGTTATAAAACATATACGTCACGAAAGAATTCCCTAAGGTAACATCTTCTTTTTTTTAGTTCGCGTATTTTGCACGGAACTTCTTTATTGAAACTGACTAGCTTAAGCCTGAGGCTAATTACAAACTACTTTTTTTTCTTTTTAAATAGGATAGGATGACAAACGAGCACGCAGTCCATCTGATGGTAAATGGTTGCTGTGGCCCATAGACATCTACATCTATCCTCGATTACGAATCAAAATGCAGATGAGTTGTCATCCGTGAGGACTAAGATGGAATGCCTCATTTACAGTAAAAAGGGTCTCCGATTCTCTACACTCGCCCTACGAAACACAACAGCATTAAGCTACTATTTCACTTTGGTTTTCTGTGAGAACGCGGTCCTTCCCCGGTTGAGTTCCTTGCCCTAAAACCCTCTCAGAAATGAGAGGAGGTCTATGCCCAGCAGTGGGACGTATATAGGCTGTAATTTTTTCACTTTAAATACATATTAGTGCAACCTTTCCCACATGTCATATTATGAATGCGAAAGTGTGTTTGTTGGTTTGTTCTTCTTTCACGCAGCAGCAAAGCAACGGACCAATGATTATTTTTTGCAAATAGATTGTTTATAAACCGTAAAAGGACACAGGCTTTTATGTCGGATAATTCATGGTCTGATCTGAATAACTCTACAAATACCTCCTCATGTCAAATAGCGTATTCAAAACCTGATTATTTTTTGCAGATAGATAGTTTATAAACCGTAAAAGGACACAGGATTTTATGTCGGATAATTCATGGTCTGATCTGAATAATTCTACAAATACCTCTTCATGCCAAATAGCGTATTCAAAACCTGATTATTTTTTGCAGATAGATTGTTTATAAACCGTAAAAGGACACAGGCTTTTATGTCGGATAATTCATGGTCTGATCTGAATAATTCTACAAATACCTCTTCATGCCAAATAGCGTATTCAAAACCTGATTATTTTTTGCAGATAGATAGTTTTTAAACCGTAAAAGGACACAGGCTTTTATGTCGGATAATTCATGGTCTGATCTGAATAATTCTACAAATACCTCTTCATGCCAAATAGCGTATTCAAAACCTGATTATGTTTTGCAGATAGATTGTTTATAAAACGTAAAAGGACACATGCTTTTATGTCACATAATGCATGGTCTGATGTGAATAATTCCACAAATACCTCTTCATGCCAAATAACATATTCAAAACCTGTTTAGGTTTTGAGTAAATGTGTTAAATTCCTTGTATGTGTTTACATGATAAATATAACACTAAGCTTTGTAATAGTTTCTCTCTAGCTGTGGGATAAATACAAGAACGCATTATTAGAAGATGTCACGTAAAGGCTACTAGGCACGCATAATGATTAATCATCAATAAAGCGTTAAAGTTTATTGAAAATAGAATGATATCAATATCTGACTAAAAATCAAATACCATAATATATAAAAATTTTACCCAGAGAAAAATATTTTTTTAAATATATTTGATCTCAACACACACAACACTTACAAAGTACCCATTCAACTGCATGTTAAGCGGAGGAATACAACGAACATTAACGTATTAATTCTACTAATGAATGAAATGAAATGATCCACCCCAGCTTCACCCGGGTCCAATTGTGAATTTGAACCATCCAGGGACAAAACATCGTTTAAGCCGTTTTCGAGATTTAGCGAAACCAACGGAGAGCAATTGATTTTTATATAATAAATAAAAATCAATTGCTCTGCTGCAAATTATACAGAAAATATGAGACCCATTTTATGACTCACAGAGCGATAGTACTTAACCTACGTTTGAAAACATGTTTTGTGTAAAAATATTGTATGGCACTTGTAAATTTTATGCATTTAATTAGTTTATTATATTATAAGCTGTAAATAAAAATAAAAATAGAAATAAAGAATAGAAGACCAAATATCTTATTCGTTTCATTTGGTAAAGAAAAATATAAACTTTTAGACGTTGCCATATTTAGATTGAAGGCTGCAGCTGCAGTTTAGTCTTTTGATGAAGAAAATTTAAAGAAAGCAATAGAATCTATAATAGAGAGTAGTATTTAACTCAGAATTATGAATAATTTCAATTAAAATAGAAGATATTTGAATCTAAAGAAAAAAGGCCAACACCAAGCCTGCGTCTGTTGAACGACCGAGAAACCATCAACAGTATCGTCAACAGTATCGGATATATTGCGAAAATTGCGAATTTTTTGTTTAACAGTTGAAGGGTTAACTAATATATTATTATATATTAACTTTCCTTGACACCTACATTGTAATTAGACGGAATGGAAGATAGATGCTGACCACTTATTTCACTCCTTTGCTGTTTGTTACCAGTCCAATTAATCTTTTTCTTCGCTTTCTTATTTAAACACTTATTTCTGACAAAAACTAGCATATTATATTATACGGAAAATAACGTATTAAATAGACGCTTTGTCGTGCCAGAAATAAGTTGTTAACTACACACGCTTGTCAACGGAGATATATTTGCATTTTCATGGGATGAGTATTTGCTATGGTTGCCACGTAGTTAGGTTGGCAACCGCAGTTTTTTAGTTTTTAGTTTATATTAGGAAGACGCTGCTACCTATATCCTGGTTAGTTTCCCTGGGTTCGCTTCTTACGTTAGCCACGGGATGATATGGTGAAGTGGATATTCTCACACCGCCACTACACGGTCTATAAGTCTCCGTAGAGCACTCACAAGTATTTTTGACACAAAAATAGCTTATTATATACATATGAAAAGTAATGTGAGTCAGTGCCAGAAATAAGTTGTAAATGACACTCGCTTGACAACGGCTTCTCATTTACATTACACATATATGTAATATTACATATATATATATATATATATATATATGTGGGATTAATTCAAATAAAAGTCACGGGATCACTTATTTAACTTTTATTTTACTTTTTTAGTAACACCTCGTTCGCGTCCTTTCTTGCTCTGTATTCGCCATCTTGCATCCCCTCTCCTCATCCCTTTCTCTAACATTCCTCTGTCTCTTTCATACAATTCCATTTCCCACATATATACAGTATTTCCAGGTAAGTAGTAATCAAACTTTAAGTGCGTGATCTATGGACAATTTTATGATAAAAATACTAGGTCACTTTCTTTATATTTCCAACCCTCTTTCCTTTTTCTGTTGTAATATTTTTGGTTTTCCCCTTGGACAGCTAGGATTTGTTCTCTTGCTTTTTGGCGTCACTCTTCTCTATTACTAGCATACTGTCCAGCTATTTCTTTTTGAAGTAATTCCAAAATTTCGATGTCTACTTTACACCTCATCTTAGTACCAATTAATAAGTTATAAGGTGTAGTATTAATACTCCTCTGAAAGGTGCTGTTCAATGCTCTTTGGACTCTACTAACATGTTTGTACCACACCCCAGGGTTTTCAATACAAATCTTGGTCAGCATAGGAATTATTATTCTGTGTACTCTTTCCACCTGCACATTTCCTCTAGGTATACCTGTGGTGATGGTGATGTGTTGGATATTCTCTTCTTTGCAATACTCTTCAAATTCCTGGCTTGTAATTGCAGTCCCTCTATCTGTTATCAGCCTGATCGGATTTCCGAATGTCTGCTGATGTATTCTTAGTTTGTTCAGTGTCTCTGCACTAGACGTACTCCGAGTTGGAAACAACCACACAAACTTGGTGAAAGCATCAATCACTGTAAGAATATAATTATACTGCTTGCGTGTTTCAGTTAGTGGTCCAACATGGTCAACATGCGGGATATCCAAGGGTAGGCATTCCTTTCTAATAGGGTTGAGATATCCTTCCTGTTTACCCTCTTTCTTCGTGGCTAATAAGCATGGTATGCAGGAAATCACAAATTCTTCTAACTTCTTGTCTATATCCTTTATATAATAATCTCGATTTATTAGTGCCTTCATTTTCCTCTTGTTTTGAAAAATGTCCATTGCTATGGATTCTCATCATTATTTCTTTTTCTAATTGTTTTGGTATAACTAACAATTTTTCTAGGCCCTTGAAGAGTATACCTCCTTCTTCTGAGTAATCCTTGTACGACTTCTCTTTAACTATCTCTTTGATTGCTTTAGTGCCATCGTCCTGATTCTGCGCTTGTTTAATCTGATATCTTAAGGTTGTTACTGTAGCTACATATGGATGTCGGCTGAGAGCATCTGCATGATGCATTTTCTCTCCGGCTCGATGCTCCACTTTGAAGTCATATTCTTCAGGCATCAGGACCCATCTTGCCACTTATACATATATACAGTATGTCCAGGAAAGTAGTAATCAAACTTAAAGTGCATGATCTATGGACAATTTTATCGATAAAAATACCTTAAATCAGGGGTTCGAGCCCACTGTTGCTTAGTTACAAGAATTTAATTTTTTTTCTCATTTTTAGCTTTACCTTCAAAAATAGGCAACAGTACGGACATATTGACACTGATAATGGGTAATTTGATGTCCTTCGAAAGCTAAGAAGTTAAACTTTCAGTAAAAATATCGCAATAGAAACACACATAGTTGTCATACATTTTGAGAGAGTTAGGATTGATTGAATTAAAAAACTTACGATATTTTTAATGTAATTTTCAGTTATTTTAAAATATCAAAAAAACTAGAACACTAAGATATATTTTTTTCGTATTTTATTGCTATTATTTGAACTGTTTATTATTTGAAATAAATGGCCTAGAGTAATAGTTTTGACATCATTTCTTAGAACAGCTCAAATACTAGCCATAAAATACAAAAAAAGATATCTTAATGTTCTAGTTTTTTTGATATTTTAAAATAACTGAAAAAAAAACATTAAAAAATATTATAAGTTCTTTAATTTAATCAATCATCATCAAATGTATGACAACTATGTGTGTTTCATATCTTTACTGAAAGTTTAACTTCTTAGCTTTCGAATGACACCAAATTGCTCGTTACCAGTGTCAATATACCCGCACTGTCACCTATTTTTGAAGGTAAAGCTAGAAATGAGAAAAAAAATTAAATTCTTGTAACTAAGCAACAGTGTGCTTGAACCCCTGACTTAAGGTATTTTTGTCGATAAAATTGTCCATCGATCACGCACTTAAAGTTTGATTACTACTTCCCTGGACACACTGTATATATATATATATATATATATATATATATATATATATATATATATATATATATATATATATTTTAGGTCATAACAGGCTAAAAAAAATCTTCGCCCTAGTTATCGTGCTAGAAATACGTAAGGCCAACGTCGGCCACGTACGTCGACCTGGAAGAAATATCTTCTATAAGAAACGAGTAATATAGAACTAAATTAGATCGACGTCACGTAATGTATGCGATTCCGACCCTGCGATCTCGGAAATATGCATTATAGTGCAGATGATAATCCACGACCCACGGTCCATTTGCCAAGGTGTGCATAGTATAAAAGATACTCCAATCTCTGGAGCATAGTTTAGCTCCACATTTCAGACGTCCGTTAGCGAACGGCGACTGGCAAATTTAGTTACCGACAAAGTTCAATATGAATAATTGCAATAAAATAAAATGTGGAAACAAACAAAAATATATTTTCAAAGCTATGTATTTTTATTATCTCGATCGTCTATTGTCAAATCTGTCAATTATTTCACTAACTACAAGCATTAACGCAATGAATTGACATTCGGTTTGAATTAAGCTGCTTAACCTATAGTCGTTACTTCTAAATGGAAATCTAAATCTATTACCCTGTAATCTATCTTCCTGTCAGGAAAGGTAAGAAAATCCTTCGTGGACTGAATGACCCGCCTAATTTCACATCCCATTTGCAGATGATTCAGCCGAAATATACAATACTCGAATTTACATAATAAAGAAAAGTATCACAATTTCAAAATCAAGCAGAAATAGATTTGTTGAATTAGCTATTACAGTAAAACCTTGTTAAGTGGGACCTGGATAAGTAAGACCTCTATTATTGAAAACTACAATGAGGTCCCGGCACTTTTTCATCGAATATTCGAATAACCTCTTTTAATGGGACTTTTCGAACCTGTTTAAATGAGATTTGATTTTCAGGATTTTTTCGATATTTACCTCTACAATTGGGACTCTAGAGCTCAATTCCCTCTATAAGTGAGACAATTTATCATGTTGGGACAGGTTTCGACACGATTGTTTACAACCATTTGAACTTCTTGATTCTTGAACCTCTGTAAATGAGACAACTAAATTTGAAACCTGTCTAATTGGAAAACTGGATAAATGAAAATGGTACAAACGATTGATTTTATTCGTAAACTGAAACCGAAACTTTTTAAAATTCTTAATTATGAGCTCAAATTGTTCATATTTATTTTAACACTTTCACTGTCCAAGCAGTTATTACAAATTTCCCGCTACGTCCAAGCAATTATATATAGTATGTGCTGGGTACCGCATGTGGATCCCTGAACTCCCCGGGCTGATTGGGACGAGTAATTAGCATCAGGAGTCCGAGGTCCCACATGTGACCCATTTTTAATTTTAATCTGTGGGGTTATTTTTATATCTATAGTACATTTTGTTATTAATCTATAGCAATCAGCTGTTTACATTTTTTTAATAAAATTGTTTAAATAAAAACGAAAGATATCTCGCAGAACAAATGACGAAGATATTTTACGTTATTTAGAAAACAGTGACGAAGAATTAGATTATTGCAGTGATTCGTCATTAGATCCATTCCACGCTAGTGATGAAGATGATCCTGATTATGAAGTGCCTCGAGATAATCGACATGATTCAGGAAGTTCTGATAATGAAACATTGGAAAATATAAATAGATTCATTCAATATAGTCAGCCCCAACAAATGCACGTTGACGAGGAATTATTTTTACCGCAAAATGATTCAGACCAGAGAGATTTTGACGACATTCCTATGAATATTGCACAGTCACCAAATCCCATCGAAAATCAGGTGCCGTCGGTGTCTGCAGTTTCAGTAAGTGAACTTTCTTCTCAAAATAGCCTTCGAAGTGATCCGCATGAACATTTGAAAACTAAAGATGTGAACAACGGATGGAGTTATACCGTTCGTGATCTACAACGTTTACCATTTACTGCTGAAGAACGTTTAGGCGTCGATGTTGAAAGTCATTCCACTGTGGAGTCTATTTTTTGTTATATCATAGACGACGAGTTTTTGGATATGATGGTGGAACAAACAAATATACATGCAGCGCAAATTAGTTCGGACGCTGGTAGACTTGCTAGATGGAAAGACGTGGATCGGAATATGATGAAAAAATTTCTAGGAATTGTTCTTTACACCGGTATTGTTGTGAAGCCAACCCTGGAATGCTATTGGAGAAAGGATCCAATTTATTACCATCCACTCATGCACAAACTAGGCATGTCCTATAATACATTTACTCTAATGCTGGCATTTTGCTGATAATTCAGCCCCACGAGATCCAAATAATAGATTATACAAAGTACAGCCCCTTGTTGATAAAATCGTAAACAAATCTCAACAACTGCTTACTCCTGGCGATTGTGTTATAATTGATGATTCCATGGTACCCTTCAAAGGTCGTCTTCTATTTAGACAATACAATCCATCCAAAACTAATAAATACGGAATAAAAATTTATAAGTTATGTACGGCAGATGGCTATACTTGGAAGTATGAGATATATTGCGGCGCCGACGAAACTATAGAGAATTTGGATAAGCCTGGCAGTATCGTTGTGAAATTATGTCGTAATTTACTTGGTGCTGGTCGTTTGATTGTCGCAGACAATTTTTATACTAGTTTTCCTCTAGCGACATATCTTTTAGCTCATCAAACTGATCTTTGTGGCACTCTAAGAAAAAATAGAAAACATCTACCGGAATATGTGAAAGCAAAAAAGCTACAACGGGGTGAAATTATTGCCAGCCAAAAAGAAAATGTTACCGTCAGCAAATGGAAGGATAAAAGAGACGTTCTTATGATTTCCACCTGTCATAGTGATGAAATGTGTATGACTAGACAAAGAAATCCTAAACCAAAACCCAAAGTAGTTTTAGAATATAATTCAAAAAAAAGGGCATTGATTTCTCGGACCAGTTATGCAGTTATCAATCACCAATAAGAAAGTCATTGATATGGTATAAAAAAATTGCAATCGACATGATTTTCGGCGTAGCAATTACAAACAGCGTTGTGGTTTATAACAAACTACATCCAACTGCTGTACGTAAAGAAAAAATTACTATACTTCAAGCTAAATCACGTATTATACGACTATTTTTGAATTTGGAAGAGGACACTTCCTCCATTCATCGTCCGTCATCATCGTCCATAATATCGATACCACCGTCACGAAGAACCACAAATCATTATCTTGAGGAAATACCTCGTAAGGACGACAAAAAAATTATAAGGAGACGGTGCTCACTGTGTTACGATGAACAGCGAAAATTGGGACTGACAGTTGCTCAAGCAAAATCAAAAGCCAAAAAAGTTGACCATATTTGTAAACAATGTGAGAAACCATTCTGTTTGGCATGTTTTGCTAAATTTCATTTAGGTTAGGTCATAATATAAAACTTATATTCTATCTTCATTTTCTTTATTTCATTTACTGTTTTGTTTTTGTCATAACTTGGTCAAAAATAAAGATATTTGGAGGTACACAAGATTTTTAGTTCACTAATTTCAAGCCCTACAAGTTCACCTCTTGATAATAACCCTTTCCGTAGAGTCTAAGGATATTTTCTTGTATGAAATACTATACTAGTCGGGTACCACATGTGAGACCCGGACGTGTAGTGCTATACGTCCGGGTCCCACATGCGGTACCCGGACAGTGAAAGTGTTAAATTTAGCAGTAGTTATATATCGTGAATATATATAATAGTGTTGTATTAATAAAACTACTTTTAATAATAATGAAAAGTTGGATTCTATGATTACTGCTACCCCATATCATTCTTTGGTTGTCATTAGAAACGACAGACTAAAAATAATAAAAAATGCGGTTGTGAGCTCGTCTGACCGACGTAGCAACTATGGCAAATCACCCCGTTAAGTAAATCTATTGGCGAGGCCTATCTTCGGCAGTGGACTTCTGGGCGTAATGATCATCATCATCATCTTTATTAGCACAGCAACTTACAGCTATTGATAAGACCACTGCTAAACATACCCCCACCCCCCACCCCCCACCCCCCACCCCCCACCCCCAAGGAATGTCACAAGGCTGTAATGAAGATGATGATCAATTAGTTACTACTTATGTCAACTACTCAACCGACATTCTACTGAAGTAAAATACTTTCTAGTTGCTGTCAAACCAAACTTTTAAATATAGACATTTTCTAGGTATATTTAATTGTTTGTGTGGCTTAATTTCCAACACTAAGGCAGGACTTTAACATAATTTGAAAAAAAAAACCTTATCGAGTTATTTTATCTATATCTAGGTACACAAGCGGTGAACACGTTAAGTATACTTTGATTGGATAGAAAGGCGCACTCAGTACACAAATAACACAAGAAGCAACGAAGTGTTTATCCGCACGCATAAACAAGGGAGTCGAGAGCGGTGGCGTAGAGAGGGCATGACGGCATAAGAGAGCATCATGACGATTGCCTTCACGGCGTATGAGTCGGTTTTACTGTCAAGGCGCGTCAGTAGACGTCTCTTATCTAAAATATTTATTTAAATATAATGAAATATAAAAATAATCTTTAGGATCTACGAAATAATTTACGTTGTACACAGTAATCATCAAATCTGAGTAGCATTTTCCATTAATTTGAATGTGTATCTGATATTGGAATTTTGTAATTGGAAATTGCAGATGCTCTTTCATAATACATAGACAATAATCATACTTACTAGAAAAAATTATTATAAAATTGATACAAGGTGGAATATGAGAGAGTTTTCTTCAAATATTAGCCTTACTAGTTAGCTGGGCAACTTTTTATACCGTGGGAAAAGAGGATCAGAAATAAAGTTACAGTCAGTCTATGAACATTTCAATGCTGGATACAGGTCACCTTTCCTTTCTAAGTGCCTCCTCTCTAATAAATGGATTTTACCTTATTTTTTTTTATGCAAGCTGCTATACAGGTCTAGAAAGACCAGTATCACTGCAATCTAAAGTATGTGACCGTTGCTATGGCTATAATTTACTGCTAAGCTCTATATCTTCAATGATTAGAAGGAGTTGCTTAGCTGTGAGAAATTTCACTTCTTCTGGATGAAGTTTATAGTCGTCTTTAGGTTGACCTTATTATACCAGACAATGGATGCGTAGATAAGAATCGGAAACCTCACTATGCTGCGGTACAGACGTAGGATCATACTGGGGCGCAAGCTCCAGTTGTTCCTAACCATATGACTGCACAAACCTAAAGAATTTATAGCCTTAAGGCAAACGTTTCTATGGTAAGAGTTCTTAAATTCAGTAAAGAATGGTACTACTTTACCATCAAGTTTTAGTGTGACTAATTTTTCCAATCGACTCTTTTTGGTAAAGGATATTAAGCAGTTTTATCAGCATTAACTGTTAAACTATTATCCCTACACCAGTTATTTGAGGTGTTGTGGACTCTTTGTATGATTAATGATAAAGTACTTTGATAATAGTCCGTCAGGGTCACCAACATAACCCATTGTGTCAATGCGAAGGTCTACCTTCATATTCAATAATTAGTCAATCGCAATAGTCAAAAGAATGGATGAAACAAAACACCTCCATGTGGACAGCCTCTTATAGTTGCAACTTCAATCGAAGTTTGAAACAGCGTTATTTTTGCCTTTCTGATTGAGAGCATCAACTTAGTCTCTGAGAAACCTCATGGTTGAGGGGTCAACATTTTTAAGATCTCAGGCCCCCAACCAGCAGTGATGAGGGTCTACTGTTGAAGGCGTTGATAATATCTAGATAGGCATAAAATGTTATTTCTTTATCGTACGGCGCTTTTTCGATACTATCAATAACACTGATCATGGCGGTTTCTGTAGATTTGACTCTACAGCAACCATGCTGATTGTAATGATGGGCCTCTTATCTAGAACTACATTCCTAATATGTTTATCTACTAGCTTTTTATCCGCGAGTACGCTCACGTGGGGTTTAATTTAGCAACGTTAATAAATGTTGTTTCGTTTTAAATTTGGCAAAATTTGATCACTATTAGAGTCACCTCGGTGTCTGTCTTTCTTTACGTGTGCGTCAAAGATTCTTTTTTCAATTCTCAAAGACTATTGAACGTAGACGATTGATATTTGGCATGGTTGTAATATGTTATAGGAACACGTGAAAAAACAAGGTTTTCATAATTACATTAGTATCTTGTTTATAATAACCTGCTATTTTTATATCAGGTGTGTCTTCTGATGTGTCCATAAGAAAGGTAAATATCAATTACTAAATTGTCTAAAAATCAATTTTTATACATTTTTACATTTGGAAAAAATTGCGTTATTTATATTTACATTTTTTCATCATAAAAGTTAGTTTAGTTTCAACAAAATAATGATAAATTTCACTATCGTCTATTAATTTACGGTATGACGTTTATTTTCGATATTTGATTCATATTATTGATCCCATTTAATATTGATTGGCACCATACAATAAATGATGACTTTATTTTTGCGTTCGAGTAAACCGCAATATTTCATAAATGAAGTTCTATAATGATTTTTGTATTTACGCGAATACTGCAGATGGAATAAAATTAAATTTAAGAAGTTTATCGCATTAAATTTTAACTTTTTACGTGGGTTTTTATACGCATCTTTGGATGAAAAATCCCTAAAAACCCGCGTAAAAGAACATCTCGCTGATGTGAAGCACCAAAGCTCCAGGAAGTCTGAAGTATGTCAACATGTTCAGTATCGTAACAGCCATTATGTCAGATAAGATAGATCATTAATCCTCGCAAAAGAACCGCGATTCCTACCAAGGATGATTTTCGAGGCTATTGAAATTAAAAAAAAATAATCCTCATTTCAATAGAGAACATGTCTGAGTGCTACCATCTGCTTGGGACCCCATAATTACTCAAATTAAATTTAAACCCAGGCATACTACTGCAAAACTTATAGCCTTCGTTAACTATTACATCAGGACGTCAAATATTCCAGTCCCCCCTGTAGCCATGAGTGCTGTAAAGTATAAGAAAGTAAAAGTTTAATTCTTAAAATTAGATTCATTCTGAACGAAGTTCTTTTCACAGTGAAAGAGTGGGAGGAACCACACTCATGAACGGAAGTAGAAAAAATCTTCGCATTGTTGTAGTGGCGAAAGAGAATCCACCACCTCATACTGTCATAACAAATATTCAACCTATTTGACAATTTATGGGGCAGGCCCATGTGGATTTCTGATAGGCTGTAGTGATGACGATGATGAGTTCTGCGCCTTATTCCCCCATTAAGAGTAAAAGAGTAGCAGCCATCGTCATCGTCATTACTGGGCACAGGCAGCAGATAATTTTTGGTCAAAAAAATTTTCGCTGCGCACGGAATGACCTCAACTGGGGAATCAGATATGCGGGTTTTCTCACGATGTTTTCCTCACCTGCGAGAACGCAGTAAACTGATACTTTAAATTTCAATTAAAATACCTTTTAACTACTCAAACATCTAGGTAGGTTTTCCTACGAAGTTATTATTCACCACTTCACCAGACACGTTATAAGACAGCACGTAAAATTTTCTATAACAGATTCGTTTGTCCTCGAGCGAATCGTACACGTGTTGCTCCCGTGCTATGACGAAATCTCACGGCCTGCTACATGGCTCTCGTATATGTTTAAATTAAATACATGAAAACTGACACAAAGCTTTTCCGTGATTGGTGCCAACGATGCTACGTACTATTTCATCAAATAGAGCTAAAAATCTTACAGTGCACTTAATTTTTAATTATTTATGCCCAACAACTTGATAACAAACGAAATTGAAGAAATTAAAGTTGTGTCGATAGACACCCAATTTATTCACTAAAGAGCTTCTCTCATAATCACAGTTTTCCGTTAGTTATTTTGCCAAACGTAGTAATTGCCGTAAATAATTTCAATAATGGCCACCGGTCTGGGTTCCTATATAAAGTTTTGATTCTAAACGAATAAGTTTTATATGGCGTTGTTATGTGAAATTATATATATATATATATATATATATATATATATATATATATATATATATATATATATATATATATATATATATATATATATATATGATAGTTAAAACTATGCTATCTAGTAATATGAGCGATAGAAGTTTGGGGTGCGACTGGAAAGCCGTGAACATATATTTATTATATAAATAAAGCATAAAGTTTCGTTTATTCTGCTAAAAACTGTGTTTATGTTAATTGGCTGAGGCATTCTAGCCGAGGCGAGATCAGCGCCTTGGGTCTCAATTACTCTCACTGAGGACGTTCCAGGCTCACCCCGCAGTGTGAAGGGTTGGGTAGATAAGAATTGTGGCCGTTCGGGCTCCATTACCGCATCAGAGCCGCCCCTGATCTTTAAAAGTATCATTTTAAAAACAAGGACGCCTCTGCCACCTGCCGCCTGGAGAGCCTCTGCAGTTGCAGAAAAGTTTACTAGGAATCCATTCTCCTCTCCCTCCGGTGGAGGATTTTCCATAACTCGGTATTGAGCACTTCATTTTGTGCCCTCAACAGCACAACCGCTTATTCAGGAGAGTCAGCTTTACTGCGGGCAAATATGTAATATCCAGCTGAGGCGTAGGCAGTTCACCCTCAGGTATTATTGAGAGCTCTGTCTCTAGTCAGGGTTTATTTATTTTATTTATTTATTTCACAATTTATGTACACACAAGTTAGGGAGAGGACACATCATAATAAAAAGTTTGTACAAAGGCTCTACTTATCTCACAATGAAATTTCTTCCAGTAGGCCAGTTTCAAACACATATGATTACTAAATGATTATAAGGTGTGCATTTTGGGGTTTCAGGTTTCTGGCTAGAACCCAGTCCCGGCTTGCTTTATTCAAGCACATAACCAGAATCACCCTGGTGTCGGGTAGGCATCGTTTGTGAGTGAACACCCCCCCCCCCCCGCCCCTAAGCATATATATATATATATATATATATATATATATATATATATATATATATATATATAATTTCACATAACAACGCCATATAAAACTTATTCGTTTAGAATCAAAACTTTATATAGGAACCCAGACCGGTGGCCATTATTGAAATTATTTACGGCAATTACTACGTTTGGCAAAATAACTAACGGAAAACTGTGATTATGAGAGAAGCTCTTTAGTGAATAAATTGGGTGTCTATCGACACAACTTTAATTTCTTCAATTTCGTTTGTTATCAAGTTGTTGGGCATAAATAATTAAAAATTAAGTGCACTGTAAGATTTTTAGCTCTATTTGATGAAATAGTACGTAGCATCGTTGGCACCAATCACGGAAAAGCTTTGTGTCAGTTTTCATGTATTTAATTTAAACATATACGAGAGCCATGTAGCAGGCCGTGAGATTTCGTCATAGCACGGGAGCAACACGTGTACGATTCGCTCGAGGACAAACGAATCTGTTATAGAAAATTTTACGTGCTGTCTTATAACGTGTCTGGTGAAGTGGTGAATAATAACTTCGTAGGAAAACCTACCTAGATGTTTGAGTAGTTAAAAGGTATTTTAATTGAAATTTAAAGTATCAGTTTACTGCGTTCTCGCAGGTGAGGAAAACATCGTGAGAAAACCCGCATATCTGATTCCCCAGTTGAGGTCATTCCGTGCGCAGCGAAAATTTTTTTGACCAAAAATTATCTGCTGCCTGTGCCCAGTAATGACGATGACGATGGCTGCTACTCTTTTACTCTTAATGGGGGAATAAGGCGCAGAACTCATCATCGTCATCACTACAGCCTATCAGAAATCCACATGGGCCTGCCCCATAAATTGTCAAATAGGTTGAATATTTGTTATGACAGTATGAGGTGGTGGATTCTCTTTCGCCACTACAACAATGCGAAGATTTTTTCTACTTCCGTTCATGAGTGTGGTTCCTCCCACTCTTTCACTGTGAAAAGAACTTCGTTCAGAATGAATCTAATTTTAAGAATTAAACTTTTACTTTCTTATACTTTACAGCACTCATGGCTACAGGGGGGACTGGAATATTTGACGTCCTGATGTAATAGTTAACGAAGGCTATAAGTTTTGCAGTAGTATGCCTGGGTTTAAATTTAATTTGAGTAATTATGGGGTCCCAAGCAGATGGTAGCACTCAGACATGTTCTCTATTGAAATGAGGATTATTTTTTTTTAATTTCAATAGCCTCGAAAATCATCCTTGGTAGGAATCGCGGTTCTTTTGCGAGGATTAATGATCTATCTTATCTGACATAATGGCTGTTACGATACTGAACATGTTGACATACTTCAGACTTCCTGGAGCTTTGGTGCTTCACATCAGCGAGATGTTCTTTTACGCGGGTTTTTAGGGATTTTTCATCCAAAGATGCGTATAAAAACCCACGTAAAAAGTTAAAATTTAATGCGATGAACTTCTTAAATTTAATTTTATTCCATCTGCAGTATTCGCGTAAGTACAAAAATCATTATAGAACTTCATTTATGAAATATTGCGGTTTACTCGAACGCAAAAATAAAGTCATCATTTATTGTATGGTGCCAATCAATATTAAATGGGATCAATAATATGAATCAAATATCGAAAATAAACGTCATACCGTAAATTAATAGACGATAGTGAAATTTATCATTATTTTGTTGAAACTAAACTAACTTTTATGATGAAAAAATGTAAATATAAATAACGCAATTTTTTCCAAATGTAAAAATGTATAAAAATTGATTTTTAGACAATTTGGTAATTGATATTTACCTTTCTTATGGACACATCAGAAGACACACCTGATATAAAAATAGCAGGTTATTATAAACAAGATACTAATGTAATTATGAAAAACTTGTTTTTTCACGTGTTCCTATAACATATTACAACCATGCCAAATATCAATCGTCTACGTTCAATAGTCTTTGAGAATTGAAAAAAGAATCTTTGACGCACACGTAAAGAAAGACAGACACCGAGGTGACTCTAATAGTGATCAAATTTTGCCAAATTTAAAACGAAACAACATTTATTAACGTTGCTAAATTAAACCCCACGTGAGCGTACTCGCGGATAAAAAGCTAGTAGATAAACATATTAGGAATGTAGTTCTAGATAAGAGGCCCATCATTACAATCAGCATGGTTGCTGTAGAGTCAAATCTACAGAAACCGCCATGATCAGTGTTATTGATAGTGTCGAAAAAGCGCCGTACGATAAAGAAATAACATTTTGTGCCTATCTAGATATTATCAACGCCTTCAACAGTAGACCCTCATCACTGCTGGTTGGGGGCCTGAGATCTTAAAAATGTTGACCCCTCAACCATGAGGTTTCTCAGAGACTAAGTTGATGCTCTCAATCAGAAAGGCAAAAATAACGCTGTTTCAAACTTCGATTGAAGTTGCAACTATAAGAGGCTGTCCACATGGAGGTGTTTTGTTTCATCCATTCTTTTGACTATTGCGATTGACTAATTATTGAATATGAAGGTAGACCTTCGCATTGACACAATGGGTTATGTTGGTGACCCTGACGGACTATTATCAAAGTACTTTATCATTAATCATACAAAGAGTCCACAACACCTCAAATAACTGGTGTAGGGATAACAGTTTAACAGTTAATGCTGATAAAACTGCTTAATATCCTTTACCAAAAAGAGTCGATTGGAAAAATTAGTCACACTAAAACTTGATGGTAAAGTAGTACCATTCTTTACTGAAGTTAAGAACTCTTACCATAGAAACGTTTGCCTTAAGGCTATAAATTCTTTAGGTTTGTGCAGTCATATGGTTAGGAACAACTGGAGCTTGCGCCCCAGTATGATCCTACGTCTGTACCGCAGCATAGTGAGGTTTCCGATTCTTATCTACGCATCCATTGTCTGGTATAATAAGGTCAACCTAAAGACGACTATAAACTTCATCCAGAAGAAGTGAAATTTCTCACAGCTAAGCAACTTCTTCTAATCATTGAAGATATAGAGCTTAGCAGTAAATTATAGCCATAGCAACGGTCACATACTTTAGATTGCAGTGATACTGGTCTTTCTAGACCTGTATAGCAGCTTGCATAAAAAAAAAATAAGGTAAAATCCATTTATTAGAGAGGAGGCACTTAGAAAGGAAAGGTGACCTGTATCCAGCATTGAAATGTTCATAGACTGACTGTAACTTTATTTCTGATCCTCTTTTCCCACGGTATAAAAAGTTGCCCAGCTAACTAGTAAGGCTAATATTTGAAGAAAACTCTCTCATATTCCACCTTGTATCAATTTTATAATAATTTTTTCTAGTAAGTATGATTATTGTCTATGTATTATGAAAGAGCATCTGCAATTTCCAATCACAAAATTCCAATATCAGATACACATTCAAATTAATAGAAAATGCTACTCAGATTTGATGATTACTGTGTACAACGTAAATTATTTCGTAGATCCTAAAGATTACACTTCATAATGTGTTCGGAGGTAAGTTACTGTTTAATTTTATAGAAATAAAAGTGACAAATCTCCGCATACTTTGAGGATATCCACGTACCCTGAGGACTAAGATGCCTTGTTAACAGTAAAACCGTGTATTCTCCGATGTACTGGTAACACTCATCAAATGAAACACAGCATCAGTATAATCCATTTTTTAATATAGAATAATGGTGACAAACAAACACGTAGTCAACCTGATGGTAATGCTATGATATGCTATGGCTCATAGACAACATGTTTTATATCTGCCATCAATTAAGAATCAAAATGTACATGCGTTTTCACTCCTACCACTAAAAAGAGTCTCCGGTTCTCCACACTTACCAGAAGAAACAACAGCATTATTCTGTGGTTTCAGCTGTTCTTCTGTAACACCTTGTCTTGGCTTTACTACGTATCTTACACCAAAATGACTTGGACGTTACATGAATAAACTTCATCATAAACATCAATATTCTACACTTCCAATTTTTTTTTACGTTTTTGTGTTTTTAATCGTCTTTAAGTTTATGTATGTATACGCAATATGTAGACTAATGGAATTATAACACATCAAGCACGTGTTTGGAAATTTGCCAAAATCCGCCGACGGCGGGA